>JAJHZJ010000588.1:942690-1370906 GCA_023548195.1 Bettongia penicillata ogilbyi
AGAGAAAACTGAGGCCCTGGGACATTAAGTGACTTGCCTATGGACACAGAAGTAGAATCAGAGCCCAGATCCTCTGACTTCAGTGTTCTTTCAGTGTATCATACAGCAGAGATATTTTTGGGTTTCATTCTCAGACTTTTCTGAGATGCATGTTATAACCCACTGAACACTGATGTTACTGTCAGAGAGAGAACATTGGGCTTAAGTGAGCCATCCTAACAAGCTAGCATTATGTTTATATTTTAGGAAGAATGTTATATTAAGAACTGAATGTTGGTTTAACAGTGTCAGTTCCGATACTTAAGGCTTTGAATTTGAACCTCAAAGCTCTGCTCTTCTGCTCAGAAGCATCTTTATCTGTAAGAAACAACTTCAGCCACATCAGCCCCTGTAGGTACAGACTTGAGTGGTAAGGAGAAGCTGCTGTCCAGTTTATTATTGTCATTTGTGCAATAAGTAGCATATGTTAATCTTCATATTTCAGTTTCTTTGCTATCTGTGCTGCTGTTTTTCCTAGTTTTAAAAAGCAGCCATTGAGGTGTATTTAAGTATCTAAGCACTAGTATGAGCTGGAGAGTGGTGTTAAAGGGATACTCCAAATTCAAGATGGTGCCCAGGGATTTGGGAGTATGGCTGTGTATCACAGAGTGGGAATTCCATGGGTAGGTATCCAACTGCTACATATTCAGAAGTGGAAGAGGGTGTTCTGGTCAGAAAAGGAACTGATAATGGGTAAAGAGGTTATTTGGGGGGTGTTTTGTTTGGTTGAGGGTGTGCCCTTTGGATGGGAAAGGGAGAGTGTAATTATGGATTTAGGATTTTCTAAATAAGGGGGGGACTCTAGAAAATTCAAACTAATAAATGTTGTTTTATTTAGACCCATAAATGCCTCTTCTTAGTAGTACACCTTCTACCTCTGAATGTCCTACAGTAAGATGCCTCCTTGAGGAATCCCCAACCTGTGACAAGCAGCTATATTCCAAAATCCATAGTCATCTCCCTCAATTTGAGACATTAAAAAACTGAATTCATGTTCAAATGTGACTCAGAGAATGTTGCTGTTATTATGCCAGTTGCTCTGAGAGAACAGAAAAAAAGCAGGCCAGTGTTCTTGAAGATCTCATGAATCACTTCAACAAGTATAGATTCAACATTTATTCAGTGTGAGACAGTCTAGTTTTCTTTTTTTTTCTTACTGCCATTTTCCTACCTTCATTGAAGTAATGCACTCAAACACCATTTATTGAATATCTGTTGTGCTGCAAGATGCCACAAAAGATAAAAGTATAAATAAGACAGGCCCTCAGTGGGGCTTATAATTTAGCAAGGGGGATAAGATATGCACAGAATGACTATAATGTAAGGTAGAAGGAGATAAAGAGAGGTACAGAAAGCATGCTTTGGATGTTCAGAGAAGATTACTTCTGACTGGGGGAATAAAAGAACACTTTCACAAAAGAGATGGCCTTTGAAATGATGCTTGAAGGATGTTAATATTTTGACAAGCAGAGAGGAGTAGGGAGGGCATTTCAGGCAGAAGGAATAGCATGAGCAAAGGCACCAAGGCAGGAAAAGATGAAGTTTTTTGGGAAGAACTGTAAATAGCTGGCTAAAGTTACTAAAAGGGAGTATTGTAAAATAAGACTGGAAAGTTAACTTGGGACCAGACTAGAAGAGGGTGTTGAAAGTTTAGGTGAAGTAGGAGTTTGGATTTTATTTGACAGGCAAAGCGAAGCCATTATGAAGATTTTTGAGCAGTAAAGTGACATGATTAGAGCTGTACATTCTGATATATGTCAGCTTGGAGGTGGGAGACAAGATAATGGTGAAGGGTATTTTCACTTGTGAATAATGAATGACAGTGGAAAAGGGTGGGGCAGACGGACATGAATTAGTTACTGGTCTATGGAATGAAGACAAAGGAGGAATCAGAGGTGACTGGAGATAGGTGGTAACTTGGAAGGAAGTCCAAGGAGGACCAGACTTTGGGAGCTTGATGATGTGTTTGACTTAGACAGGTCTAGTTTTCTGGACATCCAGGTCAGTGCTAATCAGGCTTTGCAAATGAGGATGGAGGGACCTTGGAAAGAGAGGATCGTTTTCACAGCCGCTAGAGGAGTTAGGGATTTGTTTAAAAAGCCCAACACCTGTTAAGTCTTAAAATCCAGAACTGACAGTAACCAGCATGAAACTGTAGGAGAACCCTAGGGATGGGTGCGTTGTGTCTTACATATAGAAAATCACTTGGAAATAGATTAGGCTGGAAAATGAAGGAAATAGAATAGCTCAGAACTGGACAGCTTGAAGAATAAACACCTGTTGCGTACTGTCTGCTTTTGTATTCTAGAACTAGGTTGTAATTTAGATAGAGGAAGTATAATATCCTCTCATCATTTCAGACTAAAATCAGATTCCCTTGCGCTGTATTTCTTTATCAAGTACCTTCTCACTCACCACTGGGAAATAGGGAGAGTGGAATACAGAGCAGTTAAACTGAGTGGCAAGAGGGTGGGATTCGGTATGCACAGATTGCTGTCCCTTTCCCACACAAGTCACATTAACAGTGTTTCAACTCTGCACAACAGATTTTTCAGCTCAGGAAAAAAGCAGACCAACTTGTCTAAGATCTGATCCCTTGTGCTGCTTCACAGTGACATCCTCACATTTCAGGAGTTAAAACAGAACAAAGGATGGCAGAACTTAGAAAATGGAGATGACCAAAGCTCTTACTGAGAATGGATGCTGTTTAGCTGAAACACAATTCAGGTGTTATCTTATCTCCTGTGTTTTCCTTTGGTTCTGAAAAGTGTCAGTCTCACTTGAAACTCTAATTAGAACTGAAGTTAACTTCGGTGAAAGCTTGGTAAAATGTTGTAAGACATTAAGGATACTCAGCCTTATGGCCAGCGTTGGCAGAAATAGAGGGACTGTTTGATTCACATGAAAGAGACTATATTACTGAGATTTGTAGGTTCATCTTTTATTTTTTAAAACATTTTGGAGATGGAGGCTATACATTTTTCTTTAGGAACTTGATTTGACTTGTAGGATATACAGTGATGATCATTTTGTAACCCATATCTCCTAGGCTAAGAGAACAAAAACTAGGGAGTGGAAATGAAATTCAAATGAGTCACTTTAATACCTGCTATAAATCCCAGAGAAGAAATCATTGGAAATAAGACATTTAGAATGAAAGGATCTGTTTGGTACTTACCTGGGTAATGAATGCCTCATTAGTAAAGGTAATTCATTCATTCACAGTATACCTTTCCTTATATCTTATTCCATAGGTGCCTTTGTTGATCCTTGAAACCTAAGAATGTTAGCTTACATGAATTAATGACTGCATGGGATCAACACCTTGAACATTAACTGTATATTTCAGGAAAGTTGGTATCAATATGTAGCTACAGCTTAATTTTTAAATGTATTTCAGAATTAATAGAAATGATTATTTTAACAAAACTCCTGAAATATTCTGTAATTTGGGTCATTCCTTTCCCTTGATGGAAAATTCCGACTCATAAAAAATCTTTTTGGAGAATTAAGAATTTTCCCTGGATTTAGATTAGCTCACTCACTAATAATAATTGCAAATGAATAGTTTTGGAAAAGCAGAGACAAATGGAGCTTCAAGGATACTCATGCTCTCTCTGTCTGATCTTCTTTCACATAAGTTTTATAATCCATTGGCCAGCTAGAGAGAACAGACCTAGTGAGTACAAATGCTTTTACATCATGAAAATGATAGGAATAATTCCACTAAAGTCATGTTTTTAGCCATTTCTTTTTTGTTGTTGTCATCTTGAATAAATCCTGAGCAGGTTAGAAAACTCTTAATTTTATGTATAGCCTTATTTTCCTGACTTGTTGGATAGTGATTCTTGCTGTATCTTGAATGGTTTGGGGTTTGAACATATATTTGCCTACCAATGGTGTCTGTTCCTACTTTTGATTTTTTTTCTTTTTAATGGAGGGAAGGATATTTAAGATATTCAAGATCAACCAGTCCTGCATTCCGCCCTCTCCTGTTTTGTGCTTTATGTTTTCTTTTTCTTTCCTTTTTCCTTTTATTTTAAACTAAGGTCAAACCAAACAGTGACACCAGGAATCTAATTACAGTCTATTAACAGCATGTGCTCTGGGCTAATCTTTTATTCTGAAATCACTTAAGGTATCAGCCTCCTTTTTTTTTCGACTAGGGAGCACTTAAGTTAATTGCTCCATTAGAAACACGTAGTTAGCCCTTTCTGATCTCTAAGTCTGGCTCCCCTGAGCTGCAGAAGTGTGAACACCTGCACAAATGCAGTCTGAACAGGAGCCATAGCAAGCGCCTTCTCCTCCCATCATCCTTTAGCCCCCAAATAAAAGCAAAAGTTGAGAGCGGCGTTATCAATGATACTGTGTTGTAACTAACTGGATGTGACCTAAGTAAGTTGGCTCCTGCTTTATCCTTATCGCAGGCCAAAAGAGCATACACAATTCTTTGTAAAGTTATTTAAAAAGTGTCTTGTTTATTCGGAAGCAACTGTGAATGGTATTTGTTCAGTGGAGACGGAATCAATTGCATACCAGCCAACAGCTGATTTCTCTTCTGAGTGAGAAGCCAAGAACTGAAGGGACAAAGTGCCAAAGATCCGCTGCTCAATTCTCAGCTGTTCTGGGCTCTCAATAAAGCCACTGATGAACCACTTTTGGGTGGGACTGACTCTTCCCACCTGCAGGCTGGTCTCAGATTGCTGGCTCTAACAGGGTGAGGTGCACATAGTAGTGGGACCTTTATTGCCCCTAGAAACAAAACACTGGTTTTCTTATGGCCCTAATCAATCAGGTCTTCTGAAGAGCTAGACTTCAAGTAGTCTAGGGACAAAAAAAAAAAAAAAATCTAAGACTGACTATTCCCATTTACAGCGATGGTGAAAGCAAAGAGACCATTGAGTCAGCCCTACTGAATTTTAAAAGACATTCTAAGATACCCCTCCTTCCTAGCTGTAGTGGACTCATAGATGCTTTGTATTTTACATTTAATAAGAGGCTGACTTCAGTAAGTGGAAGAATGAGGTACTTTCAAGTCCTCTTTCAATAGTATATTTTTACAAAATAACTTGTGAGAGCCTCCGTTGATATTCAGAAAACATTTGAGAGGATACTGAGATTTACAATACTTATGTGATGCTGGAACATCACACATGGTCCACTGGTAAGTGCTTAGAAATGGACTTGACCACTGAATCTTACTTTGCCAACTCTACCTCTCGAAACATTGTCTTTCAAGGGCAAAACAGTGCAAATGCAAGCAGAGTCTTAGATAAGATTATTACATTCTGAGAATGATGGAAGAAAGTAAAGTTTAAAAGAACCATTATTTTTTCAACAGTATTTGAAAATATAATCTGATTCTCATGTAGTTTTAGCAATATTATTGAAGTTTCAACAACCCCATGTAATTGGAAATTCAGCCTAGGTTGCTGCTGATCCTATAGAATATGAGATTAAATGGATATAATAAGTTGTCAGTTGTTTTGAATGATGTAAGTGTTTCAAAGACATCTATCACTGCTGATCTTTTTTGGTTAGTCTCCAAGATAGCCATGGCTTTGTTGTTCCGTTGTGTCTGATTCTTTGTGACCCCATTTGCGGTTTTCTTAACAAAGATACTGGAGTGTTTGGCCATTTCCTTCTCCAGCTCATTTTACAGATGAGGAAACTGAGGCAAACAAGGTTAAGTGACTTGCCCAGGGTCACACAGCTAGTAAGTATCTGGCTTCAAATTTGAGCTCAGAAAGAGGAGGCTTTCTTACTTCTGGCCTGGCACTGTGTTCACCGCACACCTAGACTCTTCTCTCATATATTCATTCTCTTATGTTTTGTATTCTAATCATTGTGTGTGATATCTTACTATTAAGACAAAATATCTTGTGTAATCTTTGCGCCTTACCCACTGGCATAGATGCTGTATTCTGCACACAACTAATAATTGTTAAATTGAATTGAACTGCATTGCTTTGAATGTATTTAAAGAGAAATACTTTTGAAAGCAAGTATCTAGAAAATGAAAAGCCAGCATGGCTCCATCAAGAATTGTAGGTCATACTAAGCTAACTTCATTTCCTTTATTTGGCAGGGTTACGATAACTTGAGGGTAGATAAAAAAAGACATAACTTACCTAGATTTCAGCCAACTATTTGATACTCTCTTTTGTGCTGCTTTTGTGGAAAGATAGAAGGATGTGTGCTAGGATGATAGTAAAGTTAGGTGGATTTAGCACTGTTTGAATGACTGGACTCAGAGTACTGGGCAGAATTCAGTTTAGAAGGATAGATCTAGTAGAGAGACCCAGGGATTCATTCTTGGCTCTGTGTTTAACATTTTTATTATATAGTTGGTATGTAAAACAAGGTTTAGAGAGAGCTGATATGCTGGATAATAAAGTCAGGATTGTAACAGAGCTTGACAAGCTTTAGAATGCTGGGCTGATCTGATGAATAAGATGAAATCTGATAGGAATAACTAAGGCTTATACTTGGGTTACAGGATGAGGGAGGCGTGGTCAGACAGCGTGTTGGACCTCAGGATGAAGAGACACACAGTGTCTGCAGGTCTCTTACTCATGTCAAACTCCAGTCATGGGTAATTTCTACCACTTGAGCTAGGTTTTTTCCGACCTGCCTTTACTATAATTTGCACCTTTGAAGGTGACTTAAAAGACAACTTCTTCTTTGGTCAGAGGTTACTTGGAACATACAGAATTTCAGATTGCATATTCTCCATTTCATCATCTTTGGAACCAGTTGAATTTGTGTTTTCCATGTTTTATGTGTCAAGTTGTTATTAATTATTGCATGTAATATTACATAATATGCTCTGGGCATTTGGGGGAAGTAGAGACATATTTGTCTACATATTAGAGATATGGGTCTATTTTTAACAATATTCTCCCTGTCCTAATCCTTTTCCTTAGATGCTTTTTATCTCATTTTCTGAGTGCATGGAAACTTTATTCTCCATTTTGAAACCACTTGCCACCCTCCTCTCTAGTGCAGGGTGCTCCTCTTAAGTAGGCAGAGTTCATGCTTTATCTTATATTATTCTCCTTCATGTACCTTTTACTCCAGTGGAACTGGATTGTTCCTTAACCATATCCCATATTTTTACCTCTACGCATTTGATATTTTTCCTTTTCCTGAAATGTACTCTATCCTTATTACCATTTATGGAAATCTTATTCTTCCTTCACAGCTCAGCTCAAATAAACCTGTTTCTTCATTGATTTAAAAAAAAATTGTAGTAACTATACTTTCTGAAATTATTATGATGAGCTATTTTGAGAAGCAAAGTGGGACAATGAATAGACTGCTGGACCTCAAGTCTGGAAGAACTTGATTTGAGCTCTGCCTCTGATAACTTCTTTCACAATGGAGAAATCAACTAACCTCTGTGAGGCCTTAGTTTCCACAATATGACATATAAAAATATCTGTAGTATTTAACTGATAGGGTGGTTCCAAGTAATTAAAATGTGTATGTAAAGTGATTAAATATCAGCTTCTGTTTTATTGAAGGTGAGCTCTAGGGTATTTTTTTTTCCCTCTGAATGCTCTCTTTAAATCTTTCTTTATGGCCCTTGCTTGAATGGTGCTTATTTCTGTACTCTTCCCTCTCACTTTAATTGGGTCAGGAACCATGTTTTACTCATCTTTATATCCCCTGTAGCACTGGACCTTGTGCATGGTAGCCACTCAAATATTGTGCTGAATTGGTTCAGAAATGGTTTCCAGCTGGTATTTTATGACATTTCCGTTTTAAGGTGGGGTTTTGGCAAGGTGCTTCTCTTAACTGGTGTTGAGTCTGTGGAAGAGTTATTTTTTAAGTGATTCGTTCACACTTGTTAACACATAATTATGATAACTATAGGTTTGATGGCATTATGTGTTTCTTCAAAGGCTACCTAAAGAGTAGAGAACTAAATTCAGATTTTCTGACCTGAAGAAGGCCAACCTCAGGGCAACAGACAAGTTTTAACATTATCTTTGTTCTGAATCTCTGTTGAGCAGTATGACTTTCTTTAAGATATTTTATGTTAATACTCCCAAAATATAATATGCTAAGAATATTTCTGCAATACAGAAGTTAGTAATCTGAATAGAAATCATAGCTGAATAAAAAAGCGGCTAGCATGTTGAATTCTGAGTTAGGAATTCTGCCTCAGATACTTAATAGCTGTGTGACCCTGGGCAAGTCATTTAATGTTTCCTACCTTCAGTTTCATTAACTATAGATGGGGATAATAAAAGCACTTATCTCACTTGACAAACACAATATCTATTTTTTGGTGCTTTGCAAACCCTAAGGCACTAAAAATATTAGCAATTATTATTATTAATATAACATCATGTCTAAAATGAAATCTGTTTGAAAAGAAAAAAGAAACTGTACAAACATTTTACACTAGTCATAGTCCTCATTAAAGTTTTCAACAAGCCAGAATTTGGAGAAATTTTCACTCCAAATCTTGGTAATATGTCACATTGTCTATCAAAATTCTTGACATGAGATTGAAAATAGACCTACCAAGCTGTCACACGCATGTTTTCTGTTAGGGGAAAGGAAGAGGAAGGAATGAAAATAAGCATTTATATGATGCCTACTACATGCCAGGCACTGTGCTAGCCACTTTTACAAAAAATGACCTCATTCAGTCCTCAGAACAACCCTGACAGGTAGGTATTAGTATTTTTATCCTCATTTTACAGCTGAGGAAACAGGAATGTCTTGCCCAGGGTCACATGGCTAGTAAGTGACAGAAGCTGAATTCAAACTTCTGTCTTCCTCACTCCTGGCCCAGGGCATTCTGTAGTGCAACCAACTGCCTGTGGCTTTTTATGTCTTGTCCTTAAGAGTTATAAATGCTGTGTAGGGAATATAACATGGCTTGCTATGGTAAGTATCCTCTAAAACTATAGAAGAGTTACACGGCATAATTGAATGTTGAAAGTTGCAGAATTAGGCACAGAGTAATTGAGTTAGTTTTTTTTCAGGCATGCCCCCACTATAATTTGCATCTTTGAAGTTGACTTAAAAGACAACTCTTTCCTTGGCCAAACATTACTTGAAACTTACCAAATTTCAGATTCCACATTCTACCATTTCATCATCTTGGGAACCGGAATTGTGTTTTCCGATTTAGGAAATACATGTTTTTTAATGTCATATTATTGGTAATTATTGCATATAATATCATAGGATATACTCTGGGTATTTGGGGAAGTAGCAATATATTTAGTTAGAAAAATGTATTCTATATTATTTTCTCTTATACCCATACATGCATACATGTGTGTTTATTTTAAAAATATGTACACACATTGCCAAAGAAAAGCGAGAGGACCCGTCCAAATGAAATGGTTAACAGTGTCTAAAAATAACTTTACTAATATTTCTAATAGTTACATCTGTGATCTACTGATTTGCCTTCTTCCATACTTGTAACCATTCTTCAAATGTGCGACAGAAGAGTTTAAGGAAGGAGGATTGTCAGGGAAAGGTAACGTTGATATGGAAATAATGCTGAAGATGCTAATTTTCATGCTGCGGCTAATTTGATATGTGCTCCTTAGGCTTGTCTACATATAAAACAAGGGGGAGGAATAAATGATCTTATATACTCACACACCAAGTACTTTATGACATTCTTGTTCTTTTCTCTCTTTCTCCCGGTCCTTCCCCCAACCCCCTTTCTCTCCTTCTCTTTTCTCCCCTCCCTATTTTGCCCAGACTGGAACTTTAACAGCCACATATGCATATAGACCCACCCTGTGGGAACTTTGACCTGCTTGTTTCTGACAGAGGCCATTTCCCCTCTTCCTTAAGTGAATGGTGGCTTCTGTGTGTGTGATGAGGGAGCTCCCCTGGGTTTACCATATTGATGGTGGTCTTGGTGCAGATACACCTGATTGGCTTAGCCTGCTGCAGCTCAGAACTCTCAAGAAATCTGCTGGTTTAACCTTGTTGGTAGCAGGCATTACAGGTGTGTGCCATTAGCCCCTTTGCAGCTTTAAAAATTCTAGTAATTTATAATATTTAAAGAAAACTGGGACTTCTGAGGCCTTTGAGTGAGGTCTTTACATATTATAAGCCTCTTTTTAAAAACTTATTTTCCAGGTATGCTGTATATTCAGGTAATCATTATAGAGAAGATAATTCATGAAGAATTGAAATATACTCACTTTCTTGTCAAAATAAAATTAATGTTGTACTAGATAGTAAACTGTTGAAATGTTTGTATAAGCAAGTCATAGGATTTAGATATTACATGGAAATGGAGGCAGATATTGGCGTAATGCATCATTTGAAGCAGCTCATATTTCCAAGTCTACAGATGCTCTTTGCTTTTTAATTAAAACATTGGGTAATCCATACCCAGTTAATTAAAACTCTATTTTCCCCCAGTCTCTTACATTTTGAATTAATGAGGTTTAACTACACTTGTGCTTGCTAAAACATGACTTGTTATAGAGTGGAATTCCCTGTAAGACAGATCTGTCTTGGATCTTGTCAAGGATGTTTATTATTAGAAGTACTAAATGGACCTCATTATAACACTGTTACCCTTAAAACAGGCTTCTGTGACACAGAAAGAACATCATAGCAAAGCTGCTCTGGTGAATTTATGTAGATTGGTTTTCCATTGTTTTTCTTTTCATGTAACTAGAATTTTTTTTAGTGTATAATTTCTAAGTCCGCCATCTACCCAGGCATTACTGCATGGACAGTACTGGAATGAAATAGGCAAGACTTGAAGACAACCATGATAACTGACATAGAGACCTGAAACATCCCCCAAACTTTTTCAATCCCCTTCCTAACAATATCAGACTGGTGGTGCTCCAGGCGCCATCGCTTCAGAGCCTGGATGGGATCTGTTTGGCATTGGACAGGTTCTGCGGAAATCCCAGTTTGCAGACTCGGAAGCCAGTTTGTTAATTGGCAGCAACAGTAAGAATGGCTAGCATTTATGAAGTGTTTTAAGTTTTGCAAAACATTTTGCCTATGTTGTCCTATTTGATTCTCACAGCAATTGTGAGGTATTTACTATTTTTATCTTCATTTTACAATGGAGGAAAAAGGCTGAGAGAAGAACATTATTTGCTTAGGAACATATAGCTAGTGTTTTAAGGCAGGATTTCCACCTCTATACTCCGTGCCACCTAGCACCAATGAGTGCCATGAATAGACAATGGCCATGCGTCACTTATAGCATAGCTTCTTTCTGGTATTTAGTTACCTAGTTTGAGTATAGGATTAAAACAGAGGGGAAATGTTCAGGTGCCACTCTCCATGACTATGAGGAGGTTCCCGCTAAACCAAGTGATTATCTTGTCTCTAATGCATATTAACTCTTTGATGATGGGCAGTTCCTTCAAACTTTTGGTGTTGCCTTCTTGCGTATAAAATGCGCTTTTGCCTTATTTAGCACCAGGCTTCCATGTCACTTCTTAGCCATCTTCTCAACATGCTGCCTCTACTCTATTTCCAGCTCTTCTGAACTTGCCCTCGTCCGTGGTTGCCACACTGCGATAGAAGAGCTTCTTCCCCCTTATCTTCCGTGGGACCAGGCATCTCCGCCACTCCCTAACCACATCCCCACCATGCTACCTCTATTCTGGCCATTACCCTTCTTGAGCTTTGGCTATTTCTAATTTAATGTGTCCAACATTGAATTCTGTATTTTTCCCCTTAAATTCTCTCCTCTTCTAAATGCAAATTTCTGTCAAAGGCAATATACCATCCTTCCAGTATCCTGGGTTCATAACTAGGCATTTTCCTTTGTTCCTGTTTCTCATTCCATATATGTAATCAGTTGCTAGATCTTTCCATTTTTACTTCCATATCTCTCCGTCTGATTCTTTTCCTCCATTCATCTCATTCCCTCTTACCTAGATTATTACAATAGCATCCTAATTGTTCTGCCAGATGATCAATTCTCAGTCTTGGATCATCCTGACTTCTTTGTGGCACTTGTCACCGCAGAACATCTTCTGGCTCTTCTCTTATCTCAAGGGTTTCCCTGACAATGCTCTCTTCTGGCCATCTCCTCTTATCTGCCTGATTATTCCTTCTCAGCCTTCGTTTCTGGATCTCCATCCAGACCATACTCTTTAATTCAGAAGGCTCTGTCCTGGACTCTTTCTTGCTCTCTGTCTACACTCCCTTTCTTGATGATCTGAGCAGCTTCTGTGGATTCAATTTTCACCAGGTCTGTATAGCTTAGCCCTGACCTCTCTAATGAATTGCAGTCTCTAGGTGGCTAGGTGATAAAGTGTGTAGAGCATTGGATCTGAAGCAAGGAAGACCTGAGTTCAAATTCAACTTTAAACACTTAGAAGTTATGTGATCTCAGGCAAGGTACTTAACCTCTGTCAGCCTCACCTTCCTTATCCATAAATAGCCCTTACCTCCAAAGGCTGCTGTGAAGATAAAATCCGATATTTACAAATTACTTTGCAAACCTTAAATGCTATGTGAATGTTAGCTGCTACTACCACAACTATCTTTTGTGCCTTTTGAATTGGATGTCCTGTAGACACCTCAAACTGAATGTGTACCAAACAGTACTCATTTTTCTTCCACAAATCTCCCCTCTTTCTAATTTCTGTTATTTCTAATACTGTTTCTGATTTCTAATACAATTGATCCTTTCAGTCATCCAGGCTTGCAACCTTGGTGTGATCCTCAGCTGCTCCCCATCCTTCATCCCACATTTCCATTTCATTTCCGCTTTCATAGCATCTCTTCAGTGCATCTCCTTATCTCCCCTCACACATCTGTCACCCTAATTCAGATCCTTAGTGCTTCTCACCTGAGCTGCCATAATAGCTTTCTAACTGGTCTCTCCCCACCTCGTTTTTTCCTGCCAAGGTGATTTTCCTAATGAGTTAGTCTGATCACCTCTCCCGGTCCTCAGTAAACTCTGATGGTAACCACAGTTACTTCCAGGATCAAATATAATGTACGATTCTTCATAGTCTTGTCCCTTCCTGTTATTCCAGTTTTTTCACACTTTACTCCATTTCTTTGTTCCAGGAAAATGACTCACCTGCTATTTCTTGAATACGTTGTTCCTTGATATGTCATCTCCCCTCTCTGTTCCTTTACACTACTTGTTCCCTGTGTCTGAAATGCTTGCCCCATTTTCCTCTTTCTCATACTTCCCTGGCCTCCCTTCATGACTCCCCTCAAACCCACCTCCTGCAGGAGTCTATAGTTTCTCCACCTAGTGAGCCTTCTGCCCTATAGTTAGTTTTCTTTTACTTTGTAGTCATTTTGAATGTATGTAAGTTTATGTTTTTGCCTTTCCTTGTACCAGTGTTTAGTATGGTGTATATCGTAAGCAGCTAATAAATGCTTGTTGATTGAATGCTTGTCAAATGTGAGTTATTATTGGTCATACTTTTGTCATCTGGTTAGGGTACCCCTTCTCTGTAAAACCGACCAACTCCTATTCTCCAGCTGTTTTTTTCTTGGCAGATGGTGGGATGCTGCCCACCATCCTCCTCTGTTTCCACATAATTTCATAAAAGTTTCTAATTATCAAATTTTCCTTGATTATTTCATTTTAGATTGACTACTTTTCTCATCACATTGGTAATTAGTACTCTGGGAAAGTTTCTTATAATCCTGTCCATGTTTTATGGGGTCTGGAAGACTTCAGTAAAGAGTTAGTAAGTCATTTGCTGACTTTAGGGTTTTATCTTTACTCTTTTTCAATCATGTGTTCAGCAAGATGGGCCTCAAATCTCATTTTATTCTTAGGCCAATAGCTTTTGTTCTTCTCTTATTAGAGAAGTGTATAAGAATTAGAAGATGAGGTTCTGTGCTTATAAAATGAATTAAGATAAATATTAAATATATGTGATATATAGTTGATAGATTCCCCCCCATTAGCATAGCATTTAGATACATGAAGGAAAAGCTCAGTGAGTAGCAGGGAGAAATAGTCAGTGAAGCTATGATAGTTGGGACCCTCAGTGTACCCCTTTCAGGCCTAGACAAGTCTAACAACAATTACAAAACCCAGGAATGAAGTTAAGAAACTCAATAGAATTTTTAGAAAACTTAGATCTGCTGTATTTCTGCCCATTATTGAATGGGAATACAAAAGAGTGAACATATTTCTCATTACTGTATTACCCATTTACAAAAACTGACCATTTGCAGGGGCATAAAATCCTCATAAACGCATGCAGAAAATCAGAAATATTAAGGATGTCTTTTATTGACCAAGAGACAATAGAATTATATTAAGTAAATAGCCATTGAAGAAAGAATTCAGAAATCAGTGGAAATTAAATGATTTAATACTAAGGAGTTGATGGGTCAATAAGCAAAGCATAAAACAGTAGCTAAATTCATGACAGATTATTGCTGTGCACAGCTATGACTCTGGGTGACCAAGGGTGAAGCATGTTACTTATTACTTGTCTCCTGACTGAAAGGTGATGGATTCAAGGAGACCAGTTTAGAACACGACCAATGTTAATTAGTCTTGCTTGACCATGCATATTATTATTTTATTGTTGCGAGGGTTTTTTATTTTTATTTTATTTTTTCATTTGAGAGGGGAGTGTTGAAAGTAAGAGAAAATAAGTGCTTGGTAATTGAAAAAGAACATTCAATAAAAAAGATATAGTTTGAGGATTTTACAATGGCTTTGTGAGCTAAAATATCAAAAACACACAGAAAATTAAAGGTAGCAGTTAAAATGTTTGTAAGTGTGATTGGGATACAGAATGGCCCAAATGAGATGGACTTCCCAAGAGAAGTCTTCTTAAAAGGGATTGCTTTTATATTCTTTCTTAGAAGTGAGAGACATGGATTGGTACATGGGGGGAAAAGGATTTTATAACTGGGAAATGCCATAAGCAAAGGCAAGATGAAGGCTATTACGGATGAGGTGTGGTGGGCGATAGTAAGGAAATGTCTTTATTGGAGCAGAGCCACTGTGTTGGGAAATAATGAAAGAAATTTAGCAAGGGGATTGGGGTTTGTTGTTAGAAGACTTTCATACTAAATACAAGAGTTGAGATTTCATGATAGAAATTAGGTTAAGTAAAATAACGACATGATGAAAGCAAGGAGAAAATTCATCCTAGAAACTCTATGTGAGATGGATTGAAGGCAGGAGTACCTTTTAGAAGGCTGTTGTAATATTTCAAGTATAACACATTTATAATTAAAATTTTTCAAATATTTTTATGACCTATGATGCTTTTTGAAAAAAAGCTAATGCTTAAATATAATTGAGTGCGAATGCCTGGAATTATTAGTTATAGAGCTGGCTTGCCTTGCTTTTCAAAACTCTAAACAGGAACATAAATTATTGCACGTGCCAATGTATATTAAGCATTTTTATTGCTTCATATCGATTTCTTTTCACAAATAATTCTTGTTTAAAACATTATAAATATTATGAAAAGTAAGTAGGTAGCACACAGAAACAGCATGATATTGTGGAATGAGCACTGGATCTGCTTTCCAAGGATCTGGATGTGTTCTTTTGTGATATTGAGTAAATTGGTTCATCTCTCTGGGCTTTGCAATGATGGGATTGCCTTGGGTGGTCTTTGCCAGCTTTTCTGTGATCTTCTCAGTTATTAACCTCTTACTCAGAGTCTTGGATATTATGCAAATTGTAACAGCAAAATGTTAACTGAAAATCAGCAACCATGATTCTCTTTTGAACTCCATGTTTTAATACTCTTTAAAGTGTAATGGAGGTCATGTTAAAGCTATAATTATATTATTCAGCTAAGAACTAATGCAGTATTTTGATGGGAAAATGCATTCTTAGTTTTTAACCAGGGATTTCAGGAACTCTCTCTCTTCCCAAGCCTTCAAGCAGCATGGGGGAGGTGGATTATATTCTTTTGGCAACCAGTAACATTAATTTTCTGTATCCATCCATACATCACTCTACTCCAGTAGAGCCCTAAGAGATGGTACCTTTCTACACCTTATGTATGTTTAAGAGATGGCATCTGTTTAAGGTCACCTTTCTGTCAGGAGATAAGGAATATGCTTCATCACTGATCCTCCATAATGGTGGACAGCATTGATCAGTTATGGAATTATCCACCATTTTATACTTTGTTTATTGATCCATCAATTCCTTAGAACTAAGCCATTTAATTACCACTGATTTCTGAATTCTTTCTTCAGTAGGTCTTTACTGAATGTAATTTTATTGTCTTTTGGTCAGTACAAGATGTCTTAATATTTCTGGTTTTCTGCATGTGTTTATGAGGATTTTATGCCCCAACAAATGGTCAGTTTTTGTAAATGGGCAATAGAATAATGAGAAATATATTTACTGATAAAAAGGAATGCCCACATGGATAATCACAGATCTGTTGATGCACTGAACTATTATGCCATCTTGTTAACATAATTCAATTGCCTAAAAGCATATGAAGCCCGGCCTCATTAACTGTATGACCCTGGATAAGTCACTTCACCCTGTTTGCCTCAGTTTTCTCTTCTGCAAGATCAGCTGAAGAAGATGACAAACCACTTTCCAGTATCTTTGCCAAGAAAACCCTGTTTGGGATCATGAAGCATAGGACATGAGTGCACGACAGTAACTTTATTCTTCAGATTAAGCAGTCCTGACCACCATTCTCTTGGTGGCACTTTCAGAATACCTTCCACCTTTTTGAAACTCAGATATTCTTTCTTTCCCAGCTTAAATGTTACATTCTTCTCTTTAAAGAGTATCTGATACATCTAAATTCTAGTTGGGTCATAGGTAGAACATTTGACCATAAAGGGATCTTCTGAAAGATCATGTGATCTAATCCCTGTATTTTCCAGCTAAGAAAACTGAAGCCTATTGTAGATAAATTGGTCTCTTTCCAGTCAGAATACCTTTAGGACTTTTTATGTATACTAGTTATACAGAACTTGTAGTTTCTCCTGTCTTATACAGATCTTAATCCTCTTAATTATAGATACTCAAGGGGCAGAGACCAGGATTTGTGTATGTCTGTATGCCTTATAGTACTTGATACATATTAAGTGCTGATAAGAAGAAATAAAACTACTAAATGAATAAAAAAAGTTTTTTCTTTTTCATATGCTTTTACTCTCCTTTTTCCTGCAAGAACTTTAGCCTCACTTGATTATTTCTGTAGGCTAATTCATTAACACTTTCTACTTGTGACATCCATGCCAACATGGAGTTCTTCACTTCAGCAAAAATATTCATCTAATCACTGTTTGGCAATCAAATTTTAAATGTTAAAATAATTTTACAAGCTTAAATTGTAAGGCAAAAACTGTATAAATTTATGTCCTTCCAGGGTGAGGGTAAAGAAGTAATTAGATTAGAAATATCTTTTACATTTAAAATATTATGCTCATTGATCATCTATTTTGGAATTTCAGTTTTTCTGCTCTTTGCCCTGTCTTACATTTTGGTATCTTTTACTAATAAGTTCTGTTGAAATCTTCTTGTCTTTCCCCACATCCCTGCCCTAAAATAGCTCCTGAAAATACAGTTAATAAGCTTGATAATTTTTACAAAAGGAAAACTAATGCCTAAATTCTCTAGAAAATCACATCTGGGTAAATGTTGTCTTCACTATTCAATGTAAGGCTACTTCTGATTGATTGCATCTCAACAACAGAAAAAACAAATTGAAAGTGTGTTTCTAGAATTTTATGTATGAGTAAAATAGACAAGTCTGTTCTCTGAAGGCTACCACAATCCTTAAGAGATCCTTCTTTGCCCCACTTGGGAATTATGCAAGTTAAATTAAACAGACAAGTTTAGTGTTTTGGCAGAAAAGAGCCATTATTCATTTAATACTGACTTTTTGATCCTCACCACTAAAATTATTAAGCAGAGTCCTGAATCTGAACTTAAAATACTCTTAAGTTCATTTTTTTAGCGGTGGCTGTTTACATTTTAATAATCAACTTTGTAATCTATTTGCCACTGACTTTAACAGGACAGCATTAGAGGATAAAATGAGAGGGAAAAGTTTTGTCTTTTCTCCCTACCAGGGAGATTATCTATCTATCTGTCTGTCCATCAATAGATATATATTGATATCATTGACCAGACATTCTTGGGTAATAGTAAGGTTTCCACATGCTTGATCGGGGCCCAGATTAAAAAATGTTCCTCTCTTTTTGTTTTTTACCTCATGGTATTTCCTGTACACCACCTCTGTAAGGGGAGATTCCTCAGCATGCACTTGCCATAATGCCACTTTCCAAAGTGACCCGTGGTCTTTTCTGGGACTTAATCTTTCTGCAGCCTTTGACAGTGTTGATCACCCTCTCCTCCTAGATAATGCTCTTCTTCATGGATTTCTGGGATCTGCTTCCTCCAGCTTTCTTGTCTGTCTTGGCCCCTTGCTCTCAAACTCCTTTGCCAGGTTTTTACCCATATCCTGCCCCCTAAGTATTGGGACACCTCAGGGTTGTTCTGAACACTCTTCCCTTTTCTCTAAATTCTCCCTCTTAGTGATCTTACCGGGTCTCGTGAGTTTAACTCTTGCCCCTGTGGAAAGGTTTCAGATCTGTTCACTTATCTCCACTGTCTGCATCTTCAGTCATGCATCATCAGCTGTCTGTTGGATATCTCCAACTGGCTGTCCCATCGGCACTTTAAACTCAGAACGTCTAAAACAGAACTCATTACCTTAGCATCAAAACTCTACCCTCCTAACGTCTCTATTTCTGGTGAGTCACCCAGATCCACAGTCTCAGAGGCACCCTAAATTCTTCTTCCTCCTGGGATGCCGGATTTGTTGATTCTACCTCCTTGACATCTCTCCCATGTGCTGCCTCCTTTCTGCTACAGTTGTTCTACTTTACTGCCTCATCACCTTTTGCCCGAACTGTTGTAACAACAACTTTTCTCAAGTCTGTAATTTCTCTCTTCTCCAACTCATCCTTCCAACAGCTGTCAAAATGATATTCCTAAAGAACAGGCCTGAACGTGTCACTAAGTTATGAGTGGAGCTCTCTTTCTCTGGTTTTACAGACTCTTCACAGTCTGGTTTTTGATTCCCTTTTCTAGTTCATTTTACTTTTCCCCCTTCACTGACTGTTTCAGCCAGACTTGTTTTTCTTCATGCTGACATTCCATTTCTGCTTCTTGTCCTAGGTTCTCTCCCATTCCTGTAATGTGCTCCCTGCTCACCTCCACCTCATAAAAACTAAGTAAAAATGACTTTTGACAGATATCTTTCTAACATACTTTTCAAAATCTTCTTAAATAGATTGTGTTGATCATAACCTAACATTTTTCTTAGTGAGTCAGCTAGGTTATCACAATCTTCAGTTGTATTGTGCTGTAATATAGTGATTTCCTTACATCCATAGGAAGCTTTTGGGGTCACTTGCTCCATGCTCCAGAACACTGCATTTTTGGAGTGTTCTTTTCCTCTGCTTTTTTCACAGTGAACTGTTATTTCTTGCTTTTGTTAGTACATAAATTACTAGGAGCCTTCTTCTAGATTCAGATTTGCTGTGGACTTGAGAAACCAGATAACTAAGCCTTGAAGAGTTTTGTGCAAAATAAAAGGAAATGGGTTCTCAATGGGCTTTGGTGCTCTTTGAGAGTGTGGAGTTTGTGCTCTCTATCAGAGCCACCTTTTGGGTTTTCCATTTCCCAGATATATTCTGGATGGTTGATTGTTGGATAAGTAATGTCATAATTTAGCTGTATTCATTTTGACTGTGAGGCTGGGGGGTTTTTTCCTCCTTAATAAGCACAGAATCCTTAAGAACAGAACGACTCATTTAAATGGTTATTCTCTTTTTCCATAATAGGTGAATGAAATGGAGCGGAATGTGAGCAGAATCCATATGGTTTCTGAACCCAGCGTAATTTATTTTCTGCAAGTATCTTGGGAAAAAGATCTAGGCTCTGGTTTTGACATAACTCTTACAGATGGCCAGTCAGCATGGAATGGAGCAGGTAATAACAAAAGCAAATATTCAAGTTTCATCTCTTGTCAGTACCTTAATGATAGGCTAAGCTTATATTTTTCTCAAAGAAGAGAAATGCTGTGTAATTTAATTATTTTTATTTTTGTTTGCAAATGGAACACGTCTGTTGTTATATTTTATGACAGAAGATGGAAATGATACAAAATATACTCTTCAAGAAATTTTTTTTTTTTTTGCTCTGGGATTCAAGCCTCTGGACATCATTCGCTATATTTTCGGTAAATGTTCTTTTTACAAAAAACTGCTGATACGTTTTCCTTTTTTGACTTCAGTCTTTGACATGTCACATTCTTTTCTAATCAAGAAGCATGATACAAAATCTAGGCTAATTTGAGAACTTGTTGTCATTTTTATTTAAAATGGACTTGAAACAAATTTTACTTTGATTTTCTTTTAAAGAAATGAATTTGTTAACCCAATTATTAGCAAAGATTTCAGTATTTTAAAAGAATTGTTCAGTATTTCTACAACCTTTATAAAATCAAATAGAAAGACTCATTGGTTCCCCCCACTGTAGTCCTTACTTCGGTGCCTCAGCAAGGCGCAGAGGTGACTGTGGGTTTTAGAAGGCCTTACCAATGGGGACACACTCTAGTAGGACCTAATGAGGTGGGAAGGCTGGGGACTGACCATCTGTCTGTCCTGTGAGAACCAGCCTAGCTAAATTTGGACTCATCACCAGTTGATATTATTTACACATTTTAGCTGTCTATGATTCTTTAAGTACGCCGTTTAAAAAGGATATAAGTAAATACATCTGTTCACTCAGTGTGGGTGTTGTTGGGTTTTTCCCTACCCACAGCAAAACTCCCGGGAGGGGCAATATCCAGCCTATGTCTGAGACTCTTGAGCGGACAGAACCCCAACTCTTCTCTGCCTTCTGCTTCAAGGAAGCCCTTCTGGAGCAGGAAATCCAGATTCTTGTCATTTCCTTTTCCAGGCAGTCCTGTCTCTGTTCATTGATGGACTCTATATACATTTATCTAGTTGTGTCTGCCCCTTTTCACGTCAGCATGTGTATATATTTGATGGGCATGGGGTTTTTCTCTTCAGAACATAAGTGGCCTAGGTCTCTTAGTTTTGTCTGAACAGCCTGTGGTATTGAATTTGACATTGGAAGAAGACCCTAGGTAAGAGCTAGGGCTGAATTTTTCAGCTTTAGCAATTCTCAGACCACTTACTGAGTTGTACATAGTTTCTAATCTACCTAGCCAGATTTCTAGATGCTTGATACTGTGTTTTTCCTTCGTTCTTGAAGAGGACCATGACATCAAGATGATGACATGACTTGGAGTTGACTTTGATTTGAGTAACCTCACTTTCTTCTCTTGAGCCACTGGGTCCAGTAGCCTGATGTTCATCAGGACTGCTGGAGATGGCTCAGGGAGCCCTTTCAGGCTAAGGTCTTACCACATTCTCACTTTGAGTGAGATACACCCATTCGATGAATAGGCTTCTTTAAGTTACTCAAGGGGTGGCCCCTTTAATCAAAAGGAAAAAATAATCAAACTGGGAGGGGAAGACTCTTTTTCTAATCTGATACCTTGAATAACATCCTGGCATGTGAATCACTTGTAAATACTAGTTGATTGATTGACGACATGGGATAATTAATTTTTATCTTAACAATTTCAACTACATCAAGTATGTTAACTATGATGTTAACTATATCAACGTTTAACTAGAAAAATGTCCTTGTTATTTGTAGGAATTCAGATACTATTTATGCATTTTCCCCCAAATTTCACTGTTACAATATAGATCATCACATTAATCAGCAAAAATGTCATTCTACACATTCTCCAAAAGGAGGTGTTTTTTTCCCCCAGAAATCTATTTATAATTTGGTTGTTTGGAATTCAGAAAGAATTTTCTTATAGAAAGAACATTAGAGAGATTCTGTCTCTCAAAGGAGTATATTTACTTCCACTGAAGCTGAACCATAATGCTAATAATACTGCTGTAACCCGTTGCTTCCTTGTGGCAAACGGGGTTCTGACCTCCAGTGGGGACATCCAGATGTGATGCTGGAAACACATTTTCCTTGCAGTAATCCAGTATGCAGTGAAGGATGCCTCCCTTCTCCTTCAGGGCCATGCAGTGAGGTGGAGAGAGACTTGGGGTAATGCATGTAAAGATTCTGACCAAGGTTAAAGCAGTATATAAATGTCAGTTGCCCTGTCATTCTGTTTGGGTTAGTGTTCAGGAGGAAGAGAATAGTATCTGAAGAAGTCCATGAGCATGAATATTTAGTTTTTACTAAATAGAAAACCATCAAAACAAACTTTATACAATTTTCCATAAAAAATTTTATGTGCATAACAGTAAATTATCAACATTCATAGTCAGTATATAAAGATCTAAAATGAAATTCAATATTGACTTTGATTTGTACTTGATAACCATGGTAATAACTAACATTTATGTATCATTTATCATGTGCCAGACACGGTGCTAAGCACTTTATAATTATTCTTCCCTTTGATCCTTACAATAACCCTGGAAGGCAGGTGCTATTATTATCTCCATTTTACAGAGGAGGAAACGGAGGCAAACACAGGTTAAGTGACTTACCTAATATCACACAGCTAGTAAGTGTCTGAGACTTGCTCAAGATATTCGACAGGTTTGACAGCTTAAGATATTAAGCAAAAGTTTTACAATAAGCAGTATGAAATCAAGTTCTGTCTTTGTGTACTGTAGTCATCTTTTGATTATTAGTAAATGTAGATCTGAAAGAAAAAGGTTGGAAAATCATGCAATTATCAAGTGTTTATTAAAGGCAAGTTGCTACATGCCAGGCACTGTGCTAGGTCCTGTGGATCCAGAAACAAAAAGGAAAATAGTCCCTGCCTCTGGAAATTTAAATCCTTTTAATTTTTTTAAATTTAAAATTTTAATTTAAATGTATTTATTTTCTATCCTTATTTTTCCATCCCAGTAGAAAAAAAAGTAAAACCAAATGCATAGTCAAGCAAAACAGATTTACACATTGATTGTGTTTCTGTCTGAGGACAGTAGCATTCTTCATCAATGGCCTTGTGGAATTGTGGTTGGCCATTTCATTGACCAGAGTTCTTAAGTCTTTCAAAGTTGTTTGTCTTTACAGTGTTGTTATTATGCAAATTATTTTCTGCTTTCTGCTCACCTCACTCTGAACCAATCCGTACAAACTTTCCCAGGTTTCTCTGGAACCATTTTTCTTATATTTCTTATGATGTAATTATGTTGTATTACATTCGGATAAAATCATTTGTTCAGTCATTCCCCAATTTATGATTATCCCCTTGGTTTCTTGTTTTTTGTCACTGCAGCGCCATCCCAGTCATCCTGATCTCTATCTTGCCATTGAAACCAGATGGCTCTGGAAGAGAGAGTGAGGCTGGTGACTTTGCACAGCCCTCCCTCACTTAAATCCAGTCCGCCTTCATGTCATGGCATCACCTCCCTCATGTCATGGTCCTCTTCAAGAACAAAGGACAAGCAGCCATAGTATTGTTCTTTGCTACTACAAAAAGAGCTACTATCAATATTTTCATACTTATGGGTCCTTTTTGTGTCTCTTTGATCTTTTGGGGGTGTTGTTTTCTCAGAGGACATGCAGAATTTAGTGATCTTTTAGGCAAGTTCTACAATGTTTTCCAAAATGGCTGAACAGATTGACTGCTCTACCAGCAGTATATTAATGCACCTGTTTTAGCATTTCCAACATTTTCTATTTTCTTTTTTGTCAACTTTGCCAGTGTGAAGATTTGAAGAGTCCCTCTTAATTTCTGATCCACTAAATTCTCTGAGAAGTTTTCCATTAACAACAAATGTACTTAATCTAATCTTCTTGGAGCTGGTATTTGTTGGTGGGAGTTTATCACTTCTTCCTCGAATGCATTAGCCCTGTGTTAACTTAAGGTTGGTTGGTAACTGATGGCCTAAGATCATAAATACCCGTGTATAATAATAACAACCTAATTTTATGGTTTTGATGAGAATGTCAACAGAAGGAACATGGCTTATTGGACCCTTCTCCTAAACAGCATAAACACTGACTCCTTAACCTCCTCATCACTGAATAGTATATCTTCCACAAGTGCATTCTCTTAGAGAAGATTTCAGACTTAGTGAGACATTTTGTAACAGATTTCAGTGGCCCAAATGCTTTTAAAATTAATGGAATAAAAAATATGAATTGATACTATCAGATACTTCTGTTGGGATGAAGAGACTAAACTTTTCTTTTTTTGGCTTTGATGTAGATTTGTTTATAGCCTTAGCACTTGTCTGTTCTGTATCGGTTGCATGTAGATATTTAGGATAAAGTTTAAGGTTTATTCTTCCTTGCTTTCCTCTTGTCCTCAGGGCACCTTCTTGGCTTTTGCCTTCCTGTGAACCTTTCCCTTTTTCAGTCATTTCATCTTGCTCATCTCCTGTACACAGATTGTGTGATACAGCTGTTTGTGTTGGAGTTCACAGGTTCTCTTACATTGATTTTAGTCACTGAAATTGCTGGTGTATAAGAGGGTATTGCTCTATCTCTTACAACAAATGACCAGTATGATCGGCTGTAACATGGGGCTGAAATGAACAAAATGAAATTTAAAAGATAAATTCAGGTCATATCTGGGTTCAACTTTAGACGTTCACATGAAAAGCATTTGATTCTTTTAGTTCGCTATAGCTTAATATAAGCCAACAAGGTCACATGTCTTCTGTTACCAGCAAATTATGTACTCATGCTGCTTCTACAGAAGGATGTACACCCTTTAACTGAAAGGAGGAAGTAGTTTCATTGTATTCTGCAGTAGGATGACCACATCTGTACTATTGTGTCCAATTCTGAATATCACTTTATTTAGAAAGAAATTGACCTGGCAGGGTGGTGGGCTTCTATAGTCCTGACTACTGGGGAGATTGTGACTGGTGAACTGCTTGGGCTTTGGGGCTTTGAACTGCGGTGGGCTAAGCTCATTGGGTATTAGCACCAGTAGGGTGAGCTTCCAGGGGTAAGGGGGCTACAAGACTGCCTCCTCAGGCAGCCCATTTAAATTAGCCCAGATTGAAAATGGAATAGGTCAAAGCTTCAGTGCTGATCAATAGTAGATTTGCACCTGTGAGTAGATTCCTTCTAAGGAGGCCCAGTCTTTAAAATGATTATGATAACAATGATGAAACAGTAAAATACAAAGGAGAGTTACCAAGATGGCAAGTAGTCTGAAAATGTAGAAGAATAGGAACAGTTGAGGGAATGGATAAATTAACATTTTTTAAACTGGGAAAGAAGTCATGTGGAAGATGGAGTAAAATTTTTCTGTCCTTATTTTTATGGTAGGAAAAAGATCTAGGACAGTGGATGGAAGTTATTTTGTGGATGGAAGAAACATTTTGATTTGGTGTTAGGAAGAATCTGTGCTGGATCAAGCTATGTAACAAATTGCATAGATTACCTTGTTAAATACTTGGGGGGGCAGGTTGGGTTACTAGAAGAATTATTGATGCTGGAATTAGAGTATCAAGATGAAATCCTGGTTCTGAATCTTCCTACCAGTGTTACCTTGCACAACTTACATTAATTTCTCTGGACCCCGATTTTGTCGTCTTTCAAATGAGATTAAACTAGGGAGCCTTTAAGGTTCCTTTCATGTATGATCCTATGAAGTTCAGTTACATATAGGTATTTTAAGTTTCTTTAAATCGTGCTTCTCTAAAATGTTTGCATAATCCTTGATAATATTTTTGGTACGAAATTGAATGCTTTGACAGTGATGGAAGACATAAAAATGAATATATTAAATTGAGGTGATTGCCTTATTATAAAATAATTTTTAAATGGGTTTGAGATTGAATTTCTAAATTTAGATATATGCTAGTTCTAGTGGTGAAAAGTGTGTTTCAACAGATAAATACATATTTCCTCTAGTTAGAATTTTGCTTTGAAACTTTTTTAAAAATTGCTAATATTTTCCCATAGTGACTGCATCTGAGATTTCCAGTGAAGCTGATGACATGGCAATGGAAAGAGACAAGTATGTTGATGAACTGAGAAAAGCATTGGTGCTGGGAACAGAACCAGCTAATGTGTACAGATTTGATTTTTCTAAAGAGAATTGCCATTTCTCCTATGAGAAAAGTCTAAAAGATGTTTCGGTAAGTAAAATTTTCATAATATTTCTCATGATAAAATGTCAAAACTCTCCACTAAAATTATGTTGAGTATAGAAAGCAAATAGCATATTGTGATTAGAATATATCACTCTTAAGTACTAATTTCTAAGTGCAAGTAGAGTTAAAAATATTACATCAAAAAACTTCAAGTCAAGGATTTGTGAAAAGTATTTCAGTAATAACATTTATCAATGTTTAATACTAATACTATTTTTTAACGGTATTTTTTATGAATATTCCATCAAGGGACAGAATTTATAGTTAGGGCTACTGTGAAGTAATTAAGTGATTATATTTTGTCAGTGATATTCTTCATGATGATGCCAGATACTTTATAGATATTTGTGTGATGGAAGAGCTTTGTCACAATTAACTTAGAAGTTGTACATGTTTGCAAAGTGTAGAACCAGAACATGCTTGGGCAAGTGTTGATGAAAGAGCAGAAAAAATAGCTTTAAATGTTATTTAAATCATTATTTTTTGTTTCCCTCTAAATTAAATCACAGAATGCTGTAAAATAAATATCAAGCATACTGTAGCAGAAATGAAGGCATTTTTGTAGCATATAGAGTTAGAAAACTCTGAAATAGAAACAAATTTAAATAAGTTTATGTTAAAAATGTTTAAATGTTTTTCTATTAAGTTAGGCAATCTGCCAGAAACTGGATTGCTTTTTTGTTGTGTTTAGTTTTAAATCTCTGGATGCTCATTCAAGCTTGAAGCCTATTGTGAATGGAGTCTGGTTCAAGTTTCATGTATAAATATAAATTATTAGTGACATATTTTATATTGAAACTAAATCGAACAACAAAGATCCCACTCTCTTAGTCTTCTGTGAATTAATAGATTGTCTCTGAGGATTACATGGCTTAAAATGTCCTTATCCTATTTAGGAGAATATCCAGCTTGGATGGCACATATCCAGTTCTCTTACTGGGCCCAGAAAAGTGCTTTTTTGTCCCCAGGGTTACCTCTTCTTCACAATGAGGAGTCAGAGTAAGAATTTGATGGAGGATATACATCTGTGTATATATGTATATGTATGTTAACTCCTGAATTCTTCTATTTGTCCATATCTGTATATATGCTCTTATGTTAAAGACTTAAACCTTTTCCCAAAACTAGAAATAAAGGAAAGCATCTACACCCACCTCTAGGTTGTGGGCCTTCATTCTTGAAGAATCAAGTTGCCATGTGTCTCACTGTGACTGACCAGACCAGTATGAGTCCAGAACGCTCTGCCTCGGGTCAGGTACAGGTGGTTTCTCCCAGTTTGTGCATCCAGTGTTTCTTTGGAGCTATTCCAATTCTGATTTGTTCTTAGAGCATAGAATCTTCTCTGATGAGGGCACACCATGCTGGGTGATCTTGTGCCATGCAATCAGTTCCAGTGTTTTTAAGAGAGACCCTGAGAAGTATCCTTGTATGACTTCCTCTGATCTTGAGAGTATCCTTGTGTCACTTGTGACCACCATGCGAGTTCTTGCCCTGTGTGAGTTTTCCATAAAATAGGCAAGTGTGCATTTGAACAATGTGACCAGTCCATTGTAGTTGCACGTCTGCAGGAGAATTTGAGTGCTTGAGTGTTCAAAGATAGGTCTGTACATACACTCATATACCAGGTTAATTTACAACTAGTTTTGTCTAAAAGCACACAAACAGTATTGACAAGTAGCAAAGTCACAGAGCCTCATAGAATTGGAGAACTGGAAGGGACCTCTGCAACTGTTATGGTGTGAGGGCTTGCCATGTCCTTCTCAGGGCTGCTCATCTACATTTGGTGTCCACCTTCATCCAACTCTCACCTGTGGCTCCAAGAAGCTTAGTATGCACAGTGGCCACACTCTGACAAAACCAAACCATTTCAGTAGACAGCCTAAATCAAGTTTAGGGTAACTGACAGGCTTTAAACCCATCAGTGAGTTAGGAGGATGTCTACCCCAAGCATGGTGGTATGCACAATTGAGAACAGTCTGTTCCAACGGCCATGAAGGCAGCTGAAGCAGGCGCTGTGGAGCACTTAGAACATCAGACATAAAAGATGCCAAGATCATATCCTGCATCCCAGACCATCATCACCATCTTGACTTTTATCTTACCACTGGACTTTGATGACTAGAAGAGAAAGTGAGGTTGACAACTTTGTGCAACTCTGCCTCACTTAAATCCATTTCGTGCACAGGTCAAGACATTACCCCGTGATGAATGGGATCCAACCCATATCCAATACCTGCCAATACTGCCTCTCCTTGAAGACCTTTAGTAAAGGAGGAACCTGTCACTTCTCAGGGAAGCCCATTTCACATCTGGATAGCTTCAATTATTAGAAAGTTTTTCCTGATTAAAGGTCAAATTTTCCCCTTTGCAACTTCTCCCCATTGCTTCTATTTATGCTATCTGGGGACAAATTGAACAAGTCTAAGCTCTCTTTCATATAATAGCCCTTTGACCTAAAGACAGCTATCATGTCTTCTCCCCCCTCACCCCAAGTTTTATTTCCTCTTGACAGAATGCCTCCGGTTCCTTTAAGCAGTCATTTTATGACAGACTCCAGACCTTTCATTCTCTTGATTCTTCTCTTTTGAATACTTTTTATCAGTGTTGTTAAACTGTAGTGCCCAGAATTGAAGAAAGTACTGCATATGTGATCCAAGTAAGGCAATGAACCCCTCATTCCTAGAAACCATGTCTCCCCCAATGCTGCTACAATAAATTTTTTGACTGTCACATCACATGGATGACTCATATTGAGTTTACAGACTATTATAATCTCTATATCTATTTCCATTTCTTTATGTGTGAAATTGATTTTTTGAACCATCTATACGTTTTTATTGAATTTCATCTATATTTATCCTTACAGAATTTCATTAGATTTAATACAGTGTTCAAATCTGTCAAGATATTTTTTTCCCTCCTTGGTATGGTCATCAATTTTTAATTAATTTTTTTCCTATTAAATAGGTTAAACATAACACTCACATTACTTATTGTGTCTATGCTACTTATTGATTTAGCAACTCCATTTCTTCTTAGAGAATGCTATAGTTTACTTCAACTAAGCCCAGGTCCAGTGGTCACAAATTCACATTTAATGGTGTCTTAAAAATGGACATTTACTCTATGCTTAAGTTTATGCATATGGAACATGGTGGTATTAAGTAACACGCACCCTGAATTCACATAGACATCATTTACTTAAAATTTCCACATTGCTACATGTTTTTATTGCTGTCAGATTATATAATACAGAAATTATTTCAACCATAAAACATTATAACTGTTTTTGGGTGAAATACAGTATTTTAATATGTTTCAGTTTACCTTACTACTTAAGATTGTATATGTCATATAGACAAGGGCAGAAATATATAGAGGGACTTACCAGATTATAAACACCTGACATACAAATAAATACTTCATTTGTACAGCTGTACAGCTCAGACATAAAAATGATCAGTTGCACATTGTTTCCTTCTGTTTTGTTGCCTCTTCACTTCCATTCCAAATCTCACCCCCAAAAGTTACTCCTAACCTTTCCACTTCCCCCCATTCATGCGCCTATGGCTATTTAGAACTTTTAGTTAACTAAATCTCAAGACATGTTGTCACATGTTGTCACAGACCTCTTGACTCCACTTACTTTTCCTATTCTTTTTACCAGCCCTTGCTCTCACAAGTCAAGCCAAAGAATCTAAAAAGCAGGACTACAGCTGTCTATTAAAGAAAAGGAAAGCTACTTGTATTTGAGGTGAACTTGCATTTCAGGACAGTAAAAGGCACATAATTAGAGGACCTGGGTGCAAATCCTAGTTTTGCTGCTTATTTGTGGAATCTTGGCTAAGTTGCTTAAGTCTTTTTTATTTAATTCCTTTGTAAAATTAGGGGATTAGAGCCGATGATCTCTAAATCACCTTTTTTTTACCCTGTAGAGTCTATGCAAAGTTTTCCATTTGTCTCCTTTTTTATAACATTGTCCTCTAATTCACTTGCTTTCAAACATCACCATTCAAGATTTTAAACTTTCTTATCCAGTTTAATTATTTTTCTGTCTCATTTACCCATCAGCATTTCAACAGTGTTGTTTTCTAGCATGTTGTACAAATGTGCAATAATTAATGTACTTTGTAGGTTACATAGATTTTTATGAGCTGGCCCAGGAACCTAGTCATCATATATAACTTTTCTTTCTTATGGGAAAATATGTACTGAGTGCCCAAAAGCCAGCTTACAAATTAACTTTTGGAACACAACTCCTTCATAAATTGGTTACTTGATTTAACCAAGGAAAGTGTCTTTGCATTATAATCAATCCATCAACAAACGTATTGAATGTCTGCCTGTACCTATGTGGTTATGGAAGTGATGCCTGCTTTGCTGCACAATTTAGAAGTTGACGATTGTGACATGTCCTCAGTTTTATGAAAAAAGTAAGCCAAGTATAGAAACTAAATAAACTCATTTTAAAAAGAACAAGTCAAAAGCCTGTATTATTGCCATGTGTCTTTGTGGCTTTGGGTGATTTTAATTCAAAGGACCATTTCCAGATGAAATATAACAACTCTGGAGGAAAAGACCGCCTACTATAATGGGCTTTATTTGTCTTCTGCCAACTTCTTTGTCATAGTTGGTTATGGCTTTCAGGTGTGTGCCTATATAAATTGGAAATTTGTTGTTTGTCCTGCAATTTTTGCAAAAATAGAAAATCATTTATAGGTAGATGCCGTTTTTATATTGGAAAGGTTTAAAAATTTCCTACATTTTGGGTAGTTGATACTGAAAGAGTAATAAAAGCCTTATAAAATTCCTTTTCTAAATGTGTGTATGTGTATGTATATAAATGTATATATACATACATATATACACACATACATATACATGTATATTGTGTACATATGTGTAGCTATGTCTCTACATATATAAAAATTTATATATAAATGCATATACACACATATATACATATAAATTTATATATAATACATATAAATGCATAGTTATTTCTCTCTCCTCCTCCCGCTCTCTCCCCTCTCTTTTTCCCTTCCTCAATCCGTCTATTTATCTATCATCTATTTTTTAGTTTAGCTGGAAAAAGATAATTCAGTTTTATTGCTCTTTAGTTATAGAACAAAGCTATTCTTTTTTAGTTATTACAGTGGTTTTTCTTTAGTAGCTTTCTTGTTAGGCTCCTCTTCATTTTAAGTTAATGATAATAATAGTAGATGACCTTTGTGTAGTGTTTTGGGTCTTGCAAAGGTTTTTGCATACATTATTCTAAAGTGGAGTTTGAATCCAAGATTTCCTAATTCTAGGACCAGTAATTCACCCAGTGTGCCATGTTTTTTGTGGTACCTCATTTTATGGGAAACATTTAAAAGTCACTTTTAGGGTTATTTTAATTTAATTTTTTTCATAAGTAAAGCAGAATCTTAAGATGACAGCAGTTATCAAAATGAAAAATAGCATGTTTATGGAGTGTAAGAATACCCTTTCAGGATTAGTTGGATACCTTTCATGATAACATTTATGTCATTGAAACCTCGTTTAATTATTCTCTGATTGTCAAAAACTGTTCATGAACCTCTGCACAGAGCTTGGGCCTGTTTGGCAGTAGGCAAGGGATCCATACATGATGAGAGAGTGAAGGGATGGTGAAGGGTCCAGTCTTCTGAAAAGGACAGGAGAGGATGGGATCAAGGACATAGGAAGGAGTTAGGTTAGTAAGGCCTAGATATAGCTAGGTTCAACTGTATAGTTCTACTATCCCAAGTGTGTAATACTTAAATTTTACTTGAGGTATTTACATAGAACTATTTTCTTCCTTACCTAGTCTTTAAAGTAGTTTGAATGGAGTTTTCCTTCACTATTTCTAGTCATATATTCTAACTATTTTCCCTCATTCCATCACCCATCAAATAAATGTTGTCTGTATATTCCCAAATCTGAGTCTTTTATGTTGATGGAATTACATAGTCATTAGAATCACATCCATCTATTATTTTTTCCTGTCCTTGAAGCAGGTTTAGAATCCATCTTTAGCTAATGATAGATATCTCTTCAATAAGAAGCTGTTAGATCTTAATGCTTAAATATATATCTGTGTGTATATTCATATACGTGAAATAGATAGATGTTAGTGTATGTGTACACACATGCACATACACATGCACAACTTAATCTTCCTTCTGGATTCTACCTCCTGACTTTGAGCACTTTCACTCGCTGTCCACTATACCTGAAACACTCCATCTCATCTTTGCCTTCTAGTGCTTCCTTTAACTCATATGAAGTTCAGCTTTTTGCAAAAATCCTTTCTCAATTCTTGTTCATTTTAAGGACTTTGTCCTGCAATTATTTCTAATTTATACTGTGTGTATCTTGTATAAATGTTGTCTCCCTCAGAAGACTTTGAGCTCTTTAAGAGCAGGAACTATTTTTTGTCTCTTTTTGTATTGCTAGTACTTAGCACAGTGTGTGGCACATGGTAGGCGCTCAAGAAATGATTGTTGAATGAGTCATTGGACTGCTATCAACTTAATCAAATATGCTCGTGAGACTAGAATTTAAATACATTAGTTCCAAAGTTCCTTGTTGCATTTTCCTGACTGATTGTTTAAAATAAATTGAAACAAGATGGTGAAGTGAATGGTTATTACTAAAACTAATCTCCTATATTACAATTACTCTAAATAAAAGAAAAGCAGTAAAGGAATATGAATGAATATCTCACAGCAAAATCAATAAAAACTGAAGAAATGACTAATTTGAAAAAGAGACATAAAACGAATGAGAAAAATATGAGAAATCTAGAGGAACAGTAGCTTTATTTCAGAACAGAGAACAGTATCAAAACACCATCCAATTTGATGTAGAATCCCAATAAGAAATATAAATGGAACTCCGACATATAAAATTTCAAGAAAAAATTATTAAAGAATAATTTAAAAAAGTAAGCATGAGAAACTGTAGGTTGCATACCTATGTAGGGTCTTAAGAAATTTGCCAAAGGTAAAAGGTTTCTGAATGCACAATGACCAAAAATTAATTCAAAATCCAATGTGTTGGATCTTACCGCAGTCTTGACTCTGAGCACAAAGCATGCACACTTTGCACTGTATATGCCCTCAAGCCGTGCGGTGCCCAAAAAGCTGCTGAAAGGTGAAAAGGGATTTCCAGTGGAAAAAGTTTAAGAAGCCCTGCATGAGACCATATTATAGGAAAGAAGATGAAAGCTCTCAAGAGGTGGTAAATTCTCTGAGGGACACAATAACCCATGCAGAATTTTTAGAATGACAAATGAAAGAAGAAGTGATAGAGCAAATATTTTTATTTTTTTAAATAGCAAAACTGGAATAAAACCAGATCACTACAAATGAAAACAGCAAAGCTGGAGGACAGAACTCTGAGAAATTCTGTGTATTATTGATGTTCCAGAAATATATGAAAAGAGAACACCCACAGATTCTGTATATGTATCAAGAAATAATACAAAGAAATTGCCAAAAGTGTTGGAAGACTGAAAATTGATAGAATTTATTCAGGCAGAGAGGAATCCTAAATTCAACTTATCCAGAAACACAGTTGCAAAGTTCGAGAATTTCATAATCAAAAAGATGACCCTGTATGCGGCCCAGAGGAAGTCATTCATATAACAAGAAACCATAGATTTGAACAGTTTAAATCACAAATTTGTCATCAGCAACAGTAAGTGGAAGAAGTGTTAATGTGATCTTGCTTTTCTTATTCAGTAATTTAGTTATGTCCATTCTTTGTGACCCCCATGGACCTCAGCATGCCAATACTGGCCGTGGGGTTTTCTTGGCAAAGATACTGGGGTGTTTTGCCCTTTCCTTCTCCAGTGGATTAAGGCAAACAGATTAAGTGACATGTCCAGGTTCACACAACTATTAAGTGTCTGAGGCCAGCTTTGAATTCAGGTCTTCCTGGCTCCAGGCCCAGTCTCTATCCACTGTGCCATATAGCACATGCCAAAAAGCAAGTCGTATCAGCCTGTATTACCTGCTTTGCAAAACTGAACATTCACTGTTGTGGGAAAAGATGGTTCTTCTCTAAGATTAATTCTTTTCCTTCTTAGGAATCTGAAACTGGACTAGGCTTTTTCTGGTGTGCTTTCTAAGCCATATTCTTATCTAAACTGCTTAAGAGAGAGCAAAAAAGAAAAGAAAAAGACAAATTTTTATCATTAAAAGTAGAATTCCAGTTCTGTCTTCAGTGTGAATAGGAGAGAGCTTGGGCTTGGCAAGTCCTCCCACCAGAGGGGCTAGTCCTCCCTGAAGACCTCATATACCCTTGATTTCTAGTAAAGTAGTATAAGTATACCTGCATGTTGAATATATAAATTATCTTAAAATCAGGAAGACCTGGGTTTAAATCCACCTTTGACACATGCTGGTAGTATGATTTTGGGTAGGTCACTTAACCTCTCAATGCTATAGGCTACTCTCTAAAACTATAAGTTCCAGTTCCAAGTGCTCTCTTGTATTGGTAGAGACAATTTTCTCACTAGGGAATTTCTGATACGATTGACATCCCAGGTCCCATCCCTTTCACATGCTACCAAGAATGGTAAGTAGAAAAACTACCTCATGACTAAGGATATCATAGAGAAGTCAAGAATCTGTGATTTCATTGGTGAAAGAATTATTACTTAATAGTACTGTTTGCCTAAGGCTTACAGAGTTTAAATGACTTAAATAATGGTCACAAAACTGTTAACTATCAGAAGTAGGAACTGAATCTAAGTCTTTCTAATTCTAGATGTAATATTCAACCCACTATGTCCATCATGCCTTATATTAATATCAATAAAATGTTGTTCTGTCATTTTTCAGTTGTATCCAACTTCTCATGACCTCATTTGGAGTTTTCTTGGCAAAGAAGTGGTTTGCCATTTCTTTCTCCAGTTCATTTTACAGATGAGGAACTAAAGGAAACAGGGTTAAATGACTTGCCCAGGGTCACAAGTATGTGAGGCCAGTTTTGAACTCAGGAAGATGAGTCTTCTTGACTGTAGACTTGATGCTCTATCCTCTTCACTACCTAGATGTCCCAATAAAACATTATTAATGTGAATCTAGCAAGCAGTTTCTCAAAGTAAACTTAATTTAAAATTTAAAAAAAGACCAAGATAGTCTGACACTAATTCTGACACTAGGAATCACAGAGAATGGGATATCCTCAGGCTCATAAACCAAGATATAAATAATTCATAAGCAAATACCGAATGACAGATCTTAATGATATATTTTATATACCATGATGTAATGAAATTTGTCAGCAGCAAAGGAAAAATGAGAGACAATATGACAGTGGCTAGAGTTCCAGCATTGAGTCAAGATTTAAGACCTGCTTCTGACACATATTGGCTGTGTAATTCTAAGTCACTTTACCTCTGAGGCCTACATATAACTGTAATATGTAGAACAGTTACTGATTTGAATTGGTAGTAGGAGTTTCCTTTTAAGGAATTCCCTATACTGATAAAATCAAGGATCTGGATAAAAAAGTAAAAGAAAAATGAGCAAAAATTGTGGATAGATCTGAACTGAGATCAAAAAAACTGTAAAAAATCCTCAGTAATAAGTGGATCCAAGGTGAAATCATTGTAAAAATGAAAATGAGGTAAAATGAATAATAATGAGAAAGCATACGAAAATAAATAGAACTCAGCTAAGGAAGACCTTACAGAAAATTTATATCATATTTATATATATATTTATGTACATAAATATATATGTATATTTATATATAATAAAAATATATTAACAAAAGAGGTAAAAAAAGGGCTAATACATCATGCTGCATTAAAAAAACTAGAAAAATAGTCATTTGAATCAGTCACAAGAGACATAAAGTAAGATAAACAATGTCAAATAGAAAACCCTTGAAATAGCAACAAAAACAAAAGCTGTCATTTTTAAATGACAGAAAATTGAGAAACAATTAACTAATTTGATTTTTAAAAGAGACAAAAACAAATTAATAATAAAAAATAAAACAAATGAGAACTCACAAAATAAAGATGTAATAAAAAAATGCTACATTGAATTATGTGGCAACAACATTGCAAACTTAAATGATTATGTGTGAAAATTAAATAAACAGGAAATAGTTAACCCAAATAGTTTGATCTCATAAAAGAAAATTAAGTAAATTATAAGTGTACTTTGAGAAAAACAAAACAACAAAATCCTAACCCAGACATTTAATACTGAATCCTATCAAATATTTTTGAAAATTAAATAATCTTTGTTAAACTCAGCTCCTTTTCCTAGTCTTTGTGGACTTGAGAAACTCATCATTCCCAAAGATGAAGTGAACTCTGCAAGGCTCACTTCCTCAGATCATTTCCTGCCCGGACTGCTGGGCACCATCACGTCCTCAGGCCAGGTAGTCCCTACCCAGCCTACTTGTTACATGTCTTCTTCCCCATTAGATTATGAGTTCCTTGGGATTAAGAACTGTCTTATTCCTCTCTTTTTGTCTCCGGCACTCAGCACACTGCCTAGCACATAGCTGGTGCTTTCTTTATAAATATCGATTCTGACTTTGTTACAAAAATTGGTCACAAAAAATAAGGAAGGAAAGTTTCATAATAACGTCCTTTTTTTTTTTTTTTTTTTTTTTTTTTGGAGACAGATATGGCCTGAAGTTCCAAACAGGGAGAAACAAATTGGGAAAGAGCAAAATAAATCAATATCAAATAAACATTGAAATAAAAAAGGGTCAACATCAACAAGTGGGAAACCGGAAAAGAAAGCTTCAGGAAGGCCAGTGCTAAATGGTGTCCTAAAGGAACAGTAGCTCTAATGAGAATCTTTTAGAGCCTTTATATATCTGGATAGCCCAGAAAGGACAAGTAGGATGGGCTGCCCTGGGAGGAAGGAAGAAGTAGGTTTGAGTCCTGCCTCTGACACCTACAGACTTTGTGACCCTTACAAGTTATGTAGTCTTCCGGTGCCCTCAGCAGTTCCCTAAGATTGTAAGTTTCTTTGCAAGTACTGATTTGTGTTGTGGGAGTTTCCTTATAGGGAGTTCCCTGTATCAGTGAACTCTAAGCAATCACAGTAAGAGCCCAGAACTATTCAGTTAGCCCTAGACTTGGAATGGAACATTCTGGTTCTTGAAGGGCCTATGAGGTACAACCAGGTCTCTGCAGTGTAAGGTTTCCTCTTTTTCTGACCAGGAACCTTCAGTGTCCATAATTAATGAGAAACTTATACCTTCTTGCTGGACTAACATGGCTGATAGTGGAGTGCTCTGTTGGGTTAGGAAAGGCTACTAAGGAAGCGCCCCTGTGACTTAGAAGCCTGCTGAGGGCCAGAGCTAGGCTTCTGGCATTGGGGATCCTGATGAGTGTGACACTTAAAAAGTTTGAGAGACATAGTTTCTGGGTCAGTTTTATTAATAATGCTAATGTTTTATTAATAAAAGAGGTCAGTGACTCTTGAATGCCAAAGATCCCTCATCGCGACGGGCTCACAGATTGTATGTCCTTGGAAGAGTGGGTGTTCCTAATGGTAGCAATCAATTCTGATTGGTTAACAATTAATGAGAAAATTAATATTATCATAAAAGGCAGGTTATAGTCCAATGAGAGTCTTTAGGTACTTGACACAGAGCACCCAAATCTTGGTCAAAGAGACATCAACTTCCATCTCACCCAAGAGACAATCCACATTTTCCCAGACTTAACTAAGTAAACACAATGAGCAGGAATCTACTTATTCACCTAAACTTAGAATTTCTTTTCGTATCTTTGATTAGACCTTAGCCTGGGTAAGTCTTTTCCCAAGATTTCCCACACTGGTTGATTTCTGAGTGAATGAGTAAAAAGGGGAAAAACCTTGGTCCTAATTTAGTAACTAGTTATTAATATAAGAGAGAAATAATAGGTTCATGGAAGAAGTGGGATTTGAGCTTCACTTTGAAAGTTCAACTGAAGTTGGAGAGAACAGAGAAGGAGGGACATTTCAGGTAACTGAACAAATCCATGTCACTTATTTGGGGTCAACTGAGTACTCCAGTTTAGTTCCTTGTAGAATTTGTGCAGAGGGGTCATGGGTACTAAGATTAGTATTAGATTTTGGAGGGTATTGACTATAAGTTTAAGGGATTTTCCCTTTATTCTTTTATGTCATTGAGAGCAACTGAATTTTTTTACATGGGGTATTTGATGCAGGAACAATTTAGAGATCTAGGTCTGGTACAAAGAAAGAACTGAAGTAGGAGGAAAGTGGAGATAAGAAGACCAGGTAGGAGAGTACTATGGTAGCCTAAATATGGTGTCCTAATACACTGGGTTAGGATGGTAGTACTGGGAATAGAAAATAAGAAATGGAAGCAAGAGAAATTATAGATTTATTCATTAAGCACTGACCAGTCAATAGAATAGTGAGTAACTCCAAGTAACTAGCTTGTTGGCAGGCCGAGTTCCCTTGTTTTCTGAGTCCTTATCAAATTCCTATTGATTCTATCAACTGTTTATTATCAGATGTCGTCTCTACTGCTTTCGGCATCTGATCCGGAGTTCCCTCAGGCTGCTTCAAGCCTACTGAGATGTTATTTTCTGAAGGAGAGGACCCTATCTGTTAGTGTTAGAATGTTCCAGATTTTTTTTTTTAAAGATATTGCTTTGCATAGTCTGGACATTCGTCGAATAGTTTTTCTTTCCATTTTTTTCTGTATGACATAATACTTAGGCACTATCACTATCGAGAGTTTAAAGTAAATTTGTTTCTGATGCCACACACCACTATGGTAAATATCAGCGTTCATCAGTAATAGGGGGCTGTTGAATATCACACGTTTTAGTAAGGTCATTCATGTATTTAGGGATAAAGACTGGATCTTTGTCTAGGGCACTTTGGGATAAGGAAGTTCTCTTTTACTACTGTAGGTGCCTCCTTCTTTGTAATTTAACACATTAGAGCGTGTAAGAGATGTATCCCCAGGGTCATTCATCCTGGATGGTATCTAAGGGTCTTCCTGCCTTTGAGGCTAATTCTTTATTCACTATAGCGCACTGCCTCATTTATGTAACCTTTTATAATTTTCCAAGAAGGTTCACATAAATTATCTCATAGGAGTTTTGCAACCTTATGAGGTCAGTGGGGACATTTATTGTTTCAGGTGAGGAAATGAGATACAAAGTTATTAGTGAAGATACCCCTGGAACCTTAGTCTTCTAGCTCTTGTTCGTGTGTGTGTGTGTTTTAATTTCATTGATTTTCCATTATAGTTCTTTTCTTAGCTGGACAGATGGTAGAGCTGGTGATTATGTGTAGTAGTAGTAGTAGTGGTGGTAGTAGCAGTAGTAGTAGTAGTAGTACTATTTTGAGTAAACTGAACACAAGAGAATCTGGTATTATAAAACATAAATTGAAGTGGAATAATTCATTTTCTAAGGATTCTTCACAGGATTATTTTAATTAGGCTTCCTTTTACTACATTTATAATTGTATTTTATATACTTAGATTCATGATCTGAATGTTAGAATTTCTTCTTCCACAGAGGTATATTGGAGGTATCCTTTGCCTCTTCATTTTTTAATAATTTTTCCTCACGTCTTTCCATAAATCTCCCATAAAGGATCAATTGAATGTGCCAGAGTCCTTCCTCTAGGTTTCCCCCCTAATATTTCATGGATATCGGTGTTGTACTTACAATAGCCATGTATTACACCTTACTCTCCCTATGTAACTGACCTACCTTAATTTCAAATCTTAACATTTCCTCATCTGTAGAATGGATTGTTATAAGGATTAAATGAGATAATAATTGAAAAGTAGTTACTACAGTGCCTGGCACATTATAAATGTTAGTTATTATAATTAATGATTTTTAAAATGTTTTTGGTATGCAAATCATTGCTGGTAATATGCTGCAGTCTGTTACGCTGACTGAATCTCTCCATTTCCTTACGGATCGATCACAGTTTTGATTCTCTGATGATTATGGCATCATTCCATAACTCAGATGAGTATTTTAAAGAAGATGTTATGAATAGTACTGTACAGAACAGATAGGGATAACATTCCCATCCCAGTTCCCTCTCTATCCCCCCACGTGATCCTGGGATTTTTCTCAGCACCTGGGTCTCCTCACCCTGGAAGCCTACTACTTTCTAAGCCCACTAATCATGAATTATCTCTCCACATGACCTACCCACTTCTTCCCCTGGTGAGTCCTGGAACCTCCCACTTGTTGAGTCCTAGACCTCCCTGCCTTCATTCTCCTTTGCACACTATTTCTGACTTCCTCTAGACTTTTAAACCATATGAGTTTAGGAATGTCATTCTCCCTACTCCTCTTTTTTTGGCTTCCTTTTGTATGTTGACTTTTCCCATTAGAATGTAATCTCCGTGAAGGCAGAGATTGTCTTTATGATTATATTTGTATCCCCAGTGCTTAGTTAGCATTGTGCCTAACACGTAGTATGTACTTAGTAAATACTTGTTTCCTTCCTTCCTTCCTTCCTTCCTTCCTTCCTTCCTTCCTTCCTTCCTTCCTTCCTTCCTTCCTTCCTTCCTTCCTTCCTTCCTTCCTTCCTTCCTTCCTTCCTTTCTTCCCTGCCGTGTATCCATCCATCCAACACTGGATAGTTCTCCAGTTATAGTACAGGACACTATCTTCTTCCTATTAAATTTTGGATTCAGCTCAGTGTCCTCCTATGGTTCATGTTCCAGATGTAGGTACTAATCAGCGAACACAATGGATTACCCATTCAATCTGGTTAGTATGTATTCTGCCTCCACTACCTGTTTATTTTTCTGTGTTTAATTTTGGATACCACATTTGAGAAAATCCATGTGTCTGAGACTTGCACTCCAGATGGTCATGGAGCTGAACTTAGAATTTAATAGGAAGAAGTCAGTGGTCTGGATTGCATTTGGGCAACTATCCAGTGATTTTAATGGTAAAGTGGATAGCTTCTAGAATTAGGCAACCATGATGGTGAAGGGTCTTCACATCATGTTGCATGAGGATCTGTTAAAAGAACGCTAGATGCTTAGCTGAGAGAAGAAAAGACTTGGGAATGATAACTGTCTTCAGTTACTCGATCAGCAAGTCACTGTGCTAGGGATAGAGACATAAATATTTGAAGGGTTCTCAAGTGGAAGAGGAGAGATTTGTTTTGTGTAGTTTTACAGGGTAGACCTAGGAGCAACTGGACAGAAGTAGTAAAAAGGCAAATTTGAGTATGTTTGTAAAAAACTTCCTAACAAAACTGTCCAAAAATGGAACGAGCTACCTTGTGCGACAGTAGGTTCCCCTTTCAGTCTTTCCACAAAGGCTACGTTATCAGATATGTTATTCTGAGGATTGTATTCAAGTATGGGTTGATCTAGGTAGTTGCTGAGGTCCCTTCCAACTTTAAGATTCTCTATTTCCTATGACAGTTATTAGGCTTATTTCTCAAGTGGTTGTGGAGTTAACTGAGGGAGCCTTATAGTATTCTGTTTCTTGATACAATTAGCATAATATCTTTTACTTACAAAAATAAAAAAAGATACAAAACACATATACACACATATTGCCTTTCAGGAACACATTCATTTCATAAAACAAGGTAACATCTACAAATGGTTGCTTTGAACTTCCTAGTTCTGTATAGTCTGATGACTTCTTCATGTTTTAGCATCAATAGCAACCTTGAATATGAAATATTCATTAATGATCAGGTGTTTGTACTGCTGCAGTACTTTGGTTCAGAATGATAGCCTTTTTATCTTCTTAGTTTTTGCCTTGCTTGCATATGTCTAATTAAGATATATATAATTAGTAGCGATAAGTAGCATGAGATATTTGTCAAAGTATAAAATGCCAGAGAAAATAAAAAACAGTTATGGGTAATATGGAGTTTTATGGGGCTGAAGTTAGAGGAGAGACACTTAGGCTGAGTCTCAGGAAAAAATTTCTAAGGGTGAAATTTGTGAATTTGAAACAACCTGCCAAGGGGACTTTCCTGAGCCATTTCAAACTGGATTGGAAAAGGCAGAGGAAACATGGAGTAAGCATCAGTCATGCATTGGCAAAACAAAAGCTTGCATGACCTAATAGGTACTCTTCACTGCTTGTATTTTCTTTACCAGGAAAGCTGTTGTTTAGGTATCTGTCTCTAAGAGATTCTCTAAGAGACAGATTAGGTATCTGCTTCTAATTTATGCTAAAAAAATAGATATATAAATCCCCTTGCCCTTGCATGGATTGGTTCCAGTATTGGGGATGGATCCCAAATTTATGCACACTTTGCTTCACACATTTTACCTAGAATGGGCTGTTTATAGCTTGTGTCAAGGTATCTCCAGGTATGGGTAAAAGAGTTCCTCATATCCCATACATGTATTTATGAGGAGTATTTATGTAGAAAAGATATTTGTATTTATTTGGAAGTGTATTTATAAGGAAAAGGATAACATTTAGTCTCTTCTCCCCCCCTACCTACTCCCCAACAGAAAATGCAAAGACCTCAGAGGAGCTCATATAAAGCTGCCAAAAAATTCTTCAAAAGACTCAAAATAGCCCATAAGCAAATAATATAGTTCCCCTCCCTCTCTGATAGGCCCCACTTTTTTATAGAATTATGTTTTCTTAAATCAATGACGCCCTCATAGGATCATAGATAATACACTGAGTGATAGATCTAGAGTCCTTTTTTTCACACACACCCCCCCATGTGATACACACACACACACACACACAATTGATGAGCCCTCGTTTCTGTGCCACTTCCTCAGTTCCTTCGTATTTTTAACTCTCCTTTATGCATTATCCTCCCTCTCCTGCCCCTTTAGTTGTCAGTCTTTTTGATAGGAGGAACTGTCTTCCTTGTGCTTGTATTCCCAACCAGTCATTCAGGCAGTTAATCTGTATTGGCTGTTTACTGTGGTGCCAGAAACCATGCTAAGTTTGCTGGTGATACAAAGAAAGGCAAAAGCATGGTCCTTTCTCTCAAGGTGTTCATGTTCTAATGGAGGAGACAACAGGCAAATAATTATTTACATATAAGACATATGTTATAGATGGAAGGTAACCTTAGAGCAGAGGCACTAGGTATGTGAGGGAGATGGAGAAGGGATGGTCAGACCAGAACAGGCCTCCTGTAGAAAGTGCGTTATCACCGAGTGGAGGTGAGGAGGCAGAGCATGTCAGTCATGGAGTCCAACCATGAAAATGCCAAGAATCAGGAGATGTTGTGTGTGGGAGAAATAGCAAGAACTTTAGTCTCAGTGGGTAAAACAGAAAAGACATGGAGGGGAGTAAAGTGGAAGAAGACTGGAAAGGCAGAAAGGGGGTAGTGTGTAAAGGGCTTTAAAAGCAAAATAAAATTTTAGATATAGTCTTGGAAATAACAGGGAGCTGCTGGATTTTATTCAGCGCGGATGGGGGCATAAGATCTCTTTGGCAGCTGAGTGAGGACAGAGGAGGCAGAGAGACCAGGCAGGCTATGGCAGTAATCCAAGGTTGGAGGGATAAGGGCATGCACCGAGGCAGAGGCTGTGTGATTAGAGAGAATGAGCATATGCAAGAGAGACTGTAAAGGCAGAAACGGCCACGATGTCATCTCGGATATGTGAAGTGAGTGCAGATAACGAGGTGAGTGTGATGCTGACTGTGAACCTGCGTGATGGGGAAGGTGGTGGTGTCCTTGACATCCCGGTTGAGATTTCTAGTAGGTAGCTGGTGATATGGATATCAGTAGAGAAATTAGGGTTTAAAAAATTGATATGAAATTCATCTTCAGAGGTGATAAAGTCACAGGAGTTGATGAGATCGCCAAGTGAGAGATGGAGAGGGACAAGAGAAGAGGACGCAGAACAGCCACAGTTACTGGGTGTGACTCTAGAGAAGAACCAGTGTAAGAGATTGAGCAAGAGCAGTCAGACAGGCAGGAGGAGAACCAGGGAAAGAGCAGTGACTCAGGAAGTGACTCCTAGAGAGGAGGGAGTATGGAGAAGAGGGTGGTAAATAGTGTCAGAGGCTGAAGAGAGGTCAAGATGAGAACTGAGAAAAGACTGTTAGATCTGGCTATTAGGAGATCATCGATGGCTGGTACCCATCTCCCTCTCTGTCTCTTTCTGTCTCTGATCTCTTCTCATTGTAACAGTGGAGTAGAGAATGCAGGCTCCTTATTCCTCCCTGTGTTGCTGCTCTGTATGTGTTAGGAACAGTGTAAGCTCAGCAATTTGTCACTCCTTAGAAAAAAGACCAACCCCTGAAATGCTTGAACTAGTATTTATATCTTCAATTCCTGGCATTACTCCTGGCACATAGTAGGCAATTAATGAATAATTATTGATTGATTGAGGCTTCCTGTGAGGCAGCCTCTAAAACTAGCAGGGAATTTATCCCCAGTAGAAATTTATCTCCTAGGAAATTCCATTCTCCTCTGACCAGGAAGCCAGGGCTTGTAATTCCCTTCTTAAGTCATGTGCTTTTCCAGAAACTCTTGAAACTCTACCAGTGCCCTGGCTTCTGATATCTCTTGGACTATGAAAATATCCTCCTAGGTCTTTAGTGTCTGATTTGTGCTCAAAAATGGGAACAGAAAAGTAAAAGGCAACCAGAACTTGAGGTTCTAGAAATTCCTGTTTGATCAAATGGGTGACTACATGTGCTTTTGCCCCAAGGTTACCATTAATGACTTCTGGGGAGACCAATGCATCCCCTTCCTGGGGGATCACTCTGGAAGAAAGTTGAAAGGGAAAAGGTAAAAAGTTCAGAGACCATGGGCTAAAACAAAGAGAAGCTGTTCCACCTATGTACATCCACCCAAGTATCTCAGCCAACCTGGTCACCATGAGAGAAGCTACCATCAGTGAACAACATCCCACAGGATCTGGGTTTATCCTGTCTATAGGGGATAATCATAAGCCTCACACCCTAAACTTTACTCTCAGTAAATTTATTAAGTTGATCTAGCATTAGTTATCAGCCTATGCTTGGCAAGCCAAACTGTTACCATCACCTCCCCTCAGACCTAAATGGAGATAGCCCAGGACACTGAGCCAAAAAGTGCTGAGATTAACTGCCTTCCAGCACAGCTCCACAGACATCCTTCAGGAAATCAGTCTTTGTGCAGTTGGTGCATGACCACTGTTTCTACAGATACTGTAGCTCCTGTCACCTCATTGACCACAGGTGTAAAAATCAGGAAAAGAAAGTTCTTGTTGGCAAAGGCCTTGGAACTCAATTGTGCAGCATCAGAAATGGAAATGATTTTATTAGTGGAAATTACATTGTATAGTAAGTGGTACAGTAGATATAACAGTGAACTTGGGTTCAAGAACATCTGAGTTCAAATCATGCCATGGATAGTCTCTTGGTGACCCTTGTCAAGTCATATATGTCTGCATCAACTTCCTCATCTCTAAAATGGGGTTAGTAATTTCACCTATCTTGTTTTGAGAATGAAAGCTTATTAGTGTTTGTATTTCCATCACTTAGCACAGTGTTCTCCACATAGTATGGGTTTAATAGATAATCACTCCTTCTTCCTGTCTTCCTCCTTAATGAAAACTCTATATACATTTGATCAAAAAAATCTGCTTCTTCAATTTTTACCTGAAATCTAATAAGTGTAAGTTCCTTGTTAGTAGAGATTATTTCGTTGTATTTGTATCCCTGGTACCTAGTACAGTGCTTGGACCATAGACAGTAATTAATAAATGTTCTTTATGTAAGTATTAAAAAAAAGAAACAGTATAATATAATCTAGTTAACGGGCTTCAATTTAGATCTTTGGTTCATTTAAACAACCTTCTATGCTTAAATAACAAGGAAATGCTCATACCCTAACACCTACATGTTTTATTTTGCATTAGGTCAATATTTGGGAGCATCAACAGTAAAATTAAATAGCAAACCTGACAGTTGTCATACGGCATTGCTGAGGTTGCTGTGTCATGAGATCCCAAGTCTCAAGGGAGCTAGGGATGCTCCGGAGTCAGAGCCCTTAGAAATCCTGAGGTTCAGGGACCTAAAGATATTTAGCGAGTCTCTATTACCTGAGACTCAGACAGAGATCAGGGTTGGAGTGCTTACCCCGCATGTACTCTCTCTTCCTTGAATATCACTGTGGAGTTGGCTTGGGGTATGAATTCAGTGCGGGCCATGCCATATGAACACCCTGACTCAGATGCTAGACAGAACTCCTTGCCATCTTTGCTCATCGTCTGCATGCATAGGTGTTTGAAGTGACAAACTGTGGAAGCTGATTCTACCCCACATAGACTCTGTGCTTAGCTATAACAGGATCCAGGAAGGTGGAATCCCAGAATAACTGGTTCTTTTCCCACCCAGCGTCTTGTGGACTCCTACCTTCTTCTTCTCTGTGATTCAGTTTTCATATGCCGAGGCAGAAATCCTCTCTCTGTGCTATCTCTCCCTTTATCTCAGCCCTGTCCCTTTAGGACCCATACCCTTTTCTATTTTTCCATTCTATTTGTGGAATTACTAATCTGATTAAAAAAAATTATTATAGACTGTTGCTTTCCTACCTTTCCCATCTTCTTATGCCTTATTTGCCCCATGCATTCCCCTCTCTCCTCTGTCACCCCTGCCTCTCTTTAGATACTCTGTGATGTTGTGCCACTGGCCTCCTTGCTGTTCTATACACAAAACACCCCATTACTACACTCTGGGCATCTTCCCCGGCTGGAACCCGTGCCTGGAGCACTTTCCTTCCTCAACTCCGCCTTCTGACTTCCCTGAGTGTTTTCGAGTTCTGGCTACAAACCCATCTTTTACCCAAAGCCTTCACGTCAGTGCCTTGCTTCTTTTGATTATCTCCATTTATGTTACACAGCTTGCTTGCACGGTTGTTTTCATATTGTCTCCTCTGTCTTTTACCTTTCTTTGTATCCCTAGCACTTTGCATCGTGCCTGATACTTAACAGGTGCTTAAAAAACTTCTTAGTCATCTGACCATCTTCCTCAGTGCACCTTCTCTACATAGTACGGTAAAGCAGATGACGTACCAACTATATTTGACAGTGTAAGCAGTGTTCTGGACACAAAGCCACTCATCTCACCAAGCAAAGCAAGAGGAAAATATCAAATGGGAAAAACACAATCTTTTTTATCAAAAATATATATCATTGATTAAAAAAAATCTTTTGTATCAGAGGTATTTGTTAGGCGGCTAACAAAAATACAGAAGACCAAAAACCGTTACTCAACAGGTAAATGGTTAAGAAAGAATAGTTTTGAAAAGAATGTCAAAATAGGAACAATTATATGAGCAAATCCTTCAAATCAGTGACAGTAAAAGAAATGTAATTTAAAACAGCCTTTTAGTTTTACCTCATGTTCAGAAATTGTCAAAGATGATAAATGATGTAAATTGTTAATGTTAGAGTTACTGTGGGAAAATAAGCAAATATCTTGTTGATAGAACTTGTCTGATTCAACCATTCTAGAAAACAATTTGGAATTATCCAAAGAAGGTCACTAAATTGTTCATGTTCTTTGATCCAGAGATAGTACATTGCTGGGCATCTACCCTATGCAATTTCCAAATTCTTCCAGTCTGGCTTCTGTATTCACCACTCTATGGAAACTGCTCTGTCCACCACTACCAAAAATTATAGGCACTTAGTTAACATCTCATTATAGCAAATCATAACAGAAAGATTAAAATTATATTGGTATGTTTTGCATTTGAAGTTTTCCTTCCATTCTTTCATATGGTTCATTTTCTCCTGTAAGGGGATAGAATTTATTTGATTCTCCCTCAGATTCACTAGTTGCAAAACAGTTATGATACTGGTTTAGAGAACAGAAAAAGATAGATTGTCTTTGTGGAAATTAGTTGGATAGCATAGCATAGTGGAAAGAATACTGTATTGGGAAGGAGATATGGGTTCAAGTTTTGGTACTGATTGTATAACCTAAGGGAAGTCACTTAGCCTCTGGACCTCAGGTTTCTTCTTTGACTAAAGGAAGGCTTCTGTTTTCATGTACACCATCACACCTAGAGAACTTAAAAACAAGCAGTCATTGTCCACAAAGAAAACTTCTACAACCCTCTAGAAAGGAGATCTCCTTAATCTCTTTCCCCCCACTTTCACTTGCAACCTTCTTTGGGGGTCTTTGTTGCTTGTAAACTGGTTTTTCAGGTTAAGTCTTTAGCTTTCTGTAGAACGCAAAAAGATTTAAGAACTGATGTAGCACTTAGGTGTAATATACCAACAAATAGAAGAATTTTTAATAAACTATTAGAAGATTAATAATTAGAGATTGGGAGGACTATAGGTAAAAGCAGGAGCGCTTAGTGTCAGTTAATGGGATGGAGTGTATGTAGGCCTTTGTTCAAAACAATGTTGAAAATGAAAGTATTAACATATGTTCTCTGTTCATATTTCATTGTCAAAGCATGTCTTCTCATTTTTGTTCCGTCTTCTGTTTTCATGTTGGTTTTGGTTTTTGCCTTAACAAGTCAATAGCCTGATTGTATATTGGCTTGTGAGAGCAAAGATAAAAATTGATATGAAATGAGAGGAAAAAATAAAAATGAGAAAATAGGATTTGATGATGAAATGCAGAGCACATTATTAGATTACAAAACCCATATTGAACAAAACTTCCTGTTCATCTATCATGTGATATTCCTTGAAAGCTATACTGAGATAACTCTGATGATCTTCTGATTTTTCATATCCATAGTATAAAAGAAGGGATCACGTGCTTGCAGTAGTTGTTTCCTCTTGTCTTAATTGATGGCCACCGCAGAGTTCAGATGGAGTAAGGGTTATTGACACATAGTGAAATCCTCCAGATGTTCTGGTTTGCACATGACACTCTTCTGATTGCTTCAGTACCCAGTACTTTGCTGAGCTTCTGATGAACCCTACCCCAAAAATACTTCTTCCTGAAACAAAGGCTCAAATGTTGATCCTTAGTATTTTTTCCAGTGAGATAGCATGAGTGTCTTGAGAACTGATGTCAGAGTTAGGAAGATTTGGGTTCAAGTTCTGCCTTTGCTACAACCCTGGCAATGTGGCTTTGGGCAGATTACTTAATCTGTCAGTGTCCTAGACAGCCGTCTAAGAAGATGCAGAGAAGGTTCTAATCTTTACCTTGGCAGACAGAGTTCCTCAACAGGAGCACCCTACCTTGATTAAATTATAAGTCTGGTCAGAGAAAAGGAAAAAAAAATTCCAGTGATGCTATATGGTTATAAACAGAATAAGTCTGTGAAGAATAAAAAATTATTCCAAGTAAGGATCATGAAGGAATGACACAAAAGGAGACATCAGAGAGGCCGATGACAAGAGAAGCCAGATTAGTCATATGGTGGAAAGAGATAATCAATGAGCAACCCATAATGTTCAGCTTGTATCTGTCAAGAGAGCTTGAGGAAGGCCCCATGATTTAGTAACCTTTTTTTACCCTCAACTGGGTTAGTATTATTTTGCTTATCTGTAGGAAATAATTGAAATGGAGAATTGATTGGCTTTTCCTGTCCCTATTACTTCCCACATGTAGTGTCAATTCTCTTCTAAATGAGTGACTGTGATAAACTGGCAGGCAGGGAAGAAAGCAACAAGCCACATGCAGGGCAGGAAACTTAAATTTCCTAATGAGGTTTATTCAGCAGAAGCCTGTGATCTCAGATCAGCTTGTGGGAGAGGGAGAGGTAGAAGCTCCCCAATGACTAGTGGGAGGAGGGGAGGTACAATCCCAAAGGTGTAATTCTGGCAACAAAATTGGAATGGTAGCACTCAGGATAGGATGCTAGCTCAAAAGGTCACTAATCAGCATTTCCTTTTTATGCAGAAAGGATTCCATATCTGAAATGTAATATATTTTAAGTATCTGATTCCCAGTGATTTTAGGAAACTGACCGGCTAGATGGGATGTATGCATAACAAGGAACCTATACATTCACATTAAAAATATTTTCACATTTGGCAAAGAAGAATTATAACCAATTTAATGAAACATGAGAAAGAAGAAACAAAACAAAACAGAGAGCGTGAGCAAATAGTATACTTTAATCTGCATTCAGACTCTGTCATTCTAGCAACCTGTTGTCTATGCTCCCACAAATTAAGATACTGCTATAAAAATTATTTCAGCAACTGAGAGAACATTGTAACTTTGGAAACAAGATGAGATCTTCCCAGTGGTTTAGAGGTGTAAGGCAAAATAGTGATGGGCATTATTAGAGTGCACAGGTAAGCAGAATAAGTCAATTGGAACTAAGCTTCTAACAGAGTTCTTTTATCTCTCAAAGACTTGACCATTTTGTCGAATGTTCTTTTGTTACAAAGACACATGCTCTAAGAAGTTACTGCTTTGTTTTGATACATTTCCAGCAGACAATGTGATTTCATGCAGTAAATTTGCATTTGCAGTTTTAAAAGTCCTAAATAGCAAACATAATCTTATCTACAGAAGGCAATGTGCCATAATAGATAGGCCTCAGAATCAGAAAGATCTGTGTTCATCAACTGCCTTTGATACACACTGACTGTGTTATGCTGGGCAAGTCACTTAAGCTCTCAGTGATCTGACTTGGCAAAGTCTCCAAGACTGAATTGTAGTGAAGGTGCTAACCAGCTTCTGTAGAGGAAGTTTACTCATCAGGAAATTCCTAATACTAGTGAAATCATAAGTCCAGTCTGAATTCCTTACCCTTATGGGAGATTATTCAGTGAGAAAGTGAAGGGGGATCTACATCACTGGCTCAGGTACCTATATGGATAAAATTATAGATCTGTCCAGGTACTGAAATACAAAGTGACATATTTGACATGGCTTTTCTTTCACAGTTCCCTATTGCCCAGAACAGTAGTCTCCAAAAATTTTTTATCATAGAATCTGTCAACATTTTTGAGCACATACTCCCGTTCAGTATGTGCTTATTAATTTGTAAATTATATACATACATATATATTATTCTAAATTTAGTTTATTTTGATACTTGGGTTTTTAATGACTGTCATAGCTGAAAAAGGTAGCTCATAAAAACACTTAGCTCCAATTGGAAGATGTATATTGTTATGTTTATTTAATCATGATGGTCATTTTTTAATCTCATCCTCCAGTTATATAATTTTTTTTTGTAATTTGACTACTTAATTTCCATTTTCCCTGATGTTAGGTATTTCTTACAAATTAATTTGCAAGCATTACCTTTTTACATTTTTAATGAATAGTCTTTAAAACTCACCAAAACTCTTTACATGGACAATCTTTAAATATGTTGTAAGGCAGATCTATTTCCAACTTTTTAAAGTGTACGTATATGAAAATTTTCATAGGGAACCCACACATTGTTTTTGATAACAAAATTTCATAATAATGCAGACAATTCTAAATATCTGTTTATACATTGCTTTCTTCAAGGTAATTATTCTCTTGCTTATTGTTAAAAAAAATCATCTTTACCTTGAAGAAACAGCTCATGTGTATTTATTAAAAAATACTTGTTGGGTGTCATACTGTTAACATCCGCTTGTTATAATAGAAAAGTTCAGTAAATTTGGCAAACTTGTTGAAAGCATATTTTTTTGTAAAGGGGAATTATCTAATATCATAAAATTTGGCACCGTTAGTACTTTGTCATGAGATAACCATAGAACTTCTCTGGGTACCATATGTTTTCATGGTTGTGACCCATCTTATTACATTGACAGACTTGCTTACACAGTGTCTGTATGTTACTTTGAGTTAGTATGTATTTTTTTTAAAAGATAGGTTTTTAGTGATATCTTTAGTTTTTTACGTCACCTTGATTTCTCCTTTGTTCCTCCCCCAAAAAACATCCCTTACGATAAAGCAGTTTTTTTTTTTTTTTTGAGAAAGAAAAAATTTCCTGAAAACCTATTAATGCCTTGAAAAGAATTGACATTCAATGTAGAATTCTGTATCCTTGGACCTCTGTAACAGTAGAGGTGAAAGTTTCTTCTCATATTCTGTAATAATAATAATATCAGCATTTATATAGTGCCAGTATGTACCAGGCTGTGTGCTAAGCACTTTGCAAATAATATCTTATTTTCTCCTCACAACAACCCTGGGAAATAGGTGATTTATTATCATCCCTATTTTATAGTTGAAGAAATAAAAGATCAATAGAGGTGAAATACCTAGGCTAGTTAAGTGTCTGAGGCTGGATTTGAACCTCTGTCTTCCTGACTTCAGTACAAGTGCTCTATCCACACCGCACCACCTAGCTGCCAAGTTAATTCTATCTAATTTTTCAACATTCATTTTTTATTGTTATATGGTGGTTCAAAAAAAAAATCCAGTGGTCTCTTCTCAATCCTCATTCTCTGTGACTTCTTTGCAGCTGTTGACTCTTGATCACCCTGTCCCTTTTGTCATATTTTCTTCTCTCAAGGTGTTCAAGGCACCATTGTCTCCTGGTTCCCCTCCCACCTATCTGACCCCCCCTCAGTCTCTGTTTCTGGATCCTGTCCTCAATGTTCTGTCCTGGGCCCTCTTCTTTTCTCCCTCTGTGACCATTTACTTGGTGATCTCTTCAGCTCCCATGGATCTAGTTATTATCTCTATGCTGCTGATTCTCAAATCTACCCAGCCTTTCTGCTGACCTCTGATCTCACATTTCCATTTATCTTTCAGACATTAAATTGGATATCCAGTAAATATCTTAAACTGAGTATGTCCAAAACAGAACTTACCTTCAAAACCAGAGGTGGAGAAATCTGCGGCCTCAAGGACACACATGGTCTAGCTCTAGATCCCCTGTTCAGCTCTTTGATTGAATCCAAACTTACAAAACAAATCCCCGTCATAAAAGGATTTGTTCTGTAAAACTGAGACTCCGTCAAAAGGCTGCACCCAAAGACCTCGAAGGCCACACATGGATGGTCTTGAGGCTGCAGGTTCCCCACTCCTGTCCTAAGCCCTCCCTATCCCTTACCTTCCCCATAGCTGTGGAGCCAACTCCATCCTCCCGTTCTCACAGGCACACAACCTGGAAGTTAACCTTGACTCCTCACTCTCTCACTTCCCTCCTCCATATCCAATTTGTTGCCAAGGTCTGCCGGTTTCATCAGTATGCCCCCTCCTACCCTCTAGTGCTGCAGGCCCTCACACTTGTACTATTGGAATCACCTGTTGGCAGACTGGCTTGCCTCAAGTCTCTCCTCACTCCATTGCATCTTCCACTCAGGCACTAAAGTGATTTTCCAACAAATCACTCCCTTATTGTAGCTGCGCCCTGTTACTTTTAGACTAAAATACAAAATACCCTGGCATTCAGAACCCTGCGTTATCTACCCCTTCCACCTTTCTAGTCTTCTTCCACATTACTCTGCACCATGCACTCTTCATCCATTAACACTCTGAACTGTTTCACAAGCAAGCCTTCCATCTTTCAGCTCCACACACTTTCTCTATTCCCCTGCCTAGAATTCTCTTCTTCCTCAGCTGATCTCCCTGGCTTTTTTTAAGTCCCTGTCTAAAATCCTGTCTTTTACAGGAAAACTTTTCCAAGCAGTCTTAATTCTGGTGCCTTCTCTCTGTTAATTATTTTCAGTATATTCTGTATATAACTTTCTTTGCCTGTATTTGCTTGCATCTTATTCATTGGATGTTGAGCTTCTTGAGGTCAAAAATTGTCATTTACTTCTTTTTCTTTTTATCTCCAATACTTAGCACAGTCCCTGGTACATACTAAGTTCTTAATAACCTGACTAACTAGTGGATTTGAGAATCATGAGCATAGAAATGATAATTAAATCCATGGGAGCTGATGAGATCACCAAGTGAAGTAGTATAAAGGGAGAAGTAAAAGAGAGGACCCTGAGACATCAATAAGTAAATGTCACTTGGATAAAGATCCACTGAGGAGAATAATGAGTAGTCAGAAGAAGGGGGAGAGGGCAGCGTCCCAGAAACCTTGAGAGGATTTAGTATTGAGAAGAAGATGGTGATTGACACTGCCAAATGCTACAGAGTGGTCAGGAAGGATGAGTACTGAGAAAAGGCCATTGGATTTGGCAATTAAGGGATCACTGACAACTTTGAAGAAAGCATTTTTGTTGAATGATAAGGTCAGGAGCCAGAGTATAGAGAGTTAAGAAGAGAGTAAGAGGAGAGGAAGTAGAGGCATCTGTTGTAGGTGGTCTCTTCAAGCAGGTTAGCCACAACAGGAAGAAGAGATATGGGATGTTAATGATCAGGGATGGATTAAGTGAGGATTTTTTGAGGATGAGGGAGATATGGACATAGTTTTAGGCAGTGTGGGTGCAGCAGGTAGATAGGGATAGACTGAAAATAAGTGAGGAGGGGTGATAGAGGGGACAGCCTGTTGGAGGACATGAACAAGTAGAGGAGTTAGCCTTGGCAAGTAGTACGGCCACCTGTCTGCATGAGACAATTGTGAAGGAAGCGATGATGGCAAAAAGTATCTGAATGGTATGAGAGAAAGAGGAGGGGAGGAGGGGGAGCTCTTGGCAAATGACATCAAGTCAGTGGATGATGGAAGTGATCGAAGACTGAAGTTTGGTAGGACATAATATGACAGACAAGGGACTCAAGGGGACAGTGTAGAGTTGAGCAAGTCATTAGGTATTTATTATGTTCTACTTACATATTCTATTTTTTTTCCTTCAAAGAATTTAAGCAGGGCCTTTTTTCATTTTTGTTTTTGTACCTCCATCTCCTAGCAGGGGGTCTGGCAATACCGCAGGTACAGGCCTAATAAGTACCAGTCAGTGCATGATACAGCTGAATGTAGCTCACACTTATCGATGTGCATCAGATGTCTTGTTTGGGGAACTGATGAATGGGCAGCACAGTAGGGGGCAAAGGGCTCTTGACCAGGAGTCCAAAAATTTGTCTCTCAGTCCTTCCTTTGTCTTCTCTTGAGCAAATCATCAAAAATCTGTGGCATTCAGCCATGGGAAGAACGGCCTCCATGAGGCGAGGCTGGCTGAACACACCACACCGAGTGCAGGTGATTGCTGCTTCCTTCTCTGTGGTCTTAGTCACTGGGGCTTTGCTGAATTATTTTTCAAAGAGCTATGCCACATTGTGGCATGTTTCATGTAGCTCATTGCTAGCTGTAGGTAATGTCTTATGGCATGTTACAAGGCAGCTTTTGCAACAAAGAACATCTGTTTTGTAACTGTTGTTACATGTTAAACTTTAGTAATAGCTTAATGATTAGAGGTGGTTTTGAAAAGAATATCATCTTGAACCCAAGGAGTAAGTAGCAAATTTTTTAGCATTGTTCGTTACAATTATTGCTCTGTTTTGTTAGCCTTTTGATTTAGTGATCAAATTGTATGTTCTACATTTCTAAGTATCTTGAAACCTTGGGCTCCTTCCTAACTCTACATGATGTCCCCTTTCCCTAGTAGATGGGTTGGTTAATTTTGTTTTATAATTGTATTGTATATACTGACCCGCTATACAACATAACCTTCTTTAAAGCAAGTGTGTTTTTGTTTTCTTTTTTAAGGATGTGAAAGGTGGTAATACCTTTCTGATTTGTTTTAGGATATTAAAGGCGAAGCTGACAGTTTAGTCATATAAAAATAACAATGAGTTGGGGATACAGTGAAACTTGTGTATCAAACCAGCTGCAACACAGAGATGGGCCACACACACACAGAGCCCAGTGAGGGGCCGCTGGGGCTCTATCACAGAAACTTTTGCCACCTAAACAAACACCATCACAGACCCAGTGATTTACTGCTTCATCTAAGTAGGTGACCACTCAGAAATAAATCTTTCCAAATGTCTTTGTTGGGGACATCATGTTTTTAAATAATGGAACAAAGCCTCCCAAATCTTCCTTGTACTTTTTCAAAGCTGGTAATTGAGCTGAACAGAATTGGATCATAGAGAAAAACAGTCACATTGTCTGTTCAGATTTTAATGTGGTAGGTGTTTTCTTCAATTGTTGAGGAAAATATAGACATATAAATCATTTCATAACAGTTCCTAACCCTCATGCACAAATGCCTAAGGGTGATTGACTACCCTTCATGAAATAATTAGGTAAATGAAAGCTCCTGCCCTCTGGATTTCTGTGACTTACCCCAGCATCATAAGACTTTTTCAGGATAATTTTTAAAATCAGATATTGAATTTCCAGTTTGATGAGCTACCTTTGAAAAATGCAGTTTAATAGTAATTTATCACAATAAGACAAGCATATAAGGTGGGAGTAAAAGTTGCCTGGTGCTAAAAGTGTCCCAAGTGGTGATTTGGTAGATCCAGGTCTGAAAGGTTGCTTAGCTGTAAGGGTTGAAGATATATTATTTGGATAGCAAAGGTCATTTGGAGTTCAAACTGTTTCCCAGGCAATTGAACTAACTGCTCAATTTAAAAAAAATTGAATCCTGCCCCAAGATGAAGTGATGCTTTTGTAGGTCACTGAAAATGTGACCCACATTGATGGCTTCTATTATTTTTAACTACCTTCTTGAGAGTTGGTTTGTATGTGTGTCCACACAAGCGATCGCACAGACTGTACAGTAATTGTGATAAACATTATCAGCATCGTGTGCTTTGTGCGTTGTGTGTGTCTGCCCTGGGTCATGCTGCTTTAAGTCAGGCTTTGAAAAACTTTCTTGGGTTTTTGTTAGCTGCTGCAGGAATGATCACTGCCTTGATAGTAAGTAGTGCAATTTTTCAGTATAATAATTCACACTGGTAATCAAGAGCTTTTTGATTGCTACAGTCTGTGCTGCTATTAGAAATCTAATCACTTTTTTTACTTTTTTGAAAGTTAAACTGTCTATTGGAAAGAATATAAAAACAGACTGAAATATGATATTTATTTTAAATAAAAAGCTAATTTGATGACCACAAAATATCATCTCTGATATCCATCATGTACACACTATGTATTTCAATGATGGCTTCATTTTAGTGTGTCACTTAAAGCATGGTAATATGTCAAGAGAATCTACATGTTGATGTGGGTTCAATTATTTTTTAATATTGTTTCATTCTAGATTGATTAATATGAGCCTTTTGCATATACTGGGAGTATTGAAAATGAATAATATTTGTATCCCAGCATTCTAGACCTCCTAGAGCTCTAAGAGACATCAGAGGCCATTCAACTCAACCCATTAATTTTACAGATGAAGAAATTGTGACCCAGGAATCCTTGATTAAGGTCACATGGGAACTGTCTGAGGCAGGATTTGAAGCCAGGGCTGCTCACCCCTCTGCCAGTGGTCTTTCATTAGACTCGCTGACTCTGCTTATGTTGATCATTTAAAATAAGACTAATTTTTTGGCAAATAAAAATTTTTGTGTAAGTGTTGAACACATGAAAATAGCAACGTGTATTATTCTACCTATGTGAAACATAACTTATACTAGATATATTTGGGATTTGGGGAGAATGCTAATGTTAGGGTACCCACTATATGTTTCATACTTTTGCAGGCATCTAATCTTGGTTTAACATCTGTACTTGTGCTTCCAAGTTATACTGAAGAGCTTTGCTTATTAATGAGTACGAGTTTCCTAATTCATCCTGAAGCAGCCAGGTAGTGCATTGGATAGAGTAGTAGGTCTGGAAGTCAGGAAGTTCTGAGTTCAAGTCCAGCTTCACACACTACCTGTGTGACTCTGGACAAGTCACTTAATGCTTACTTCCCTCAATTTCCTCATTTATAAAGTGAATGTAATAATAGCACCTTCTTCCCAGGTTTATTGTGAGTATAAAATGAGGTAATACTTCTAAAGTGCTTAGCGTAGTGCCTGGTACTTATAAGTATTAGGTATTATTATTCTTATTATATAGTTGCCAAAATAATTTTCCTAAAGTGACCTTGGTCACTTCCTTAATTGCTAAATATTAATGCTTCTATTGCCTGTAGAAGCAATATAACAATTGAATTTCATCTCTGCCACTTTGGCATCTGTGGTACTTGAAGGGGACATGCGACATTTTCAAAATACTCTTTAAAAGTTTTATGAAAATATGCATATACACATGCTAAACAATTCTCAGATTCTAAGTTTAAATGCATCGTATCATTAAGCACCCCAGCATATATGCTGGGGGGAGCTACTATCACTGGTTCTTAAATGTGCATGTATAAAAGGAAAGGCAGCTTTTGAGGGGTCAGCCATCACTTCAATCAGTTCAAACAAATGCTTCCAGACACACCTTTTTATCTTTTACATTCCCAAAGTTACTAAGCCTTCCATCTATTCAACAAACAACCTTTTTATCTTTATTAAAACCAATAGACAGGGCTCTGCTGCCTGAATCAGAGCAGTATTGACCTAGCAATTTATATACATCCCTGGATCGAGAAAGCCTTTACGTCTGAGCAGTCAGGTCTAAACATATGGCCACTCAGTCTCGATCATGTATTCACAAGATCCTTCTTGTAAGCGAATCCCCAAGTAAAATACTAACCTTCTAGTACATATAACGAAGACTTGACTTCTGATTGGCTCAGAGTGAGCAGTCACAAAACCCACGTGACTCAGCACATCTGTGAACCATCAGGGCTCAAGGGGAACTGAACCCTCAAGTGCTCACAATCTAGCCTGAGCCTGGAAAACAACTCCATACAAACAGATCCCACCCTGCTTGCTGCCACATACATAGAGGGGGAAAGGCTTTTGAAACTTTTTGCTACTTAATAGTTCATTTTTATGAAATGATATATTGAATTTAGTGACTTGCACTGGCTGTCCCCCCATACCTGGAGTCCACTTCCTCCTCACCTCCACTTACAGAATTCCTTGTTTCCTTCAAAATTCTGCTCCAGTGCCACATTTTACATGAAGCCTTTCCTGATTCCCCTATAGTTGCTGGTACCCTCTCAAATTTGCCTTGTATTTATTTTGTCTGTAGTTGGCATAGCTCATTTATATACATGCTGTCTCCTTAGATAGAGTGTGAGCTCCTTAAAGTCAGGGACCATTTCTTTTCTTTCTGGTGTATGTGGAATGGCCCTTTCTACATACTTATTCATTCAGTGATTTGAAAGAGAGACTCTCAAAAGGAGAAGGTTGTGTGAAATAGTTTGCTTATTTCCATCTCCTTTAGAAGCAAAAGCAATACCTGTGACGACAGCAATGTAAGTACCTTCTCTGCAAAGGTTTTAACATTAAAGTCAATGCTGAAGAGGAAAGAATTTATGTCCCTCAGGTTCCATTCAGTAAAAGGAAGCAAATTTTGTTTTCACCTAAGTTAAGTCTGCCACTTTTGCATCTGTTTTGCTTTGAGGGCAATGAGGCATTTTCAAAATGTTCTTTAAAAGTTTTATGAGAAAGATAATCCAGAAAATATGCATATGTAAATAATTCTCAGATACTAAGTTTAAATATATGGAGGGAAAGGCTTTTGAAAAGTTTTGCTACTTAAAAATTTATTTTTATGAAATAATATATTTAATTCAGTGACTATAGCTTTGTTTATTACATTACTATTAACAGCAGCAATTGTTGAACTTTTAGGAAACTTAAGAGTGTTAAACAGTGGTGGTAGTAAGGTATATACAACCACTCTGAGAACTAAGAAGACTTTGTTTTAAATTTTTTGAGGATGTTGCCCCAAGGAGAGGAATTTCATAATTGCACAGTACTCTATAACTGTCAAATAATAGGGGTTATAAACTTCTTGAAAGCTGGCACTATGGCATTTGTCACCTTGGTATCTCCATTATCTACCACAATACCTCACTTAATACACTTGAAGTGAATTAAAGTCTTTAATTTATACTGGTGATTATATGACCTGCTGCTTTTCACTGGAACATCCCATCTGGAGATAAATAACCAAAAACAAAAAACAAAAAAAAAATGCCCTTCTTCTTCCTTCTTCCTTAATTGCAACAAATTATGCAGTCTTGTAAGCAAACTTGGGTTTAAGTTGTTCCGCTTCTCAAGGTTTAATAAGACTTCTCGGAGACAGAGCTTCAGTCCACAGGATTGAAAACCACCAGCACCGAAGTGATTCTTTTGAGTGACCCTTAAATAAGACCAGCTGGACAACTTTATCTTCTACTTTTATCTAAGGGTTAATATGGCAGAGGCCTTCTGGGATGTGGGGAAAAAGGTGTTCTAGAAAGTGGGAAGAAGAGTGAGGGGTGAAGAAGGTGCTTTATAGTAAGTCATTGAAATCTGTATTAGCTTCCTACACAAAGTGCTTTATTTGTTGACTACTTTTGTAAACACTATAAAGCTAGTTGCTCTTCACTCATACCTTTACCCTTATTCCACCCAGGCCTTTCCCTTTACACATGTTGAATATCCCTGAACTGCTTCCATCAAAAGTGTCTTCATTCGTAACAATAAAAGTGAATTGATAAATAGGCCTTGAAAAATTGAAGAATGCATATTTGTAATTGGTATAAATTTTATACAACTAGATTAAAATAGGAAATAGTCTTTATAATCAATAGATACTTCATGTGCTGTATGAAAATAGTTGCCAGCATTTACCAGTTTTTAAAGAATGGTTAAAAGGAACATGAATGTGAAAATTGCTTTTTTGAAAGAGATCAATCATCTGGTTCCTTAAAATGAAAATGATGAATTATTTTTCAGTTCAAGAGTAGTACTGGAATGCTTGTTCTTTACATGTCAGTTCCTTGGAGGAAAATGATCTAATAAATGCTCTCCTGGCTCATATTTACGCTTTCTCCTGGCTGTGACTATCAGTGGGAGTACTCTAGGTCTCATATTGAGAGAATGAACAATGAAGAAGATACTGTAGTTTTTCGATTCACTTCTTTTAAATTAATTAGGTTCCATGTATAACTTATCAGGCCTTACCCATTTTTTTAAAAGAAAGAAACATTATAGTAAAATTTGTAGATGAATGAGTCTATCAAAAATTTTAGAAACATTAGATTTATACTTATTCATAACTTGCTATGTTATTTGTAAAATTATTTTTCCAGAATCTTACTGTCTTTAAAGGAATATCTCTGTTGGAGAGAATATAGAATATAATTTGGAAGAAATGCTACTGATGAGTTTTTTTTGGCGGATGGTGGCTGTTTCTCCACCGTTCTGTTGCTAATCAAGGCCTTCAAACTCCAGCAATGAATTACTTTCACTATCTGCCTCCTTCACCCTGATCCATGTGCTGCTAAACAGAGCTGGACAAAAATCACAAAACTTTGCTGAGTTCACTGCAAATTTATGTTCGCAATCTCATTAGACATATTGAATTTGAGATGCCAATCAGATATCCAATTTGAAAGAGGTCCTCACCACTGTAAGGCAATGCTTTTACACCTCTCTAATCTATTTGCAACCCCCCCCATCAAAACGGTGCTATTTCAAACCTTGGAATCCCTCTTCTAATTTCTCATGGCATGCCTTCCCATACCTTTTCAGCTATGCACCTTGATTCATGAATCACTGGAAAAATGAGACCAGCCACAAAGAGCTCCCTCTTTTCCACTTCTCTTCATCCCACATTTCTGACATCTTTCTCTGCTATTTCTTCCTTGGACTTTTCCTTAGTTTTACAGTAAAATGTAGCTCTTCTGCTTTCCAAGAGAGAACCTTCAAAATGCACATCTGACTCCCTCACCCATCCCCATGGACTTTTTAATCTTCTGTCTCTATTTACTGACTTCAAAAAAAACCCCATATTTGATTCAACCATTCTTGTTGATGTTTGTCCTCTTCTCCACTTTTTCCAGCTGAGCTCCTTAGGAAAACCATCTTTGTTAGGTAACTTCACTTTCTCTCCTTTCATTAGGTTCTAAACCCTCTATAATCAAGCCTTCTACTTCATCATTCAGTGAGGCTGCTCTCTCCAAAGGGACCCATGAAGTCTTAGAGCTAAATCTAATGGCTTGTGTCATTCCTCATTGTTCTTAACTTCTCTGTAATCTGAGATACGTTGTTCACCCTCTTCTAGGTTTATGTGACCCTGCTCTCTCCTAGTTCTCCCTCTACCTGACTATCCCTTTTGAATCTTTGCTATAAGATTTCCAGTGTATTCTTTAGTTCTACAATTTTGACAAGCTTTACTTTTTGAAGATGTGTATCTCAACTTTTACACCTCTTTGAGCAAGCTGTTACTGGCATGAAACATATTTCAATTTCATGAAATTCCTGCTGAAATGTATAATGGTCCATATACAGTTACACAATATATACACTTGACTTTCCCTTATACACATATGCATGTGTATATATACACATATATATGCATTTACATACACACACACATATAAATTACTTTTTTTTTGTCTGTTCCTATAATTTTACTGGTGCAGGAAATTCCCAGCAAAGAAGCTTCCTTTATCAATACAGATCGGCAACTCTTCTGTCACTTGTATTGGAGAGGTTCTTGGGATACTACCAGGTTAAGTGATTTGCTCAGTCAAGATCACATATATAAGTCGAAGATAGGACTTGAATCCAGGTTTATCCACTATACCACATAGGCTACTTTCTGCTGGAAATTCTATATTTGTTTCTTCGTACCTATATAATTTGCAAACCTATATTATCCATACTGTCCTAAGCAATTATTAACTTAATTTAAGAAGTGTAGTTGTTACCTTTACTGTTGCCATTCCTTTCTTCTTTAACTTTTATTCCTTTTCAGCTGCTTAATATCATTGACCTGATTGTCATATACTGTATGAAAAAAGTGAGCAGAAGAGAGGAGATGGAAACACCTAAGTAAGTGTTGGTGGAGAATTCTGATAATTCTGTGACATCTTAGAAAACAGGGTTCCTTTGTTTCCCAAGTTGCTTGTTTTACTTTGATCCCTCTGTGATGTTAGTAGGTTTGTCTTTACCTCTACTAATGCAGATGGAAACTCTAACCCTTTTCATTCTCTGTCATTCGGATCCATGGTGGAGATTTCCCCCAATCATTGGAGGTCTTTCTCTTGTTCTTATAGCATCTGGGGCATGCCTGAGCACCTTGGTACTCCCAGATTCTCTCTTTTATCTCTCATTCTTTGTTATATGTCAGCTTATTAGTTCATCGTTTTTTCTAGATATGCAATCTTCAACAATGCCTCTTAGGCTGTTTGTATGTAGGTCATGGCAAGCAATGTGCCAAAAGTCTCCTTTTGCCCACCATGAATCTTTCAATTACTTTTTTGATTGTTTGTGATTGAATGTTTTCTGATAATATATGTATTATTCCATAGTCATAGGATAATAAGATCATAGTTTTAGAACTGGATAAGGTAACTTAGAGGTCATCTAGTCCAACCCCTTCAGATTTACAGAGGAAGAAACTTAAGATTTAGATAAGTTAGTGACTTGCCCAGGGTCACAAAAAATAGGAGGTAGCAAAGCCAAGATTAAAACCTTACTTTGCCTCCCAAGCCATTACTCTCTGTATTCCACTACACTGTCTTTCACAATTTATACACGTATAAACGATGGAATTTTGTAGTGGCATATACTCTGGGATCGTTGAAAATATTGCACAATTTCCCAATTGCTGTTCAACTCAATTTCTTCCTAATTCAGTTCCCACCCCACCCCACTATTCACCTGATGGAGTACTTGTCCACGCTACACAAATTGGTGGAATGGTTTCATGACCATGTCCCATATCATGATCTAGGCATATGTATTTTTATTCACTTGGTTTGTCCAATGTGGATGGTTGGTCTTTTCTCTTTCTGTTACTTTGGGTTTCTCTGAGAGGGCTTTATGTTATTCTGGGCCTTAGTCCATAATACTACTTATTAGTAGTATTATAAGTAGGAACTTTTGATGAAAAAAGTCACTATAAGTAGGAATTGCTTTATTTGCTTGCATCCTGTGTAGAGGACATTTCCAATGACATTGTCAAAAACTCCAGGTGACCCTTATAATGGCAAGCAAAGTAGGATCTTTTGCTGTTTTTGTTTTAGTATAATCAAGTGCCTCTGAATCTTGCCTTTATCAACTAAGAGTATTTACTAGGAGTATAGTACAGAAACAAGAGTTTCTTTAACTAGAAATAGTATATGTATTTGTATTGTTAATTATTTTAATGTGATTAAAGATCTTCCCCACCCACTAATGGGCCTGCCCATTAAGGGGTGCTTGATTAGGGAAGATTTGTAGGAGGGGGCTACATCTTTTGTTAATGAGCCACTGGTTCTCAAGGGTTGGGATGCCCTCTGGCTCTAAAAAAGGTATAAATACTCTGAGTTGAGATTTTACTTTGGAGCTTACTGACTGGAAGTTTTTTTTGGCCAGAGGGGACTCTGGGAAGCCATTAAGGAACCCCCCTGGCTGTTGGTACTTCCCTCTCTGATACCCGTGGTCAGACATAGGCAGCAGAGAACTGATTCATACCTTGTTGCATCTTGGCTTCAGAGGCTGCATTGAGTGCATAGTCATCTGCAAAAAGAAAATCATGTACTAACACTCCCTCCACTTTGGTCTTGGCCTGTAGTCTTTTCAAATTGAAGAACTTACCATCAGTAGAGTAGTTGACCTTGAAGCTGTATTCATCTTAATTGAAAGCATTTGTCAACATGTCTGAAAACATCATGCTAAAACACATGGGAGCTTAATTTTCCATAAGCCTTCATGACTAACAGTGTCAAAGGCCTTGGTCAGATCTACAAATGTTATACTAATTTTGGCCTAATAATCAACACCAAGAAAACTTGGTGCTCCATCAGCCACCACCACACCATCCATACATGGAACCATCTGTTACAAGTGGAGAGGTTTTGAATGCTGTGGATAAGTTGACTTACCTTGGTAGTGTACTTTCCGGGGATGTACACATTGACAATGAGGTTGATGCACACATTACCAGAACTAGCTCAGTGTTTGGGAGGTTCTGAAGAAAGATTTGGGAGAGAAGAGGTATTAGACTACTACCAAACTGAAGGTCTAAAGAGCCATTGTGCTGACGTCATTGTTGTATGCCTCTGAAACATGGACAGTCTACCAGCACCATGCCAGGAAACTGAATCACTTCCATTTGAAGTGTCTTAGGAAGATTCTGAGGATCATCTGGCAGGTTAAGGTACCAGATATTGAAGTCCTTGCTCGAGCTGAACTGCCAAGTATTCAAACTATGCTTCAGAGAGCTCGACTCCAATGGGTTGGCTAAATTGTTCGAATGCAGAATGTATGCTTGCCAAAAAGACCATTTTATGGAGAACTCACATGGGGCAGGTGATCACATGGTGGCCAGAACAAACGATACAAGGACATTCTCAAGGTCTCTCTCAAGAACTTTGTATTTGACTGTGCAACATGGGAGACACTGGCACAGGACTACTCAGCATGGCGTGCCCACTTAAGAAAAGGTGCTGTACTCTTTGAGCAAAGCAGAATTGAGATAGCAGAAAGTAAAGGCAGGATGCACAAATTTGTGATATTCACCCCAAATATTCCTATGGACTAGCTGTGCCCAACTGTGGTACATTCCTGCTCAGCCACAGTCAGACACTGAAATTTCACTTTACAATGGTGATGTCATTCTGGTCCTCTTCGAAGATGAAGGAAAACAACCAACCATGGTCAGACAGTTGGACCTGTCGATTTGTTATATATGTATTGGTTACAGTCAGCAGTTGGAAGTCATATCTGTTGATCTTTGATTTCTCTGTAATTTCTCTGAAGTTCAGGGTGCTGACTTTTTGCCCTGAACTAGGTGAATGATATGTGTGCTTGATTAAAGTGATTATTAACCCCTCACAAGTTGCCTTTCCTTTTAGAAAACCAGGTCAAAGAACCTGTCATAGCAGGCCCCACTGCTGCTGTGTATGTTGGGGTGCTTACTGTTATAACCCTGCATCTCTTTGTTTAACCCCTTGCTTGATTTCCATATTCATCTGAGCACTGAACAAAATTAAAATTGTCTATTTTTCCTGGTATATTATCAACACAGATTTGATAATAAAATTCACAAGAATAGACTTATCATTGTCATAAAACCATTAGTGCTTGATATATCCCAGTGTTGTATTCAATGACAAATCTTTGACTTTACATAGTCTTACATGAAATAAATTTGGAAACTGTTGTAAATGTGAACCAAGTTAATGTTTACTAATAGTTATGAACTGGAACTTAATAGCAGATAGTGAGTTCTCTGTTTTGTAAGCTCTTTATAAATGATTTTCAAATAAGTTAATGACTCTCATCTTACCAACTACGTACTTACCTCTAAATTTAATCATGAACTGATAATGACTTAAAGTATGTCTGTATTATATGAGGAAGTAGTTTAGTATGCCAATTGGTATTTTTTATTGCTTAATCATTCATATACTTTTAAAATGCTGCCCCAAACCATGGAGAACAAATAGGAAAAATTAATAATAAAATTTGGAATTATTTAGGATAAGTTAGCAGCACTTATAAAATTAAATTTTTCATGACCCTTTTGTGCTGAAATTATGAGTAAGATGAAGAAAAGTTGAATTGCAAATAAGTCATTCAAGCAAAAAGCATTTATTAACCACATACTATGTATAAAGTAACTTGCTAGAACTTTAAGAATACAAACACATACACCGAATAATCCCTGCCTTCAAGGGGTATGGGTAGGGGTACTATTATAAGTATATGGTACCTAGAAAATAATTTCTAGAGGGATGTTATTACCACATCTGAGGATCAGCATAGGTTTTCTGAAGCAAGTGTTACCTGAGCTGCCTTGAAGCAAATCAGGGATCCTGTGAGGTGTGGAGATAAGGAGGAGTGAATTCAAAGCATGAGGTAAAGGCACAGGGAAGGGGCATGGAATTTTGAGTTTAAGGATGATAAAGGTAAATTTTACTGGATTATAAAATGTTTGAAGCCTAGAAAAGTAGCCAGTTTGTGAAGGACTTTATTTGATAAACACAGACATTTTTAGTTTAAGTGGAAAAAACAATCCTATAGGTGAGAATATCATGAGCTAACATTAAAGAATCCAGATATTAAGTTAGATGCACATGTATCGCCAAAGCAATATTCACAGCACTGGTGGTGACTATGAATATGCCAGTGTAATTCTCAGTCACAACATATAAAAGACTCTCCATGTAGAAGGCAGAAGAAAAACATTTATTTAAGCACCAGAAAGCCAAATCCCAGAGCCAGAAAGCAAAATCCATCATGGTGACCAAGAAGTTAATAAACATGATCACAGCAGGAGGCAAAGGCATTCTCAAACCTCCCCTCCCCCAGCCAGGGCCTTCTCAACTGTCCCTATGTGTCAGTATCAAACCTCCCCTCCCCCAGCCAGGGCCTTCTCACTCTCAACTGTTACAATGTGTCAGTGTCAAATCTCCCCTCCTTCAGCCAGGGTTTTCTCAACTGTCACAATGTGTCAGTTGCCTGTGTTCTTTCCCCTCTGACCCAACCCCACTCGCTTCCTCCTGGTTCTGCTCCACTCTTCCTGTTCTACCTCTTCAGCAAGCTGCTCCTACCACATGTGACCCAGGCTTCCAGGAGATCCAAGCAGATCTTATGGGCCTATTAATTAATGAGAAAGATCTTTCCATTTAAAATACTATTACAGCCCAAGATTATCTGTTCAGGGTCTGTTTCATTGCCTCACGTTGACTGGTAAATGAGCCTTTGCTTTTAAGGATGGGATTTGATAAGTGCAAGTTATGGAAGGTCTTGGGGTATGTTTGCCTCAATGGATTAGATTCCAGTTATCTAAAGAGTAGCCCAGTGAATGCCATCATGTGCTGAATGTTTGGGGCTACAGTTATTGATTAAATAGCAATTAACAAGAGACATCCCTAGTTAGGGTGGATAGACGGTACCTTGGGCAAAGGTAACAAATATGCAGGTCTGAATACTAGTGTCACCTGATTTCCCAAGAGTATAGTTAATTTTTCCAAAATGTTGTTTTTGAAATTACTGACAAAATTGCATTTGTGGTTTCTGTGCCTAACAGGTGATGTTCTGAATTCTTTTTCATATGTTACTGTACTCCTTTTTTATTATGAAGTGATTTTATACACACGCTTGAGTCATTCTTTATTCAATGCTATTTGGGAAAAAAGCTTAAAAATACAAAAGTAAATAAAATCATTTCTTCTAATAGGACATTTGTATTTGGAAATATGTACAAAGAGGAAGATGGTTAATTTTTTAATTTGGAAATTTCTGGATAAAACAAATCTCCACCTCCCCCACCCCAAATCTCCACCTCCCACACCCCAAATCTCCACCTCCCACACCCCTACGATACTTTCTTTGCAGTGGAGCTTATTTACAAATAACTCTCTCCAAAAGATATGTACCTTTCTTTTGAATGACATGTGTGATTGAAAATCAGAAAGCATTCTTCAAAGCAGTTCCCCTGCCAGTGCAGATTGTATGCCTGTAGTCTATTCTGGAGTGCTTTGTTCAGACTAGTTCCTAGTGATTTAAGGAGTGGGACTTTCACTACATTCCTTGGGAGATAATACCATCAGTTAATAAGCCTTACTTTTAAGAAATGTTTTCCTTTGTTCACTTTCATGCCTTCATTGTAGTTATGCTGTTTAAACTTCCAAAATAATATTTCTTGTTCCTCCTCACTGCCTTTCTGCTTAAAGATAATCCAGTCACTGGATTAAGGTCAAAGGCCTTCAAGGAGTGACACCTAAAGTTTATGTGTAGAATTATGGATCTTCAGTATTTTTGACAGATTTTTAAAAGAATCTCACTTTTTTAAATGAGTCTTCTTGTATGGAATATTTTAAAATGTTTGAAGATGTCTTAGTGAGTAACTCTACCTTGTATTTTCCCCACATTTCTTTTGCAGTGTTTTCTACAGTTCTTTTTCAGCTCATTTTATAGATGAGGAAACTGAGGCAAACAGGAGAAGTGACTTGTCAGGGTCACAAGATAAGTGTGTGAAGCTGAATTTGAACTCAGGTCTTTACTGGCTGCTCCAGGCCCAGTGCTATATCCACTAGAACACCTCGTTCTTTTCAGCTATTTTACTATAAATTAAAATGTAAAAGCAATTAAACCTCTTTTATTAAGAACTCAAATTACAAGTCAAATTTTTCTGCTTTTTGGATTAATGGAACATACATTTGGAGGAGACTGCTAATTGAAAGAGTTAGAATTGGGGGAACATATCTTCATCTTGTGTGAACTAGTGTTGGATTTGAAAGGTTTATTATATAGCTGATGTTATCATAGGGTAAACTGTAATAAATGCAGTTATCACCACATTCTTGCTCTGGCAGTCACATTATAAATGGTAGTATTGAATTTGTAGTCTTATTGTAACAATAGTTCAACTATTAGGTGAGCACATATAAATGTGTGTTAATGTCCTCAATTCAATAGATTTTAAAAAAGAATTTAAAGATTTTAAAAGAAAAATAATGAAATCTTCAATTTTAAATATAAAATTAAAAATGTTTAAGAAATGTGCTTTCCTATTTGAGTTTATTTTTCTCCTACCCTTGTCTTTCAAATGAGGAAAAACAAATCCCTCTCTGAAGTAGGACTAAAGAACAGATAAGTAGTAATCTGAATGCATCTTACTATATTTTGGAAATTCCCCTTAAGAGACACAATTGGTTTTCAGTTTTTTGAATTAATTCTTGGGAAATCTCTCCAGGCAACATAAAATGAGAAATAATTTCACAAGTGAGTTATTTCCTTCTTATTGTTGATCTCAAGTACCAGAGATTAAAAAGCCAGAAAGTCTGTCTGGGGGGAAAACATTCAGTATAAAATGGCAATTTTTGATGCTGTCATTAAGAAATGGACATGCAAACATAAAGGGTTTTCCTTCACTGACAAGTAAAAATAATGGATTTTTGTAACAGAACAGGGAGTTCATTGTGGAATACTGGTAAGAACATTAGTCGAAATATTTGGGACTTGGGAGGTCCAAATGTTCCATTCTTGAGGTCTTTCACTGACCCAGCAGGTTGCGATGAAATGATTCCTGAATTTGGCCTCTGAGAACATGGATTGAATCCTTGACTTTGCCACTTACTACCTGTGTCACCCTTGAAAGGGTGCCAGTAACATAGCTGGACTCAGAAAGTATGGACTTGAAACTCAGCTCTGCTCTCTACTACCTGTGTGACCTTGGACACATCACTTAAAGCTCTGTGGACCACAGTTTCCTCCTCTGTGAAAGGAGGGGTTTAGACTAGATGATCTATCAAGTTCCTTCAAGCCCTTCATCTGTGATCTTCTGAGAATTTACATAGCAGTACATTCAGTAAACCAGAAACTGTGATATCTAGGTTCTAGTTCTGTGTGTCATTAACGAATTGTATGATCTTGGGAATTCACTTCAATTTTCTGGACCATAGTTTCCTCATCAAGGCAAGTGGTAGAGTGGATGGAGCACTGGGCCCTAAGTCCGAAACACTTGAGTTCAAATCCAATCTCAAAAACTTGTTGTGTAAACCTGGGCAAGTCACTTAACTTCTGTCTGACTCAGTTTCTTCAACTGTAAGAATTGAGATAATGAAAGTGCCTATCTTGCAGGATGGTTGGGGAGATCAAATGAGATAAAATTTACAAAGAACTTGGAAGATGGTGGCATTGCATAAATGATCGTTCCCTTGCCTCCATCCCTGACTCCATCTGCAAAATGAGAATTGAACTTGATCACATAATGAGTCTTAAAGCTTTTAAATTTTAATGATAATTTTTAAATTTTAATGATAATCTTTTTAGTACATAAATCATTGTCTTGCATGTTTATAAGCTAATTAATAATGTTTGATGAGTAGAGAGTATGATAATGATCACTCTTCCCCTAAAAGGTAATACAGATTTTAATTCAGTGAGTAAAGTTTGTCATTAAATTAGTTCTCTATCAAATATCTACTTTAGGATTACTAAGAATTTATTTACAGGTTGATAAGGCAATAGAGCATGTTCTAGCACTATAAATGAGGCAGCACAGTGAATTGTTCCAGGCACAGGCTTTACTACATGCATAGGAAGAACCAGAAAACTATTTCTCTTTGATTGAACATTTGAATATAAAAAAGGAATAGGCATGCACAATAGAGAACTACTGGTTAAAAAAAATAGCTATATGTTAGTAAACTGGCTAGGAAGAGCTTGTTGATTGAGCAGATCTCAAATACTTGCAGAACTAATTATAGTCTGCTCTGGGTATCCTCTTTAGTTTCAGTTGCATAGTCAAGGGTAGGACAATTTTTAACTCTTATGAGGATATGTTTTTAGATACATTTGCCGTGATAGTTATTACTGTGGTGGCAATAGATTCATTGATAAACTTGAATATATATGTAGAGCATCTGAAATTTAAAGCTGGAAAGGATGTTAGAGATCATCTAGTCCAAATTTTTATTTTAGAAAGTAGGAAAGGAAGATACTCAGTGTGGAATTTGGGGTCGTTTTGGTACAACCCTACTTTTCCAGCCTTATCTCATACTACTCTCCACCATGCATATATTCCATGCTTCTGCCAAGCTTTCTGTTTTCCTGTATATATCCCGTTCTGTCTCATCTCCATGCCTTTGCTTGTACAATAGCATGGGCCTTATTGTGTCCTTTCTTTGGGCCTGGGATGCCTTCCTCTATCTGCAAGTTTATCGCACTGTCCATTCTTCAAGACCTAGCTCCTGTGCCACCTTTTTTGCAAGGTCTTTTCTGATTTCCTAGGCTTTTTTCCCTCAGACCTGTCATGCATGTCCCTTTGTTTTATATCTCCATAGGCACTATGATATTCTATTTTGCCTTATAATAATTTGTGTATGTGATGCACAAATTTCATGTTGGGAGGGCCATTATTTATTTTAGCATTTCCCCAAGACCTGCCACTTGTCACTGCACATAGTTGTTGCTTAATAAATATTTGTTGCATTGTATTGGCCCAGCTCTAACAGCTGGTTTGTGGTAGAAGTGAGAGTAAAGCCCATGTTTCTGACTGCCGATTCAGCGCTTTTCCCCCATACTCTGGCACTTCTTTGAGACTTTCTTTTGAAAGCAGTACTTGGAGGGGCGGAGCCAAGGTATCAGAGTGAAAGCAAGGACTTACATAAGCTCTCTTCTCTGGACCCCTCCAGATACCTGCAGGGTTGACAGGAAGGGCCTACGCACTGGACTGGGAGCAGAGCACAGTCCAGCATGCGCTGCATTGGGACAGAAAGGGCTGGAGCAGGCCTCAGGCACTGAATCACTGGCAGCTGTGGCAGCTTTCAGACTTCTCAACCCATGAATGCCAAAGACAGCATAGAAGGTCAGTGAGAAGGCTCTGTGGGACCTGGTGAGAGAGGAGCTCAGGGCCTGCCCAGGGTCCAGCCCCAGGGTGGAGGAGATGGCGGCTGTGTGACTGCGGTGGTCGTAGCAGCAGTGGTGGATGCTTTCAGAGCCCGGGGCCGTACATCCACTGCCACCCCCACACATGCTGAAAGCGTGACAAAGAGTTACAAAGTCAAATATCTGACTGAGACGGTGAGTAGATGGCATAAAAAACCTCACACTCTAGAATCTTACTCTGGTGACAAAGAAGATCAAATCATACAACCAGAAGAGGACAACACATTCAAAGCTCCTACATCAAGAGCTTCCAAGAAGAATATGAATTGGAAGAGCTCAAAAAGGATTTTTAAAATCAAGTAAGAGAAGTAGAGGAATAATTGGGAAGAGAAATGAGAGTGATCTAAGAAAAATCATGAAAAATGAGTCGATAGCTTGCCAAATACTGAAAGAATACCGAAGAAAATAACACCTTAAAAGATAGACAAGTCCAAATAGCAAAAGAGATCCAAATAGCAAAAGAGGTCCACAAAAGCCAATGAGGAGAAGAATGCCTTAAAAAGCAGAAATGACCATATGGAAAAGGTCCAAAAACTCACTGAAGAAAATAATTCCTTCAGAATTAGAATGAAGCAAATGGAAACTAATGACTTTATGAGAAATCTGACCTGGAAAATAGATCTAAGAGAGATAATTTAAAAGTAGTTGGATTATCTGAAAGCCATGATTAAAAGAAGAGCCAAGACATCATCTTTCAAGAATTATCAAGGAGAATTGCCCTGATATTCTAGAACCAGAGGCTAAAATAGAAATTGAAAAAATCCACAGATCACTTTTTGAAAGAAAACCCAAAAGGAAAACTCCTAGGAATATTTTAGCCAAATTCCAGAGTTTCCAGTTCAAGGAGAAAATATTATAAGCAGCCAGAAAGAAAGAAAGTATTGTGGAAACACAGTCAGGAGAACACAAGATCTAGCAGCTTCTACATTATGGGATGAAAGGGCTTGGAATGTGATATTCCAGAGCTCAGTGAAGGTAGGATTAAAACCAAGAATCACCTGCCCAGCAAAACTGAGTATAATTCTTTAGGAGAAAAAAAACGGCTATTCAATGAAATAGAGAGCTTTCAAGCATTCTTGATGAAAAGACCAGAACTGAATAGAAAATTTGATTTTTAAATAGAAAAATCAAGAGAATCATGAAAAGGTAAACAGGAAAGAGAAATCATAAGGGACTTATTAAAGTTGAACTATTAACATTCCTTCATGGAAAGGACCTTTCTCAGTGTTAGAGTAGTTGGAGGAGATAGATAGATAGATAGATAGATAGATAGATAGATAGATAGATAGATAGATAGATAGATAGATAGAGGGTTATAGAGTGATGGCACAGGATGTGTTAAATATGAAGGGATGCTATTTAAAAAATAAAATTAAGGATGGGAGAGGAATATATTGTGAGGACAAAGGGAGAGATAGAATGGCATAAAATAGCTCACATAAAAGAGGCAAGAAAAAGGCTTCACGGTGGAGGGGAAGAGGAAGGAGGTGAGCAGAAACGAGTGAACCTCACTCTTACTGAATTTGGCTTAAGAAGGGAATAACACACACACACTTACTTGAGTATCTTACCCCACAGAAAGTCAGGGGAAAGGGGATAAGGTGGGGATTTTAGAAGAGAAGGTAGATTGGGGGAGGGGTAGTCAGAAGCGAATACTTTTGAAAAGGGACAAGGTCAAAGGAGAAAAGAGAAAAAGGGAGGGAAATACAGTCTTTCACAACATGACTGTTATGGAAGTGCATAACTACATATGCATAACTTAGGTTGAATTGCTGCCTTCTCGATGAGGGTGGGTGGGGAGGGAAGAAGGGAGAGAATTTGGAACTCAAAAGTTGTAAAAACAAATGTTAAAAATTGTTTTTACATGCACCTGGGAAATAATATATACTGGCAATGAGGTATAGAAATCTATCCTGCCCTACAAGAAAGTAAGGAGGAAGGGACTAAGGGGAGGTGATAGAAGGGAGGGCAGACTGGGAGAAGGGGCAGTTAGAATGCATGCCATCTTGGGGTAGGGGGAGGGGAGTGATGGGGAGATAATTTGGGATTCAAAATTTTGTGGAAATGAGTGTTGAAAACTAAAAGAATTTGAATTTTAAAAATTTGAAAAAAATTGAGTATTTGACCATAACAAATAACTGTTTATTTGAAACAATGGAGGTTGGACCATATAATAGAATAATCTACCATCTTATGTAATCTTTTGTTGTACTTATGTACCAGGAAGAAGTACATATCAACAAATGGGCAGGATGACCTAATAGTTATTTTTCCATTTAGAATGCATTTGTGTTTTCTCTTAATAAATTCAGAAAAAATAACCACTTGTAATATTTTATAAGAATGGTTTAGTGTTCTCAGGATTGCAAAAGATCCTTTTCCACATCCCAGTACCATTTTTAAAAAAGGCTTTACAATTGCGCCAAGTAAAAATATGCGGAAAAGATTACATAATAGATAAGTATTGTATAAGTAGGTGATAGTTCAGGAAAGAGAATTTTGACACAAAAAAGCAAGAAAACAAACAAACAAACAAAAAAAACAAACCCAAAACAAAAACCTCAAACCCCAATTAGCTCCCACCTAAATTACCAAAAGCTAATAAAAACTAAACCTGTTTGGATTTTAAAGCTCTTTATAACCTAGCCCTTTCCTAGCTTTCCAGTCTTCTTACACCTCACACCCCTCATATACTCTTCAATCCAGTGACACTGGCCTCCTGGCTGTTCCTTTCACATGACATTCCAATGTCTCCTGTCTCTAAGTGTTTTCAGTGACTGTATCCCATGCATGGAACACTCTCCCTCCTCAGCTCCACCTCCAGGCCTTCCTTCAAGTCTTAGTTAAAGCCCCAGCTTCTTCCAGAGGCCTTTTCTCAGTCATCCTAAATATTAGTGCCTTTGCTTTAGGACTACCTCAGATTTATCTTGTCTATATTTTGTCTGTACATATTTGTTTGCATGTTGTCTGCCCTGTTAGACAGTGAGCTCCTAGAGAGGAGGTACTGTCTTGGCCTTTCTTTCTATCTCCAGGGCTTAGCACAGTGTCTGGCACATAGAAGGCTCTTAATAGATACTAGTTGACTGAATTCTGGTTGATAAAAGCACCCATTTAAAATCTTCTTTGGGCCTCTTCTGCACACTTATTCTTCAAAGAATCTCATCTCTCCTGCCTCTACTTCTATAAAATGCCCCTACACCATAATCAGGTTCCATATTACTATTTTTCTTTTGATGATTGTTTTTGGTCCAACATAATCTTCTCAGGATGTAAATATTTTCTTGAATATGTGATATAAAACAACCCTACAGAACTCTAAAATTATAACATTAATTTATCAGTCATTAAGAATTTATCATATGCTCACTGTGTGGCACAGAGTACACTAGGTCTAAGGAATTATGTACATTAGACTGTGAGCTCCTTGAGGGCAGGGTCTGCCTTTTGCCTTTTTTCATCTCCCCAGTGTTCAGTGCTGTGCCTGGCACATAGTAGGTATTTAATAATAAGGCATATTGATTAACTGACTAAGGAATACAAATATAGAAGCAAAATGTCCCTGCCCTCAAAAAACTCATCTATTTTTTAAGGAGAAGACAACATATACATACGTAAGTACAGACAAAAATAAGCATGTAAATATTCATAATACTTATAATGTAAACACTACAATATAAGCATGTAAATCTGTATGTGTATACACAAAATTAAGGATAATTTGTATGTGTGAGTGTGCATGAGCTCACAGCAGTTGAGAAGGATTAGGAAAGACTTTAGAAGGAGGTGGTATCTGATCTGAGTTATTTATACTGGTAATTTAAATGGGAAGATCTTTCCCATTCATTAATAGGCCCGTGTGACCTGCCTGGGCCACATGAAAGTGAGTTACATGGAACCTGTGGTAGAAAAAGTTTGCTGAATGGTTGGAACAGGAAGGGTAGAGCCAGAAAGGCAGAATAAGAAAACTGTTTTACTAAAGGGAATCCAATATTTAAAAAAATAATTACGAAGAAGATAAGAGAAATGAGGAATTGGGAAAATAATTCAGTAGGTAAAGGATGGAAGATAATAAATAGAATGAAAAATTATGGATTATGAATTAAGAATTATTATTATGATGATCATGAATCAATTTTGATTTATAATAAATAATTTTTAGAAACTTACCACGTAGAATAGTTTCATATCACAATATATTCTGGAAAACTGGAAAGAAATTTTTGTTGTAAATGGTAAAGATTGTTTCTCTAGTTTGGGTTAAGAGAAATGGGTGTTATATGCATGGGTTTGCTGAATTGAATTAAATTGTGTGTGCATGTGTTTAAATGGAACACAAACACGTTCATCAGAAAAGATATATTATGGATACTTATTTAAAAGCTTGTTTTTCTGAAATTGTATAATTTTGTTTATTCCTTTGTACGTGCAAACCTTTATTAGGTTACTTTATTTGAAGAACAGTCCTATGGCAAGGGATGACCTGAGGGCTATTGTACCCAAGCCAGGCAAATTAGGACAGAGAGCAAAATATAACAGATGCAAATAATTCTATAGCCTGCTTTAGGTTTAATAAATAATTTAATAATTGAGGTACATATCCTTTAATATGTTAAATACTTCAAAGTGTATCATAATATGATTTAATGACCTACTTAATAATTCCTTACCTAGTAAGGTTTCACAAAAACCATAGATATTCTAACTGGGTTGAGCTTTGGGAAATAAATGTGTATTTTGAAGGTTACTTGATTAAATATAATTGAGACTTATGCAAATTTCAGACCATTGAAATTTTCTTGTAATCATTCAGCTTTTAAAATTCATTATGACCTTCCTTATCTCATCTGTCCGTGCCCATGGCTCTTTGGAAAGTGAAATTAGAAAATGATCTTTTCCAGAGGTATTCAGCTTTGAATAGTATATTCTTGTTCATCTTCCAATTCTGATTAGCCCAGATACAGCATTTAATCATTGTTAACAACCAAGCCAACAATGTGCATCCCCTTTTCCCTCCTTCCCCACCACCCCTAATAATTCTGACAACTTAAGAAATCAGTGTGGACCCATGGCAAGGAGGAACACGGCCTTTGAGGAATATTTTACCTGTCTAATTTCAATTTCTTAACCCAGCTTTAAGAGCTAGTGCATCTCAGAGCACAAAGCTTACCCCTTCCCCTTACCTCATTTTTTTTTCTGGAAAGCTACAATCACAATTGAACACGTGAAATGAATCAAATGAAGGCTCTACTTGTAGTTTGCTCATGTTCACATGAACTGTTTTCATATTAGATTAGTCCTACAGGGTTAAGCAGGAGGTAAAGTGGAATAAATCGACTTGAACACATGTGGGCTTAGAACCGTGTCTCCCGTGTGCAAGCCGTGTTTATCTAGTGGTTTGGACACAAGGTTTATCTTATGGCTTGCTGCCAGGTCTGCATGTGTGCATCAAATATTGTTTAGTACTTGATGCATATTTATGCCATCTGGGAATGCCTGCATTTCACTTCCTGAACAGTGAGCTTAATGAAGGCTACTATTATGGAATGACCAGGAAAATTAGTATATAGAACTAGCAGGGTGCCACAGTGAGTTCTGAGAAGCCCTTCTGCAGGATCTTAGGTCATTCTGCTGGAACAGTCAGTTTCCATAAAACACTGGCAGATCTACCTTATAGTGTTGTACATTATACCGACTCCATTTTAAAATATAACATGACCATTTTAAACTAAGAGACTTAAGTAAGTAAAATAAATTGCAGCCACTGTTGATTGGTAAGAGCTGTATTTCTTGTGGTTCTTTCTGATGGAGTCTTTGTTCTTTGTTATACAGTACCTGGAACATGTCTCAACATGAGACTTCCTTTTAAGAAAATGAAAGCTCAGTGTCTCAGACAAAACATCTGTGAAGCAGGCTTGCAGCTGCTCCATGCCCTAGTGTCTCTCTCTCTCTGTCTCTGTGTCTCTCTCTCTGTCTCTCCTTCCTCTCCTCCTCCTTCTTATATCTCTGTATTTCTCCTCTCCTCTCCCCTTTTTTCCTTCCCATTTTTACATGTTTTTCCATTTTTTCAAAGTTATAATCAGACATATGCAAGGAATAACCAAAAAGACTGCAGGAACCTCACTTTATAGCTGCGTGCTAGATTAAAACAAAACAAAACTGACAAGCCCACCCACACTTAACCAAGCAAGCATTTCGACCCCATGTATCTTTTCCCACACCTTGAAGTAAATAAATAACCTTATTAATAGAGACACAGTATTTTTACTTCCTAAGCCCTTTAAAAAAATCATCTTCATCCACCAAGTTTACTAGTGCTCTCTTCATACTTGATTTAAAGGATGCTTTTGTAATAGTAATTAAACTCATAATTAAACTCAGGTACGACAAATAAATCAGTATTACAACTTAAATTCCTAATTGCCAAGAAGGATAATTGAATTATAGAATTTTCAATAATATTTTTCATTTATATAGCACTTTCAAATTTTAAAGGTGTCTTCTGTTACCTTATTGTAGCTATTTTAATTGTATTCAGCATATCCTTTATCCAGTTATCAATTGTGAAGCACTTTGTAGGCAGAATATTATACCGTGTAATACACGTCCATGGATGTAGGGTACAGACGGATCAGCATGATAATCTACAAAAATGTAGTGAGGACTCCTTGCCTACCCTTACTTGGGCCTGTCCAAGTTTTGTTTTCTGGAATTCTATAGTAAGAAAATGCTTTGTTAATCAGAGGACGAATGCTGGAAAATTGAAAATGAACTGACTTTTAAAAAGTTAAAAAGCACATCTCAGTTGAAAGCAGTGATCAAGTTACTTCCCAATTTTGACATGAGAAGATGTGATTGGAATAATTTTTAGGTAGTAGGCTTGTGCCATTAACAGTGACCTCATATGGCACATGTGTTTGATTGGAACTTTTACATAGAACTGCTAAAGGACTAACCGTGATCGGGTCAGTGGGATGCAGGCAGAGGTACGCTGGTAAATGTTTAACAGCTGAGTCTCTGAGAAAAATAATGTTTGCAGGACACTCATGTTTAATCTGCATCATTAACATTTTCTCCACCACTGCCTCAAGTCTAGACAGTCAACAAAACGATGAGTTAGTCCCCCCCCCCCACCTTTGTAGTGTTTGCCTAATTCTGAGGTGTAAATGCTCACACTGAACATTGACTCTGGAGCTGATTCCAGCACACACCCCTTGAGATATCCTGAAAAGAATGGATGTTTGGAGCCAGGGAGTTTTATAAAGAAGCAAGTTCAGGCATGCCAAGAGATGGAAGTGAATAAAAATTTGGGTAGGCTTTGGAGATTGGGGGGCTTGTGTTTATGAGATCCAAAGAAGGATGATGGGCAGAATCCAAGAGAACTCATTTTACTAGACACTTCCCTGACCCTTATTAACATACCATCCAGCTCTGTGCTTTAAGAGGTGTAGAGATTTCTGAGAGTTCAGAGGGCATGGTTAAAAGATGTATAGCTGTCATTTACTTGCTATTTCATTGAGGCTTTGCTATTGGTGAAATGTGTCCAAGTATGGAAGCAATGGAAGTGAGAAAGAGGATTTCCAACTGAAACCACAGGAAAGTCTTAAAGTTAAAATATAATTGAGGTAATTACCTTCCTTGATAAGCCAGGACTGGTTAGGGCAAGGAAATATATAATTAGGTCCAAGCTCCTGGAGTGAGGTACTGTTTCTTTTTTTTTTCCTCTTTGTGTATTTAGTGCCTAGTACAGTATCTTGCCTATAGTGGGTACTTAAAAATATTTGTTGAATTGAATTCTTAGGGAAAAATTAAAATTTTTTACAAGGGACAGAAAATAAGTGAAATCAAGAGGAAAGTCATTGTTCTTTGGGTAGGGCCATAGGTTATGTTCTTCTAACAGCTTACTTGCTGTTTCAGCTTTATGTGTAAAGTTCAGTTGATATTCTATAATATATTGTTTAATTTTGATCTTTGGTGGGGGGTTCCCAGATAATATTTCAAGGACCATATTGGAAAAATTGAAAGTAGAGTGTATCCTCTGTTTTTCTATAAAGTTCTTTATGAAGTAAATTAAGACAAACAGCTGTTTGTCATTTGACTATTTGGGTGAAATGAATTACAGGACATAACTCTACACATACTCATTTTCATGACTTAGAAGGAACAAAAATTAGTAACAGACAAAATGAAAGTTTTCCTTTAAAAATGTCAGTTCTGTCTTCTTAGTAGAAAATTTAAGATGGAAAGAAAATTTTCTTTGCATAATCTAAGCCATCTTCTCATTTCTCTTTTTCACTTGCTGTACCCCAGGCATAGAACTCTCACCTTCCTCACCAATACCTCTTGGTTTTCCAGATTTCCTTCAGGTCTCAGCTAAAATCGTGCTTTTTGCAAGGAGCCCTTCCCAGTCCCCCTTAATGCTAGTGCCTTGCTCCTTTCATTATTTACATTTTATACTACATAATATGGAATATAAAGTGGAAATATACATTTGGTATAGTAATGAAAATATAGTATAATACAATAATATGATATATTACATTATTTTGATTTAAACCTCACAATATAACTTTATAATAAATACAATATATTATAACAATAATAGAAATACATATATAATAGAAATATGCATATAGTATAAATCATTTCATATATATGTACATATTTATATGTGTGTATATATGGGTATATATGTGTATATCTTATTTGTGCACTATTGTTTGTGTGGTGTCTCTCTATTAGATTGTAAGTTCCTTGAGAGCAGTGACTGGGTTTTTTGGCCTTCCTGTGTATCCCCAGTGCTTAGTGCAACACGTAGTAGGCAGTTAATAAAGGCAGGGTGACCAGGTATAATTAATTAGCTTTCTAAAACCACCTAAAATCTCTCCTAATCAAGTCTCTCATTTTATTACATATAAACCAAGGTAAATAGAACTGAAAGGTCAGTAGAACTCTGAGAGAAGGAAAAAACTCATACAAAGCTTGGAACAGAGCTAGAAAGAACCTTAGAAATAATTTAGTCCAAATCTTTCACTTGACACAAATACATTATTCTTTTTAAACATTTTTAACTGTGTTTTATAGGAGAGATGGTCAATCATATTCTGTAACCCTCTGATATATTCATTACTTGGTACAATTATGCCTATATAATGTCTCTAAGATCAACTCACTTCAACAACAAGTATTTTTCTTAATTTGATATAGGATAAAATAAGAATATCCCAGTAGTAAAGTCAGTAGTGGGATCAGCCTTCTGGTGAGAAGGTATCAATTGTTAGTGTGAGTGTGTTACATGTGTGTGATAGATAGATAGATAGATAGAGAGATAGGTAGGTAGATAGGTAGGTAGATAGGTAAGTAGGTAGATAGGTAGGTAGATAGGTAGGTAGATAGGTAGGTAGATAGATAGATGGATGGATGGATGGATGGATGGATGGATGGATGGATGGATGGATGGATGGATGGATGGATGGATGGATGGATAGATGGATGGATAGATGGATGGATAGATGGATATAGATGTAAAATAAGGCCCCAGATTAGGAGAATTGAATCAGGAGCTATAGATTGACCTTTGTCTGCTTTACTGGTTGTTCTTTATTTAATCTCACATCAGAAAGAGTGCTGTATCAATCACAGTGCTAATCAGATAACACTGGTGTTTGGTAGGAACTCTGTTGTGGTTTTCACTCATGAAAGAGGAGTCCTTTTTTTCAGCCTTTATTTCTAAGAGTTCTCTTCTAGTTGACTAAACATTGACATTACCTTTAAGAGACAGTACAAAGATTCATTTACAAAATTTTCACAGTTATAAAGCAACTGTATTTGAATTTATCTATTTAGAGTGAATGATTTCTTAGTTTTCAGTATAATATTTGCCTTTATTGTCTGTTTTCATTTTTCATCTATGCTTCGTGATGAATCACATTAAAGTTTCTGCATAGTCCCCAAAGTCTCTTTAGTCTCTTTTTGTTTCTTTTTCATTTCTGGACCATATTTTCTAGCACATTTTATTTTCTTTGTCATCTTTCCCCTGCTCACCTGTGCATTGAAGGCAGTGAGTATTAAAGTTTACATTGACTTAGTTTCTAGGATTCATTCATTCTCTTTGACTGCAACGTATTTACTGGCTCTGATTTCCTTTATGAGGAGATGATTTGACGTGGTTCACTCAGTTCCTGCAGTAGCATTTCAGCTTACGGGTCAGTTGACAAAGATCTCACATTCAGAAAACTGACTGTTAAATTAATGTTTATGAGTTGTCTAAATACTATAGAATTTAAGCACCATTTGTTCTGTGCTTTGAACCACTCTACCAGTCCTTTAAAAAATTGAAGGGGACTTACAAGACCGAGGTTCACTTCTAACTTATGTGTATTCTAAAAAAAATTGTTCTGTTGTTGTTTCATAGATTGTCATGGTCACAGAATTAATGTCCTAATGTTCATCCTCCTTGTGATAAACCTCTCTTAACTTGTCTAGGTTTGTCTTGAGTGCTGCCTGAACCAGAATCAAATGTAATTGGAAAATGTTTTTAATAAGATAAATAAAAATACAATAAAGTACAGACAATGTCAATTTGTGAGTTTTAAGGTCAATCTGTAATCCCCAGGGATATGTTTCTATTTTAGTTTGACCCCACTGGGTTAGTCCTTGGAAGGCATGGGAGAATGTATCAGAACTTCTCCTTCAGTGGCATCACCTTCAAAAACCTTCAGCTTCCTCCTCACTGCTTCAAGAGCAGCTGGGCATAGTATATACCAAATATAATGTCATAAAAGAAAAAAAAAAAGAAAATTAAGCTTTTTAAGACTAGAAATAACTTTTTACAAATGTCACAATCATTTCTGAATCAACTGTCTCTGTGCAGTCACATAATTAGTACAAATGTCAAAAGCAACAGTAAATTAAAATAAGTTGTAGTTAAGTGATAGTTACCGAATGAAATTATAAAAATTCTAATATGACCTATTCAAAAAAATTATTGATGTCAAAAAACAGGAAATGGATAAACACAAAGACACCAACATGGACCGTCACCCATTTTTTTTTTTTTAGAGGTTTTGCTGACATAAAGCAATTACCAGGATAAGGGCCAATTTAGAAACTTCTTCAACCAGCAAGTTCTTAATCTTCTTGTTATTTAGCGAGACATGGCAGGCAAGGCCAACGCTGGTGTGAAATGTCAGTTAATTTGTCAAACATTACAGAGGTGGAAGACAGATGATCATGGACTTCATAAAAGCCAAGTTATAAAGGGGAAAACAAGTCTGTAGAGTGCTTGGTGTTAGAAACAACTCAATCTAGTTGTGCCATGATCATTCATAGATGACAATAGATGTGAAGAAAATGGAACAGATCTCTTAACAGGTTTACAAAAGCTGTTTTCCTCAGTGTTAACAGTAGGATTTTAGATTTGGATTCTCAGTATCTAAAATACCATGTGAGAATGGAGAAATAGTGCAGAAGAAGATGACAAAGACAGCAACTGGGTTTAGACCAAATATTTATAAATGAAACTTGTGTTGTAGCTGATAGAGTTTTGAAAGCATTTAAGGGCTTAGTTTTCAATGCCTTGAAAGGAAAGAAGATAAATTATCATAAAATATTATGTTATTGCTTAGACATCTGTAGTTACTGACCCAAATATCTATTTTCTCATCTCTGTAAAACATTTATGAGGATAATTTACAAGGGTATCCCTTATGAAAATATGAGCATTACTTAGACTGGTTTTCAAAAAATATCTTTGGCAGTAGGCCACATCTTAACAACCACACAATTCATTAAAAGATATAAGAAAATACAGAATAAAATGTTTGACAAGAATAAAATGAAGCTTTCAGATTTCTCCTCTAACAAAGCATCTCCCATGAATTTGTTATGAACATGTAATATTCCTTGATTGATGCAGCCAAATGGCAACATTTCAAGGGATTCTCTTATCAGTATTAAGTGAAACATAAAAAAAAGGATACCTATCCTTGAAAGTCTTCATTTTTATGTAGAATAAACCCTTCATTACTATGTACAATGTCCTGGAATGATGGTTCTTCAAACACTTGTGTTTGCTGAAAACATTGTGAAAGTTACATTAAATATCAAAATATTAAAAAATTTTTTCCATGAACTTCACATACTTAAAGATATATGCCTTAATATTGACACAAGAAGAAACAGACAAAAACGTTTATTGCTTAGACTACGGAATTCATCGGGATGGGCAATCTCTTGAGTTAGTCTATTAGAATTTATGTTTTGGCCAAGTAGTGCAGGTTCGTAATCAGCCGGCCCTAAATTGAGCTAAGTGGCACAGTAGATAGAGTGCTGGGCCTGAAGTCAGGAAGACTCATTTTCCTGAGGTCAAATCTGGCCTCCTTATTAGCAGCGTGACCCTGGGAAGGTCACTTAACCTTATTTGCTTCAGTTTCCACATCAGTAAAATGAGCTGGAGAAGTAAATGGCAAAACATTTGAATATATTTGCCAAGAAAACCCCAAATAGGGTCACAAAGTCAGACACAACTGTAACTGAATAACAAGCAGGTGTGTGTGGGGGGTGGGGCGGTGATGGCAGTGGCATTTTGTGAAAACTGTGTGGTATTTTCAGTCAGCAAGCATTTATTAAGTGCCTTCTATGTGCCAGATCCTGTGCTAAGTGCTGGGATACAAAGAAAGGCAAAAGACAGTCCCCCATCTCAGTATACTCCTTATGCAAAAAACCCAGCATCTTTCTTGTGACATTCTGTGACTTTGATCTGGAAAATTAGAAATAGACATTAGCAAATAGATAAAATGGAGTTGCAAGGAAATTTGCTTTTTAAACATTTGAAGCATACATACGTGTATATATACATATATAACAACATTTATTATATAATTGCAATGTATTATATATACTATAATAGCTATATATGATAATATAAAAATACATTGTATATATGTATATGGAACTTGTATATGTAAATGGATCCATATATATGAATACATATATGTATATACACATATTTGTGTTCAGTTGTTTTCAGTTGCATCTCAATCTTTATTGTTACCACATTTGAGGTTTTCTTGACAAAGATACTGGGATGTTTTGCCATTTTCTTCTCCAGATCATTTTACAAATGAGGACATTGAGGCAAAGAGTGTTAAGTGACTTGCCCAGAGCCACAAAGCTACACACACATATGTGTATACACAACACACACATAAATATTACTGCTTTTTTTTATTTATTTAACTATTTACATTCATTTTCACAAAATTTTGGGTTCCAAATTTTCTCCCCTTTTATCCCCTCCCCCCACCCCAATACCTCAAGCAATCTAATTTTCCCTATCTCCAATCTGCCCTCTCTTCTGTCATCCCTCCCTTCTCTTGTCTCCATTTTCTCTTTTATCCTGTAGGGCCAGATGACTTTCTATTCCTCATTAACTGTATGTCTTCTTTCCTAGTAGCAACAACAATACTAAACAGTTGTTCCTAAAACTTGGAGTTCCAAATTCTCCCCATCCCTCCCTCCCCACCCATTCCCTTTGGGAAGGCAGGCAATTCCATATAGGCCATTTCTGTGTAGTTTTGCAAATGACTTCCCTGATAGTCATGTTGTGTAAGACTAACTGAATTACCTTCCACCCTAACCTGCCCCTCATTGTTCTCTTCTGTCTTTTGATCCTGTCCCTCCCCAAGTGTTGACTTCAAATTGCTCCCTCCTCCCTTTGCCCTCCCTTCCATCATCCCCCCCCTTGCTTATCTCCTTCTCCCCCACTTTCCTATACTGTAAGAAAGGTTTTCATACCAAAATGAGTGTGCATTTTATTCCTTCCTTTAGTCAAATGTGATGAGGGTAAACTTCTTGTTTTTTGTTTTTTGTTTTTTTCTCAGCTCTCCTCTTTTTCCCTCCACCAAAAAGTCTCCTACTTGCCTCTTAAATGACATACAATTACCCCATTCCATTTCACCCTCTTTCCTCCCACTACATTTCTCTCTCATCATTTACCTTAATTTCTTTTAAGATATGGTCCCATCCTATTCAATTCAATCTGTGCTCTCTGTCTCTGTATGTGCGTGCATGTGTGTATGTGTGTGTGCGTGCATGTGTGTACATGTGTGTGTATGGACCCACCAACTACCCAGGTGCTGAAAAGTTTTGAGTTACAAGTATTGTCTTTCCATGTAGGAATGTAAACAGTTCACTTCTGGTAAGTCCCTTAAGACTTCTCTTTGCTGTTTACTTTTTCATGCTTCTTCTCATTCTTGTGTTTGAAAGTCAAATTTTCTTTTCAGCTCTGGTCTTTTCATCAAGAATGCTTGAAAGTCCTCTGTTTCATTGAAAGACCATATTTTCCCCTGAAGTATTATACTCAGTTTTTCTGGGTAGGTGATTCTTGGTTTAAGTCCTAATTCCTTTGACTTCTGGAATATCCTATTCCACGCCCTTCGATCCCTTAATGTAGAAGCTGCTAGATCTTGGGTTATCCTGATTGTATTTCCACAGTACTGGAATTGTTTCTTTCTAGCTGCTTGTAAGATTTTCTCCTTGACCTGGGAGTTCTGGAATTTGGCCACAATGTTCCTAGGAGTTTCTCTTTTTGGATCTCTTTCAGGTGGTGATCGATGGATTCTTTCAATACTTATTTTGCTCTCTGCTTGTAGAATGTGAGGGCAGTTTTCCTTGATAATTTCATGGAAGATGATACCTAGGCTCTTTTTTTGATCATGACTTTCAGGTAGTCCCATAATTTTTAAATTGTCTCTCCTGGATCTATTTTCCAGGTCAGTTGTTTTTCCCATGAGATATTTCACATTTTCTTCCATTTTTTCATTCTTTTGGTTTTGTTTGGTGATTTCTTGGTTTCTCAGAAAGTCATTAGACTCCAACTGTTTCATTCTAATTTTGAGAGAACTATTCTCTTCAGTGAGCTTTTGAACCTCTTTTTCCATTTGGCTAATTCTGCTTTTGAAAGCATTCTTCTCCTCATTGGCTTTTTGAACCTCTTTTGCCAATTGAGAGAGCCTATTTTTCAAGGTGTTATTTTCTTCAGCATTTTTTTGGGTCTCCTTTACCAAAGTATTGACCCGTTTTTCATACTTTTGTTGCATCTCTCTCATTTCTCTTCCCAGTTTTTCCTCCACCTGTCTAACTAGCTTTTCAAAATCCTTTTTGAGCTCTTCCAAGGCCTGAGCCCACCCAACATCCCCCTGGGATGTCTGGTTTACAGAGGCCCCGCCCTCCACGTCTTTCCCTGATGGCAAGAATATGTTCTCGTCGTCAGATCCGAAAGTCGGGATCATTTGCATCTGTTCGAAAAAACTCTCTATAGTCTTATTTTTTTTCCCTTTTTTGGGCATTTTCCCAGCCAGTTACTTGACTTCTGAGATTCCTGTCCACCCCCACCTAGATCCGCCCAGCTAGTGCTTGGGGTCTGAGATTCAAATGGGCTTGCCGCGCTGCCCGGCTGCTAATCAATGTGAGCTTTAGTTCTGGTGCTGTGGTGGGGGCAGTGCTGCCTCCCAGGCTCAGCTCCCTCAGGGGCTTTATGCAGAGACCTTCAGTAGCAGAGTGGGTGGGGGCGGGCCCGCCTCCCAGGTTCAGTTCCCTCGGGGGCTTTATGCAGAGACCTTCAGTAATGGAGCGGGGTGGGGCAGGGCCCTCTCCCAGGCTCAGCTCCCTCAGGGGTTTATGCAGAGACTCTCAGTAATGAAGATCCTGCCTGCTGCTGGGGGAGTCCCAGGCCGCTGCCGCAGCTGCTGCCCCCGCCGCCACCCCCGCCCCTGCCTCTGCCTCTGCCTCCTGAGGGGGCCCGAGCCACAGAGACACCCCGCTCTCCCTCTCGGCCAGGCCAGCCGCCTCTCTCACTGACCTGTAGCTTCTGTGGGCGGAGGGACCTTCCTGGCCGCCGGAGGTTCCGTCCCTGAAGCCTACTCGGATCAGCTTCTCTGGGGCCGTGGGCAGCGCTGGGGTGGGGTCCGCTTTCCGTGGCACGACGGACCCTGGGGACGGCTCTCCAGGGCTCTCTGGAACGGAAATCTCTTCCACTCTGTTTCTGCACACCTTACAGTGATCCAGAACTTATGGGGATCTCTTTTTACATTAATTATATGGGCTGTGGGTTCAGAGCTCGTAAATGTGCATCTTTCTACTCCGCCATTTTGACTCCGCCCCCCCATATTACTACTTTTTTAAAAAACTAAAGTGTCCTGCAAACATTGTGTTCGTCCCTCATTGCCAAAGAAGATTACGCCATCAGAGAAATGATGACATGACTTGCCCTTGGCTTTGTTTTGAGTGAGGGAGGCCTATGTGGGTCACCAGCCTCACTTCTCCTCCAGAGCCATCTGAATCCAGTGAGCAGATATCCATCAGGATGACTGGAGATGACCCAGGATGTACTTGACCTAAAGGGGCCAAGGTCTACCTGCAAACATTAGGTGCTTAATAAATATTAGTCTGCATTGAATTTCATAACCTAATACTTGAATTTGTATTCTTGCTTTTCACTTTAAGTTGTTAGCTACAACCCTTGAGGTATTTGAAAATAATAATTATTTGGTAATGTTTGGTTTAATGCTTTATAGTGAAATCTTTAATGGTGGACGTAAAGTGTCATTTCTGTGTTGAATAGATGTTTATCATATTCATTTTTAAAAATTTATGAAAACTTACTTTCTCTGAAAGTTTGAAGAAGGAAATTATTTGGTCACTGACTATGTAAATAAAACCTCTCTCTGAAATTAAATGGTGAACTGGAGAAAAAAGAAGTAAAAGAAAGTTCCTTTTTCATTTTAACATTATATCATTTAGCATTATATCCTTAGTTTGATTATCAGTAAATACAGGATTTTCAACACTAATTTTTGATTTTTTAATTGGACACATGTTTTCTAGGAGACAAACTGAGGTGACTAATTTTGACTTCTACAAAGTCTTGATTATCTCTTATGTTCTGCACTTGCCACATTGACAATAAAAATGGGAATTTAAGATTCTTTAAGACCAACTCCTTTTACATCCTTAACAAAATAGTTCTTGAGTTTTACTGTAGAGTCATTTTATAACTTTGCTTGAGGTTTTCTTTTTAATGCAAGTTTCTTGTAGATATGTCTTTGTTTAAACATCTTTAAAGTTATTGAGTTTCTCGAAAAATTAATGAAGACCAGATGGATACTTGCACCTTAGGATGATTGCATTGTGTGCAAAGGACTTTCATCACATCCCTCATGATGATTGTGTTAGCTGCTCATGTGGTGGACATCTGTGGCTTTTTGGCAAGAGTCTCTGCTGCTGTGTTGGAGTCTCTCAGGTCTGGTGCTAGTCCCTTTTTAACTCTAGTTGGTTTTTAAGAAATTGTGCCTCTTGATTGTTAGACTTAGATAAATAGAAATAAATATGTGGTCCAGAAAAAGACAGTCTCATGAAATCACTTTCCCTTTCCCCTTTCTCTTTCTGTTCCCTTTTCCCTTTATTCCAACCTTTCCCCTCCTTTCCCCCTTCTTCCCCCTCCTCTTCCTTATCTCCTCTCCCTCATCTTCCTCTTCCTCTCTCCTCCTTTCCTCTTCTCTGTTACTTCTTTCTTTCCCATATTGTCTCTTCCCTTCTCTTTTACTATATTCCCTTTCCTTAGTTCTGTTACATGGTCTTTTGCTTGATAGATGTCATTTCACCAATTGGATTTACTATTATCAGAGAATCTGGTTTTACTCATGAAAGTGCTTCAGTGGGCAGAATTGTACAGTATTCATTTCTGCTATACATGGAAAAGTTAAATACAGAAAACTGTCATGGTTCATAGTAGTTGTGTGGGTGAGGAAGTCTAAATACAAAAAAAAAATCTGCTTTACAAAATAGACTCGATAAAGAATTTGGAAAGAACTTCAGTGGTTTTAAAAATATGCAAAGTAACTCAAACTAGTCATTAAGTTCATGCTTTAGTGAAGAGATAAAAATGATTTCTATATTGCTCAGCAGTTTTTCATTTTTTAACATTTTCATTTTATAAGGTTTGAGGTTGCTAGAAAATAGTTCTCATCATTTTTTAATAAATGCTTTCTATACTCATTTTCTATACTTCCTTTGCAATCTACCTTATACTATCAACTTACACTGTCTCTTAAATTAATGCAATTTTAATTACTCAACAAATTCTCATGAATTAATTTCACAGCTTTATCTCATTATTTGGTGGAGTTTTTAGCTATAAACCTTTAGAAAGAATAATATTTCACTTATATAGCACGTATTTCCAAATAAATCAAAGTAATCTTGTAGTCATTACTTCATAGAAACCCTGTGAGGTGGAAAACAGGTGGTGTCTCGTTTTCTGGGTTAAAACCTACAGTTCCCAATTTGGGTAACTAAAATGTTGAGTTGGTGGGAGAAATTGCAATCTTTTCTGATATATTTCATACCAGATTAAATGAAATTATTCTTGCAACTAAGGCACCTATTAGTTTAATTCTGTGATCCACATAAAAAGCTAGGTCTACCTGGAGCTCAAAAATAAGTCACTGATTGATTGTGATCAGCAATGTGAAAAGCTAGTTAGGCATTAGAAATTTTTAAAAATGGATATTTAATTCTGATTTAGTTTCTTTAGATATTAGATTTTTTTAAATTTATATAACAGATATAATATTATTTAGTATCATTATAATACTGTTACATTTATAATAATTCTTAATAGCTAATTCTGACCCATAAATAGCCATAAACTATTTTAGGTAAAGCAATATTGTTTCATAAGGTGAAATAATGTCTAATATATCAGAATTATTTTAGGGTTTTACATAAACATGCATGAGGAAAAGGGAGATTAGTATATATAATTTATTTCCAAGGGCTCTAATTAATGGTCCTTTAAAAATGGAATTCATTCATTCGATTTTGCAAGCATTCAGCATTTATTATATGTATTATGCTGTGCAAGGAGAGATAGGAAAATAAGAAAACATGGTTTCCACCCTTAAGGAACAGACTAGTTAAGAGTACTATGAAACATAACTCAGGTAAGTAAAATTGTGGTCTGGTTAGAAAACTGGGTTAGAGGTGAGAACCAAAAGAGTGCACACTTGATTCTTAGAGAGTAAGGGTAACATTCCATTGCATCATGAAAGATCAGAAAAGTGGCAGATGAGAAACAAATATGAGAAAAGGCATTTGGGGAAACTGTTGTTGAAAATCTTAGTCAATTGTTTGGATGGCCATTGTCAGGAATTGGGTTATAGATAAAATGAAGAATATTTTTTACTTTGCCTTATAAAAATCCATGGCATATCCACATTGGAATACCATACTATACTTTAGTAATAACTGAGCATCAAGAAATACATAATAGAGGCACCTAAGGATTGGAAAGAATTACTGTGGGAGGGTAGTCAAAAAATATTAAAACTTCAGTCTTAAAGCAGAAAGGCAGAGCTATAGAATAATCAAGGCTATAAACCAGAAATGTTGAATATCAGAGTTGGAACGGATCTTAGAGAATATATTTAACCCAGCCTTTAAAGTATCTCTGATAAAAAGACTTCTGGCTTACACGAGGATCCCTTTGAGATTTGATCGTAAAATCATAAATTTGAAGTTGATGGGAACTTACAGGCCTTCTTATCCAACTCCCTTTTTACAGATGAAGAAACTGAGGCACTGAGAGCTAAAATGACTTGTCCAGGGTCATATAGGTAATAAATATGAGAGGCAGGATTTAAGCGCACTATATACAAAGTCAGTCCTCTCTCCATTGTGCCATGCTGCTTCTCTTAAATCTACTACAACCCAAGGTATCCTTTGGACAGCTCTAGTTGCTACATTTTTCCTTAAGCAGTTCAAAGCCTGACTCTTGGCAACTTTCATCAGCTTTTCTTATTCCTGCCAAGAACAAGGTTAATCACTCTTCCATGTGACAGCTCTTCAAATATTTGAAGACAGGTATTATGCCCTCCCTGCCCCTGCCCAAGTTCTCTCTCCCTAGTAAAACCCATGTATGACAAGATCCAGATGATTCATCACTCTGGTTCCTTTCTTCTGGACATGTACTATCTTGTCAATGCCTTTCTAAAATGTGTTTCCCTTCTTATTGTCTGACTCAGGTAGGGTGTAAAGTTGGTCACACAGCTCCCACATTCTAGACCTTGTGCTTCTGCAGATATAATCTAAAACTACATTGACTTTATTGACTACTTACTGTGTTGCATAGGTTACTTATTTCAAACAAAACTTAATTCGTGTGATTACCTCCTCTCTTTTGTACTTGTGCTCATGATTTTTTAAAATGCAAGAATAGTACTTAACATTTATCTCAATGACTTTTTGTTTTATCCATTTCATACTTGTTCTAACATGTCAGGAACAATTTCAGTCCTTATTCTGTCAACCAACATATTAGTTATTCCTCCGAAGTTTGTGTCACCTGCAAATTTGAAAGCATGACACCTGAATCCGTAGGGGACTCTACTAGAGATCTGGAAGTTTCCCTTGCCCTATAATGACTACACTTCATGTCTGGTTATTAAAGCAGTTATGAAGTTACTCAATTATGTTGTTATTTGTTTCACATGTTAACTACAAGGATCAAATAAAAAAACATTACTTTTTTGAAATCTAAGCTTGCTGAGCTTCACATTCTCTTGATGTACCAATCTGATAATTCTTTCCAAAAAGGAAATAAAGTTAGTCTGACAGGGTCTATTCTTAATGAAGCCATGTTGACTCTTTGGGATTAATTAGCTTTTACCTTACCAAATTCTCACATTTCTAGAATTTTTCAGGGATTAATGTTATACTTACTAGATTGTATCTTATCACCTCTACCTTCTTCCCTTTAGACAGGCACACCAATACACTTTCTTTAGAACTTCAAATTATTCTAATTCTGCAAAGCAATTTGGAATTAAGTAAAAAAATCATTAAATTGTACATGTAGTTTAACCCAGTAATCTTACTGCTGAGCACATTCTTTACAGGATTGATAACAGAAAGAAACCTATACCAAAAATATTTATAACAGCACTTTTAAGTTAATAAATAATTATAAGCAAAGTAGATACTCATTAATTGGGGAATGACTGAGCAAATTGTGGTGTGTGAACGTAGTGGAATATTACTATACATAAGAAATGATGAATGAATATGAAAAATTTAGAGAAATGTTGGATAATTTATATGAACTGATACAGAATGAAGAAAGCATATGCACAGTATCTGCAATAATGTAGACAAAAGCATCATTAAAGAAAGGCCCTCATTAATTGCAGTGATTAACCATGATTCCAGAAAATAATTGTTGAATACCTTGCTTCTTTTGAGAGTTTGAGAACTTTGGTTGACCTTTGGTTTTGCTTAACTGTCTTTTTTTGTTATAAGAGAGATTCAGAACGGTGTGTGTGCACGCGCGCATGTGTGTGCGCATGTGTGTGCTTGTGTGTGCGTGTGTGTGTGAAACATTCATTAGGAAATAGCTATTGTACAAAACAAAAGTCATCAATAAAAATTTTAGCAAGATAGTAGGCACTTAGTACATATCTTTTATTTTGATTGAATTAGGTAGTATTTCTTAGGACTTGATGCCAGATGACTTAGACTTTGAAAAACCCACATCTTCATTATTATCTAAAATCTAGGCCTGGAGGATAACAAGGCAATCTGTATTAAAAAAAAAAAAAAATCAGTAAGTTTTGGTTAGTTTGCTTTTGACCTGACGGAATTGGTTTTCATTTGTACTAAACTCTTTTCTTGTCCCAAAGTAGGCCCAGGGGCCCTTTAAAAATATATTATTTCGGGTTGGTGCTCTTACTGCTTCTTTCTAAAGAGCAACCTCTTCTTTTGAAGTATTATCTAATGTGAGAAATATTCGATGGTTGCCTGTCTCTTCCCTTTTTCCCCACTGTCACTTTCTCCTTTGTGCATTGCCTTTTTAAATGGGAAATTGAATGCTTGATTTCTAAACATTTGTACAGTAGCTCTTTTCTTCCGATATTGATAGTTATTTTCTCATTTATATTAAACATCATTGTATATTTTATTGCCAACCCGAAAGAGAAACATTTATCTTTTTTCCCCCAAAATATTTGCCACCTGGCTAAAGTAGCAGTTACGTACTCTAAAATATATACTTGGAGACAAGTTTAACTTTTTTCATGTTAATTTTCTAAGATGTTTTTCTCATAATAATTTTAATAGCAAAAACTTCTGCAGTCTTTTCAGCTGAAACATGGAAATCCCTTCCCTATCAGACAAGGGCTTTTATTTTATGATTATTAAGTGAAACTCAACTGAAAGAAGTAAAGTAAAGGTTAAAAGAGTAAAACAAAATGTAAAGTAAGTCCTACTCCTTGACAAAACAAGAGAAACGAAATTGACACATTATGTCATGGGCTTCTTTTCTGTCTCCAGGGAAAGACAAAGACTAGGTTAAACTGGGCTGTACATTCTTTTATTAAGCCAGAACAGCTGGAGTTTGACATTTTCTGTTCTCTAAAGCAGAATATTGGCCAACGTTCATATTGGATCCTACCAGTCTTTTACGCATTTGGTCCCTTGTGTTCTCTTTGGCCTAGAATCGTTAGTTAATGTGCAATATGAATCTGAGAAAATAATTCTCTACTTATTCACCATGTAATATTTAAAATAAACAGGCTATGTATTACTGTGGAAACCAGACAGTAAATATCACTTTAAAACAAATGATTGACTGAATGCCAGTTGGACTGGAGTATGAAGAAGTAATATCAGTAGTACTTTTCATAAGATTTTCTTCTACTATGATTGTTAGAAAGACTCTCCAAATGTTTATATGTTAATCTTTGAAAGAACTTATATGAAGATTGGGCATACATGCCTTCTGCAACTCCGCATCGTAGAGTCCTTTCTTCAAAGCTCAGTTTAAACGTTATTTCCGAGGTGAGGTCTTTCCTGATTCCCTCAGTTGCTAGAGTCCTTTCTTACTATAGTGTTCAACTACTTTGCATTTGTTTTGTGTTTATTCTTCATAGGTTTATTCTGTACTTAGTCAATTGATAAGCTTTTATTAAGTACCTACTGTGCTACATGCTGAGGTTACAAAGAAAGGCAAAAGACATCCCTGCCCTCAAGGAAATAGTGTAATAAGGGAGACAACATGTAGGCAACTATGGACAAACGATATACATGTATTTGTATGTATATATACATATATGTATATGTATGTGTGTATATATGCATATATATGTATATATACATATACATATACACATACAAGATAACCTGGAAAAAATCAACAAAACCAAGGCACTAGTATTAAGAGGAATCCAGAAAAGTTCCTTTTTAAAAGTGATATTTTAGCTTGGACTTGAAGGAAGCCAGAAGGTTGAATTCCGGGCATATGATATTCATAATAAAATAAGAAAAGTTTTAATAAATTGGTATGAGAGAAGTCTAATAGATGCACTTCTCTATTTAACAACTACTCTCAAAGCCTTTCTTCAGAGAGGGTGAACAGATACATGTAACAGCAAGGACCCCGGCATACACAGGAGGGCCGGCTGTACAGGTTCTTAAATCTGCTTCTCTAAAAGGAAAGCAACTTTTGAAGGATCAACCATCTACTTTAATCATGCACATATATTATTCCCTTAGTTCAGGGGGAAAACTTCAGAGAAAATACAAAAATAAAAACCAACAGATAGGACTTCCAACTCTCTGACCAAAATCTATACATGTATCACAGGTTGACGGACAGATCCAAATGTCTGTTGGATACATACACACATACATAGTTACCAGAGAGAGAAGCACTAACATATATATGTTTTCAAAGGGAAGGTGGTGAAGGGGGAGATGGGGGGCGGGGGGAGGTAGCCTTAGTGGCTGAGTCTCATCTGGCCAAACAAACACTTCCAGTGAGTAAGCCCCAAAATAAAACCTTACCTCAGAGTATGTATACACTTTTCAGAGCCAGAGGGCATCCCAACCTTAGAGAACCAGTGCCTCATTAGAAATTAACAGAAGGTGTGGGCCTTCCTACAAAACAAATCTCCCCTAATCAAATTTCCCTTAATGAGCAGGCACTTTAATGAGGGAGGAAGATCTTTAACTCATAATTAACATTACAGTACACCGACTGGTAGGAGTAGGGCAAGAGGAAGGTAAGAAACTCTTTTGTCCACCTAGGCAGTTTCTAAAACAGTTTCCCTTTGATGGGACAGCTACTGGCCATCTCTTGAAACCCAGCTCCTGAGCCACAAGAGATAGTATGGTAGGAAGCAATCGTAGACATTGAGTTGGAAGTGATCAAGAAGTTACTTAATCAAAGCACATCATTTTTACAGGTGAGGAAACCAAGACCTAGATAGGCTGAGTGATAACGTTGCACAGGTAGCAAATAGCACGCAAGGTGCAAACTCATGTCTCCTGGCTCCAAATCCCGCTTTCTACCTCTGAGTTCCAAGTTAGAATGCATCTTCCCATGGAAAGAGTACTGTAAATTATAGTAAATGTACACACTGACAAAGTAGAAGTATTTGTGCTATGTACTGAGGAAAGCAGGCATTTGTGGACTAACCAATGAATGTAACCACTGTTTATAATGTTGTTTCTACAGAGAAATGCAGTGTGAATTTAAAATATATGACTTGTGATGTATATGAACATACTTGCAAGCTGTAAAGTATTATACATACATAGTTTATCCATCTTCATCACCTGTAGTGCCACTCATTCTTCAAGGATCACGTACTGTCTCCTTTCCTAGCTTCACCAGTATAGGTGACCTTTCCCCTCCTAAATCTAGTGGTACTTTCTTAATAGCTATTTATCTGTCACCAATCTAGCCACACCTACAATATCATCTGTGTATATATAATATTGTGCATTTGTGTGCATGTGTATATTACAAATATATATATATATATATATATATATACACACACTTGCCTATGTATGTACACATTGTCTCCCCCAGTAGAATGTCAGCTACTTGATAACTAAAGTTGTTTTACTCATTTTCCCTGAATTTACTCAGTATATAGTTTATTGTTACTTATGTGTTTGCATTTTGTTTCCAAGAATAGAATGTAAGTTTATTGAGAACTTAGATTATTTGTTTTTCGTCATTGTGTCCTCAGTACTTGGCATAGCATACGTTGTTTGATTCTTGAATTTTGAGTGATTAGGTATATAATAGAAGTTCAGTCATCCATTCTGGTGGTTGACTGAACTTGTATTATTGGACAGATGTGATATATTAGAATCATATTTGAAGTCACATAACCCAGGCCAAAGTTTGCCACTAAGCTGTGTAACCTTCGCAAGTCACATAAACTCAGTGAACTCATTTTCTTCATCAAATGATGAAGCTCTTAGAACGGTGCTTAGCACATAGTAAGAACTATATAAATCTTAGTTATAATATTATTATCTTTAAAATGAAATAACAACAATAATACTGCCATGGAAAAATATCTTTCCGTGAAGCCCATGAAACAGATAAGATCCAAGAGAAATCCAAAGACCAACATGAACTCCATCAATGGGATGACAAAGGAAGATTGAGCAAATGGTTAAATCAGAGGGATTGACTTAAAGAAAGAAAGAGGTTTAGGATGGAAATTCAGGGTTAGACAAATGCTAATGTCAGAAGTTACAGGAGCCAAGACATTAAGTTGAATGAAACTTATGCAAAGAACAGTAGAAATGGTATAATACATCATGTCGGGGTGCAGATATTTAACAGCTATGAAATACCTGTGGGATGTTCCTTGTGGGACAGCTAAGCGGTGCAATGGATCGAGGTCTGAGCCTGGGATCAAGAAGACCTGAGTTCAAATGTGACCTCAGACACTTACTACCTGTGTGACCCTTCAGCTCTTCATCTATAAAATAACTGGAGAAGGAAATGGCTAACCTCTCTACTATCTTTGCCAAGAAAGCCCCAAATAGGGTCATGAAGAGTCAAAAGTCAGACGGAACTGAAATGACCCAACAATGACAACAAATTGAATATTGAGATGTGACTCAGTGCCTAAAATTTAACGTCAGAACCTTGCTATTTTTTGTAAATGAATAATACACATCCCATATTACAAATAGAGATTTCAAACTATCCTTAAAAATCCAACAAGCTACCAGAACTGAAGCATTGTTATAGACAAAACTATTGTTCACAATTACCTGGATTTAACTTTGATTCATAAAAATTTGAGAATGATATTTTTATAAGATAATGCTACGCAAAAATACTCATAGTATTCAAGCTACATGGTAAGAAAAATATCTTCAATATACAATAGTGACCTTGTAGGGGAAAAAATCCAAGCCAGGTGAAAATATGTTGAAGTACATCATCCCTGTTGTCCGTCCACTATGTTTCTGGAGTTATCAGAACATGCTTTCAGTGGACCTAAAGAATTAGACTAGTTTGTTTTCATTTAACTAAAAAAAAAAAATCCAGTTTTTTGTCCATTTGTCCAATAGTCATTAGAACATTAGGTATAAAATAATAATAGCAGGAAATAAATGTCTTTGGACACTTTCTATCTATATACTATAAAAAGAAAAGATAAAGTTAGAATAACAATAAACAACCTCCTCTCCCCGGTATATACAGATGTTCTGAGGATCAGATGAGCCATCTGAGATAAAACATTTTTAAAGCTATAAAATATGGTATAAACATAAGCTACATGTGATGTGAAAAGTATTTAAGAACTGATCTTCCTTACCCTGATTAGACCTCCATTAAAGCTCAGCAATTACCTTCTTTTCACATCTAGTCAACCGTCTATGATTGATACTCTGAAAGTTAGTAAATCTTGAGAACTAGATAAGCTAGGTAATACTGATAGGAATTGATACAAAGTAAAGGAAACGGAAGCAGGGAAACAACAGAGTAACAACAATGGAAACAGAAATAACAAGACAATCAAAACCTAATGCTGGGAAACTGATTAAACTTAGCCTCAAAGAAGGAGACACCTTGCCTTCTTGCTTCCTTGGAGCGGAGGGTGAAGAAACATGAGTGTGGAACCCTGCAGATGATGTTGAACTTTTTCCATTTGATAGCTTTGATAAACTGTTTTTTTCCCTTCATTTTTATTCTTTGTTATAAAGAGTGGCTCTTGGAGAGGTAAGGAATATGTTGGGAAAAATAGGTGATATTAAAATAAAATCTTGATAAAATTTGTTTAAAAAAATCTTGCAATTTTGCTTATTTTTCCTTGTATTTTTTGTCATAGAAATATCCAAATGACAGACTATTTCTGTCCAGACTTCCTGGTTAGGCCATAATGGAGAAAAAACATATGAGTGCTTAATAAAATCTTTTTTATTCTAATGATAATATTTAAGTATTGTCATTGTGGAACACCTGGTTAGAATATAGTAAAACCAAAGTTGCTATAAAAGAAAGTTCAACTTCCTTTGTTCCATGAAACATACTGAACTTCTAAGCCTAGATATGCATCTCATATGTCCACTTGAATTAAATAAATGCTTATTCATTATCTAATATAAATAAAGCAAAATGCTTATTCATTTATTAAATGCTTATTATGAGTAAAGCAAATACCTGGTTGCACATAGATGAAAACAATTTTGTCTCTGTCAGGGAAGTTACAGTCTGTTGGGGTTTGCCTGACATGTATACTGATATGTACAATTCAACATAGAATGTGATAAATTCAGAAGAATGGGTTAAACAACATACTTTGAGAAATTGAAGGGGTGAAAGAGCACTTGCAATTGAAGGAATTAGTCAGGGTTTTCTGGAAAACATGGCATCTCATCTGGGCCTTGAAGAAAAATATTTCAGTAGGTACGAATATAGAAAATTAGTGTGTAATTGGTACGTGGAATTGCTTGTGCAAATCCACTGAGCTGAGCCAGGTCAAGACAATTTCAAGAAGTAAATAGTCTTATTGGGCTGGAACATTAGAGTGATGGGAAATAAGTCTGGAAAAGTGAACTGGAGCAGGATTACCAATGACTTTTTTTTCCAGTCTAGGCAGTTTCATTTTTCATTTAGGAGAACATAGCTTGGTGGTACAGTAGGTGTGGTGCTGGGTGTAGAGTCAGGATGCTTGGAGTTCAAATGCTGATTCAATCAACCAGGCAATAATTAATCAGGAAACGTTCATTAAGGGTTTACTTTGTGCAAGGCACTGTGTCCCTGAGCAAGCCACTCAATATCTCTTAGCCTTACTATGAGAGATTTAGTAACTCTGATCAACATAGTAATACCTCACTGTTTCAAAGGACTCCTGATGAAAAATGTTTTCTATCTCCAGATAGAGAGCTGGTAGTCTCAGAGTGTAGACTGATGCATTTTTCCCCTCTTTCTTTTTCTACTTTCTTTCATTTTTGAATATGACTAATGTGGAAATGTTTTACATGACAGATTTTGAATGGGTTTTATATTTCTTGCCTTCTCAGTGGGTGGGGGGAGAATCTAGAACTAAAATACAATTTAAAAACCTCTTTCAGCTTCAGTTTCTTCAACTGTTAAAAACTGAGGAATGGCCTGTAAGTTCTCTTGTATCTAAATCTGTGCCCCTATAATAAGGTGTTTGAGTAGATCCTGATCACGGAACATGCCAGGTAAAAGAGTTTGGGGAAAAATATAAGAACAAACTCTTTACTACTATTGAGGGAGAGGGGGAGAGAACAACAGTAACCTAATGTAAAAGGGTCTGCCCTTCTGATAATGGGTTGATGGAAGTAATTTTTCCTTATCAAAGTATTACAAACTAATAGAGTAGATTCCCTCTAGTTCTTATTATCTTGCTTTTAAACCCCATACCCAAAGCACAGTCTTGATTTATCCATTCTTTCTGGAAAATGTGGAAAGAAGCATCATCTCAACAGTGGTAGGTCCCATATTTCCTGCAACTTACACAGAAAGGTTTTCCTTAGGATAATAGGCTTATAGCTGGAAGGGACCTTAGAGATCATTGTCAGGTGCTTTTATCTTTATGGTTGAGGACACTCTAGCTGAAAGAAGTTAAATGATTTGTCCAAAGTCACTGCAATTTAATGTCAGCAGTGGTATAGTAGATGTGGTGCTGGGTATAGTATCCACCCTTCCTACTTCTAAATCCCATGGTTTTCTACTTCCCAGAGATTCTGGAGTTGCTTCTGATTTCTCCCTCTCCCTTATTGTTAGCCATAGCAAAAGACTGAAAATCTTTCTAATTGTTCTTAATTGTCTGTTAATAAATATTTATAACCTTTTCCAACCAGTATGAGTTATTATAATAGATTTTTAACTGACATTCTTTAAAGGTATCTCTGAGAAATGCTAAGTTTGGTTGCAGAAGGGCAGCTAAAGATGGTTAATGGATTTTCCACTATGGCTTTCTATACTTAACAATCAGGTTTAGTGTCAAATATAAACAGGATCTTTGAATTACCTAAATTAGGAAAGAGGAAGTTTATAGTATTATATATATTGATGGGAGCATAGGATTTGGAAGAGACAAACTTTTTCTTCATAAATTTCAGTTGTTTTTCAAATGTGTCAAAGAGTCATCCAGTAAAACATATCTTATACCCTCTAAAAAGCATTTTGCATAAAATGAGAGCTTGTTATTAATGTTGAAAAAATAAAAAGCCTAGATTGTAGCTGGCAATGAGATGGAGCCTGGTTCTTAGTCCAAGTCAGGGTGGTTCCTCTAGGTTACTCACTGATGAGACAATAACAACGGAAAAGTTTGCAACATTAGCCCTCTTTGCTTAATTAGGAACAAGTTGGGGTTTTGTTTTTTTGGTGGGGGGAAGAGGTTCCTATTTATTTTTTTAGTTTTCATTGGTTTAAATTCCCTTTATTTTTAATGGTTTATGTGTTTCTACCAGAAAGCTTCTCTATTAGGTCTCTAATAATCATCATCTATTTGTGATATTTTCTAGTTTAGTTTCTAGAGTTACTTTCAGTATTCTGTTATTTGTAATGACTAGACTATTCTTGTGAGAGGAGACTAGATGAATTTAACTCTTTTGGTTTCTGTAGTATTGTACCTAAATTTGTCACTCAGAGAGAGATTTTAGGAATATACACTTAGAGAATTGTAGACTATCTAGTTTTTGAGATCAGAGAACTTTGGCAGTATTCAAGGCACTATGGACATAAACGGTGCTAAACTTATGTCATCTTGGTTAGTGCTATCATAGCTCTGTGCTGTGAGGTTAGGAAGACCTGAAGTCTTGTTTGCCCTCTGCCACTTACTGTGTGATCCTGGGCAAGTCACTTTAACCTCTCACTTTCCTCAAGTAAATAATGGAGATAATAATAGCACCTACATCTCAGGTATCTTGTGATGATCAAATGTGATAACTGTTTGTAAAACACTGTACCTGGCACAGATTAGGAGTTTAATAAATGCTCCCCTCCCCTCCCCTTCTCTCTTCTCCCTTCCCCTCCCCTTCTCTCTTCTCCTTTCCCCTCCCCTCCTCTTCCCCTTTCTCCTCTCCTACTCTCCTGTTCTCACCTCCTCTCCTCTTTCTTTACTTCTCCTCTCCTTTCTTCTTCATAAATGCCTACAATATTGTCCCTTTATCCTGCTTCAACTCTTAACTCCGTTACTCCTTTAAGTGGTGACCTTGTCTCAATTCCTAGAAATCTGACATCTCTCTCCACTCTTCTACTGAAACCATTGTCTCAAAGGTGACTAGTGAATTTCAGTTGCCGTGTCCAGTAGTTTCTTCTTAGTCTCTTTTACCTTGATGCTCTTTTCTCTTAAGAGCCCTCCTGGCTCTCTTCCAGCCTCTCAGACTGATCTGTTTTATGGTTTTTCATCCCCTGGCTCACTATATGTAGGGACTCCCCAGGTCTCAGTCTTTTGCTTTTCTACAGTTTCTGCCTTGGTAATCTCATCAACTTCCAGTTTCAGCTATCATGTATGTGTCACTGAGTCCCATTCGACTTGGCCTGAGAAGGCAGTGGAGACAAATTGCAGAGAAGCACATTCGCATTTGATACCATGAAAAAAATCCTAATACTAGAACTATCTTTAAGTGGAATGGGTCTTTAACAAGTGATCACTTGCTGGGAACATTTTAAAGTGGATTTTTGCTCAAGTAGGAGTTGCATTAAGTTGCCTGTGGGGTACCTTCCAACTTTGGAATTCTGTGCTTCTATATTTCTTTTTCTGGCTCCTCTTCTGAGCTCTAGATTCTCATCTTTACTTGCTCACTAGAAATCACTGTCTGGATATGCTAAATTTTTTTTGAAATTTATTATTTATTTGTTTTTAACATTCATTTTTTTTGAAGTTCCAGGTTCCAAATTTTCTCCCTTCTTTCCACCCTTTCCTCATCTATTGGAAGATAAGAAATGTGATGTCAATTATACATGTGAAATCATACAAAACATTTCCATATTAGCCATGTCGCAAAAAAAAGCAAGAAAAATAAAGTGAATAAGTTATGCTTCAGTCTGTACTCAAATTCTGTCAATTCTTTCTATGAAGATGGATAGCATTTTTCATCATGAGTCCTTTGGAATTGCCTGGTATCATTGAATTGATCAGAATAACTGTGTAATTCATAGTTGATCATCATACAATATTGCTGTTTTTGTGGACAATGTTCTCCTGGTTCTCCTCACTCCACTTTGCATCAGTCTATATAAGTCATTTCTTACAGCACATTCTGTCACAATATATACCACAACTTGCTCAAAAACATTCCCCATTTGATGGCTTCCTCTCAATTTCCATTTCTTTCCACTACAGAAAGAGTTGCTATAAATACTTTGTTACAGTTAGGTTCTTTTCCTTTCTCTTTGATCTCTTTGAGATACAGACCTAGTAGTGGTATTGCTGGGTTAAAAAGTACACACAGCTTAAAGCTCTGTGTGCATAGTTTCAAAATGCTCCCCAGAATGGTTGGATCATTTTACAATTCCACCAATCATTCAGTCATATCTGACTCTTCATGACTCCATGAACCATATTGTGCATGAGGTTTTCTTGGCAAAGATACTGGAAGGGTTTCTTTCCCCAGGGGATTAAGGCAAACAGGGGGTCACACAGCTAGTAAATGTCTGAGGCTAGATTTGAACTTGGGTCTTCCTGACTCCAGACCTCACACTCTACCCACTGAGCCAACAGTCATGTCTCTATTTTTCCACATTCCCTCCAACATTTGTTATTTTCCTTTTCTGTCACATTAGCCATTCTGATAGGTGTGAGGTGGTACCTCAGAGTTGTTTTAATTTATTCCTCTAATCAAGAGTGATTTACAGCATTTTTTCATATGACTGTAGATAACTTTGGTTTTTTTCTTCTGCAAATTGCCTGTTCATATCTCTTGATTATTTATCATTTGAGGAATGATTCATATTCTTATAAATTTGACTCAGTTCTCTATGTATTTGAGAAATGAAGTCTTTATCAGAGAAATTTCTATACAAATGTCCCCCAGTTTTTTGCTTTCTTTCTAATCTTGGCTACATTGGTTTTGTTAGTGTAAAAATTTTTAAATTTAGTGTAATTAAAATTATTGGTTTTTATTTCCTGTGATTCTCTCTGTGTCTTGTCCATAAAGTCTTCCCTTACTCATAGAACCAATAGGTAAAATTTTTCATGCTCCCCTAATTTGCTGTAACACCCTTTATGTCTAAATCACATAACCATTTTGACCTTAAGGCGGCATATAGTGTGCGTTGTTGGTTTATACCTAGTAACTGCCAAACTGCTTTCTAGTTTTCCCTAGAAGTTTTTGTCAGATCATGAGTTCTTGTCCCCAAAACTTGGATCTTCGTATTTATCAAACACTAGATTACTTTGATCATTTATACCTGTGTGTTGTGTACCTAATTCAGTGATCACCACTCTGTTTCTTAGCCAGAACCAGATTATTTTGATGATTATCATTTTGTAATACAGTGTGAGATCTGGTACCGCAAGGTAACCTTCTTTCACAGTTTTCATTGACTTTCTTGGTGTTTTTTATTGATTTCCTTGATGGACATCCTGTTGAGACTTAAAGATCAACATGCCTGTAATTAACTAATAATATTTTCCCCAAACCTACCCTAATTCTTAATGGCGGTATCATTCTCCCAGTCATGCCTGCTTATATCCTGAGAGTTATCTTTAATTCCTTCCTCTCCTCCCATTCTATATATCTAGGCAAATACCAAGTCATGCAAGTTCTCTTTTGTCTCTTGCTTTCACTCCCCTCTTTAAAAAAAAATCATTCCTTTCCTACTGACTTAGTTCAGACTATTATTCAGACTAAATCTTTGGCAGCTCCATTTTATTAACCGAATAAAGTTCAGTGTCCTTAGTCCGAACCGAAGCACGCTCGTTCTTCAAATTCAATTTGAAATATTTCCTTGAAAATTTCCGTTGGTTTTTTAACCAAGACTAATCTCTGTCTGAACCCATGTAGTACTTTATGGTTTTACACCAAATATATGTAATTTTTTATTGAAGGCAGAGATGTATCTCATTTATTGTTTTATCTTCTCCAGTGTTTTGCAAGGTGACTTAGCCTATATAGGGAAAGTATCTATTGAATTAATGGATGAATATCTTGGCACTAGTTTTAAACTTAAACTTTTCTATTGTTCAGTTGTTTCAACTTTTTATGACCCCATTTAGTGTTTGCTTGGCAAAAATACTGGAGTGATTTGCCATTTCCTCTTCCAGCTATTTTACAGATGAGGAAACTGTGGCAAACAGAGTTAAGTGACTAGCTAGTAAATGTCTGATGCCAGATTTGAACACTGGAAGATGAATCTTCCCAACTTCAGGCTTGGCACTTTATCCACTGTAACACCTACCTACTTAATTAATTTCATCATGTTTATAGTATTAGTTCAGTAGACTAAATCCATGGGTGCTCTTGATAAATGTACTTTTAAGAAATGAATAAATGGTTAAATATGAGTTTATCCACCTCATCTCTTTTTTAAAAATAGTGATAATAGCAATATTAATAATGAGTACTTGTAGTTGTGTATCCTTTTTAACTTTCTTTTCTCAGGCTTACTTCCCTGCTTCTTTGTAACCGCTGGGAGGATATGAGCACTTTTATATGACCCCTGCTGTGTACTGGGTGCTGCTCTAAGGCTTTGCGAACATAATCTCTTTTGATCCTATAGCTATGAGGTATGTGCTGTTTGTATTTGCAGTTGAGGAAACTGAGTGACTTCGCCAGGGTCATAGAGATTGTATTGGAGGCTGCATTTGAATTCAGGTCTTCCTGACCCCAGACCTGGTGCTCTATCCATTGTGCTACCAGCTACCCTGGTAGAGAATTATGAGCATGAAACACTGAATATAAAGTAAGATTTTTTTTGTATGTTTTTTAGTTGATTGAACTTATTCTTTATTCCTTATTATAATAAATAGCTCTCTGGGACAGGGTAAATATATGGATATATTGGGAAATGAAAGTGATGTAAAAATAAATAGTAGCCACAAAAAATTTAAAATAAAAAATCTCTTTATCCTCTTTAATTTCAGGAACCCCTCAAGCTCTTAATAGGTATCAAGTCTGGACCTTTGATTTTATTTGTACAGAGGATTTCTGATGGGGTAGGGCAAGGAGGTAGGGATGAGGAGGGCAAAGATCCCTTTATCAGTGCTGGTTAGTGCTTCTTCTGAACTGAATATACTCTTTTTAAAAAAAAAAATTATTTATTTTTAGTTTTCAACATTCATCTTTATAAGGGTTTGGGTTCTACATCCCCCCCTTCTGTTCTTCCACCCCCAAGATGGCTATACATGTATGATCACATTAAACAAATCTGAATATATTCTTAATATAATATCTTAATATAGTCTTAAAATGTACATGTGTATTCCTGTTTTCTTCCTTTTTTTTCTTTCAAATCCTAAGTTCTGACTAGAGTTTTTGTTAAACAACTCCATAAATGTCACTTAAAAATGAACTCTGTTTCCATGTTATTGATCTCCCTGACTTCAAATCTAGCCTAAAACATTTTTTAACTGTGGAACCCTGAGCAAATCATTTAACCCTTTTTACCTTATTCCTCATCTATAAAGTGAACTGGAAAAGAAAATGGCAAAGCATTCCAGTATCTTTGCCAAGAAAACCCCAAATGAGGTCACAAAAAGTTGGAAGTGACTGAAACAACTGAACAGTCACAACCACATTAAAAACCATATGGAACATCTAATAATGATAAAAATAAATTTGCAAATAGAATCTCATTTGATCCTATAGCAACCCTTTCAGGTAGATGCTGTTAGTATCCCCATTTTGCATTTGAGGAAACTGAGGCCAACAGAAGTTAAGTGACTAACCCAGAGTCATAGAGATTGTATTTGAGGATGCATTTGAATTCAGGTCTTCCTCCCCCCAGGCCTAGTATGCTATCCACTTACCAGCTACCATGGTAGAGAATTATGAGAATGAAATGCTGAATATAAAGGAATAATAAGAAAAGAAATAATAGTAATATGCAAATTATCACATCTTGGGCAGTTAGGTAACACAGTGCATAGAGTGCTGGCCCAGTAGTTGGGAAGACTCATCTTCTGAGTTCAAATCTGGCCTCAGATACTTACTTGATGTGTGACCCTGGACAAGTCACCTGTTTGCCTCAGTTCCTCATCTGTAAAATGAGCTGGAGAAGGACATGGCAAACCACTCCAGTAGCTTTGCCAGAGCAAAACAAAATAAAAACCCCCAAAAAACCAAATGAGGTCACAAGGAATCAGACACAGCTGAAAATGAATGAGTAACAACCTCTTTTATATTGTTTCCCCACATATCTACAAATTTGAGCAGTTTTAGAAGCAAGTTTTTTGTTTATGCGATTTTAACATTGTCGCCATAGCAATTAATTCCCAAACATTCAAAATAGTTGAGGAACATAAATCTTTGTGATTTAATGTTTTGCAGCATGCAATTAAAGTAAATAGTTCCCCTTTCCTATAAAACTTTATAAAACATTTATTATGAATGAAGACAGTAGGAATTTTACTTTAGGAAATTACTTTTTTTGGAACTGTGTGTATTTTAGTACATGCATTTTAGACAGAATGATCTTTATATACTAAAATGATTAAAACTCATCTTTTAGTAGTATATTGAATGATGTTACAAATAAATTCCCATTTTTAAAAAATGTTGTCCATGCCATCAGAAAATATTTAGTGATAGCTGTTTTCCTATTTTATATTGTTACAATGAAAATCTTGAACAGAAGTGGGAGACTTATTTAAATGAGTTGTAACTCTTAATATTGTTGGAGATAAAGCGAAACTATATTTCTGGTTTGAGTGTTTGCTAACAGCAAGGTACTGTTCTGCCCGTTGTGACTTATTTACTTAGTTACCACAAAATAACACAGAAGATTTCATGACAATTGTGTAGTAACAACATAACTTCTTTGAAAATAGTGATAAAGCTTGGATCTGCATCTGCACTTGGAGCTGTTAGGAAATGAAAGCCCATGATGGCTGTGATATTATTTATTGATACTAATAGTTTATATTGATCAGCTGCATTATCATCGTAGATTGTCTAATACAATAAGCCCTTTCATTACCATCATAATACTGTCGTAGTTTTGTATAACTCTTTTATCGTTTTCAAAACTTTCACAATTAACTGATTGTACCAGACAGCCTAGCTAGAAGGAACCTCAGAAGCAGTTTCTACCCAGTAACCAACCATAAAGATTCTCTAGTTTCATTGTTACTGGATCTAAACCCATATACATTTCTGGTAGTGGGTTAGTGTGAGGTTTTCTTTTATTTCTTAATTTTTAAATCTCTCTTACAGAATCCTATATTTCTTTATCTTTTCTTTATGGATTCTGTCAGTATTTTTCTTAAATAGTTATTATTTAGGCTTCTTAGAGCATTTTGGCTCCAAAGTGTGCAATTATGTACTATTTTAGGATACCCAAGGCAAAGCATTTTCTGGTCTGCATTTATTACAGGCCCTCTGATGCCTTGTTTATTCAGCATTGGTTCAACAAATATTTATTGAACACCAACTATGTGGGGATTCATATGCTAGGATTTGTAGGAGACACAAAGATAACAGCAAGAAGAGGCATTTCTATAATACTTTAAGGTTTGCAGAATGCTTTACAGATGTCATGTCATTTTATTCTGACAACCAGCTGGGGAGTGAATACTGTTGTTATCCTCATCGTACTGATGAGGAAACTGAGACAGATAGAGGTTGCGACTTGCCCAGGGTCACATCACACAGCTACTGCGTGTCTGACATCAGGTTTTAGTTCATACCACCAGTGAGTAACAGTCCAGCAGAAAGAATATGATAAGTTCACACACCTGTGATAGCATAGCAAGCCAAGTATGTGCTATACAAAGATACAGAACTCCAGAGTTAAGGGATAGGGGTGGGAAATCAGAGGAGGCTCAGTCACATCAAGTTGGGAAAATAGAATAGTTTCACAAAGTCATTCTAAGCAGCACCATTTTTAGTGCTAGATCATAACGTGCCTCTGCTAGTCACTCATGGTCTTCTGTCTCATTACTAGATTATTTTTAAGGTTACTTTAAAAATACACTTTCAGATATTTTGATTACATAATACCAAGGAAAATGTGACCTGGTCCTTGAATGATCAATAAATTTAGGCTTAGTAGAGGTCAAGTAGAATTGTGGATAGGAAGCTTGCCTCAGGAATGAAACTCAGGCTCTGTCTGACACTAGCTGTATGGAGGACAAGTCTTTTAACTTTTCACTCTCCCTCAGGCATTTCTCTAAGACTAAAAGTTGTTAAACAGTTGCTTCCCCAGTTGCATTGGTACTAGTAGCTTTCTGGAGTTGCCTGTATCTCTCAAGCCAGGCATTTAGATCAGGGGTGGAGAACCTGTGGCCTGTAGCCCACATGTGGCCTTCTAGGTCCTCAAGTGTGGCCTTTTGACTGAATCCAAGTTTTACAGAGTAAATCCTTTTACCAAGGGGATTTGTTCTGTGAAGTTGGAATTCAGTCATAGAGCCACGCTTGAGGATGTGTAGAGGGCCACATCTTTTTATGACTATAAACTATATGTAACTCTGTAACTTAGTCTACCTTGCTATAAGGAGTTCTCATGTGAATACATTCACAAGTCCTTGACTTATTGACATGAATTAAAATCAGCTATATAGCAAACTTTTATTAAGTGCCTGCTGTGTGCTAAAAATACACAAAGATGAAATAGTCCTTATCCTGTTAAACTCAAAAATAATTCAGGAGACCTAGATCTGTGTAGAGCTAAAATTAAGCTTAGGGAAACCCATAACCCATACCCTTAACGTAGAATCATTTTGAAGACAAGAAAAACTTAAAATGTAGCTTTTATGAAATATGAATAAAGGTTGATTTATTACAGACCAACAGTCACCTGGTATTTGATATTGTCACATAATTTCCTGTAAAAGTCTTGTGAGTCTAGTGACATCACACCCTGATTGTGCTTGTAAATACCAAATACCTTTTCTGTATGTCACAATGACAGACTAGTATATAGAAACCAGCATAGTCATGCTCAAATATCCTAGCTCCATAATCATGAACTCCTTGGCAAGCATGAGAAACTGGGTGTTTTAGTACAAGAGGCTGTGCTTGATGAAGAAAAAAGAATATTAGATTTGGAGTCTTGGAATCAAGAAACCTGGCTTTGAATTCCAGAACTGGAGAATTGGAAGAAAACCTTAGCAATGATCTGTTCCAACTCATACTCTAAAATGGGTTCTTCACCTTTTTGTGGGGGTGATAGGCCCTTTTGTCAGTCTGGTGAAGCCTATTGATGCTTCTCTAAAAGTGTGTTTGTCAGTGCATAAAATAGAAAACATTAGATTACAAAGGAAACCAACTATATTAAATTATAGTTATTAAAATAATTTAAAGAGTCATTTTCAGGAAGCGCAAGCTGGGAGCCAAAGGGAAGCCTAGGCTCTGCTTGAAGACCTTGAAGAAGAGAGTGCTCGTTACCTCATGAAGGAATTCACTCTGCTGTTGGGCAGCTGTGACTATTAGGAAGTTTTTCCTGAAATCAAGCCTAAATGTGTGTCTTTGGAACTTTTACCCATTGCTCCTTTTTCTGCCCTCCTGCCAAACCAAACAAGTCTAATCCCTCCTCCATATAACAGCTCCAGATACTTAAAGACAGCTATTATGCTTCTCCAGTTCCTTCAGCTGATCCTCATATGTTTATATGGCCTGAACTTAAGGAATTTCGCCATCCTGCTTGTTCTCATCTGGGCACTTATCAGCTTATCAATATCCTTCTAAAAACTATGGTTCCCAGAACCAAACATAATATTCCAGATGAGGTCTGATGAGGGCAGAGGAGACTAGGGCTATGACCTCTCTATTCCTGGAAGCTATACAGCTTTTAATGCAACTCAATCTCCCCTAGCCTGCTTTGGCTGCTACATCAAACTGATGACTCATATTGAGTTTGCAGTCTTTAAAACCCCCAGAACAGGTCTGATCTGACTAAGTCATCCCCATACTGCAAACCTGACTTTTTAAAAACTGAAGTATAAGATTTTATGATTATCACTATTGAATTTCATTTTATTAGATGCTACCATTTTATAACAACCTTTGATTTTCTCGATAGCCAGATTGGCCACACATGACCAATTTCAGTAGCCATTTTCTACCAAGCCCAGTGGAGTGCTGCTAAATGTTCAATAATCAGCTCTCTAAAAAGTGCATGACATACTTTTAAGTTTAATCTGCATCATAAATTTCTTGATCACTTTCTTAAGTCTAGTTGGTTAACTGAACAATAAATCAAGCTCTTATTTGTAGCATTTACCAGTTTCTAAAATGTAAAATCTAAAATGTACACTAAAAACTTAACACTGTGGCTTCAAATACACTACTTATTCTCCTACTCTAGTTATGGTTGAGATTTTCAGCCTTGTTTTTTAAAAACTATTTCTGATGGTTATTTTAAGCCCTTTTGAGTCATTATAACCTTTTCCTTACACTCAAGCCCCTCTCTCTTTTCAAACAATCTTCACCAAAAGAAGTTGTATGATTGTGGGTAATTCATAGGGAAAGAGTTCTATTTTATTTGCTTTTTTTACAAGGTTTTTTATTTCACTGATAGAAGAAACTCTAAATGATGAATTTCCATTATACAGATATGTAGCCTCTCTATAATTTACAATGTTTAAAAATTGCTCGACCTAGGATGGAGCCAAGATGGCAGAGGTAGAGTCAGCATTTTTGCCTTAGCTCATTCACAGTCTTCTCTCTAATGACACAGAAAACATCCAGACTGAATTCTGATTGAGAAAGCAAAGAAAAATTCACAGTGAGTAAATTTTCCAGCCCAGGGAAGCTTAGGAAAATAAGAGTGACACTGGGGATAAGGAAGTTGACCAGGAGTTCAGCATCAAGCAGTTGTGCTGTAGTAGTCATAGGCATCTGGTAGCATTCCAACATCCAGGGACAATACATACCAGGGCAGGAAACACTTGGGCGCAGAAAGTTCCCAGAGGACCCTATAGTAGCAGTAGGAGCAGGAATGGTGGACATCTGGCAGTTATGTTGTTTACCTGTGTGCTTTTTTTCCTGTTTGCTTTCTGTTCTCCCACTCCCCCACCGCCATCAACAACAAACCCAACCCTAAAAAAAACCCCTTCCAAGTAAAAGCAGAAAAGTGGATGCATCAAGAGACTGCTACCAATTCCCCCACTGCTACATTAGGGACTTGAGGGAGGAGATCTTTGCCTCTTTCCACCTACTGGTCTGTATGTCCAACTCGCAAGTGTCAGGAATGGAAGCAAGATGGCTGAGTAGAAAGATATACCTCCTCTAGCTCTTCCCCCACAGCCCATAAAATACCTGTAAAAAATGACAATAAACAAATTCTGGAGCAGTAGAAACCACAGAACTACAGAGTGAAAGAGATTTCCAGCCCAAGGTGGTCTGTCACACAGGGCAGGGAGCAGAAGGCAGCCCATGGAGCCCAGTGCAGCCTTGGCCATGTGTGGCACCAGAGGGAACAGGACCAGAGCAGGTTTCAGAGCCCTGCAACAGCTGTAGTTCCCAGATCCCTCAAACCACAAATGACAAAGATAGCTTCAAAGGTCAGTGAGAAAGCTCTTTCACCTGGGTAAGAGGGGAGCAGGGTCCTCCCCTAGCCCCAGCTCCAGACAGTGGCAGCAGCAGGAGCATCCATTTTTGGACCCCTTGGCCTAAAGACCCTGAGGGAATTGAGCCACTGATCTGGGTCTCAGCCCTGAATGGCAGTCCGGGGGTGAGTTAGAGTGCTGGCGTGATGGAGCTGGTGGAGGCTCTGTAAAGGGAATTCTACTAACAGATCCTGGGCAGAAAAGCTTTGGTAGCTCCCAGAAAGAGCACAGGCCAGGAGGAGCATAAACTACTCTCCCTTGATTGTGCCACATTGGAGAAACTGAGAACTTGCAGGTCCCCAGAGTATACCTTTCTCTTGACAAAGGACTCAAAAGTCAAGTAACTGACTGGGAAAATGCCCATAAAAGGGGAAAAAATAAGACTATAAAAGGTTGCTTTCTTAGTGAACAGGTATTTTCTTCCATCCTTTTGGTTGAGGAAGAACAATGCATACCATTGGAGGAAGACATAAAAGTCAAGGCTTCTGCATCCAAAATCTCCAAAATAAATATGCAGTGATCTCAGGCCATGGAAGAGCTCAAAAAGGATTTTGAAACTCAAGTAAGAGAGTTGGAGGAAAAATTGGGAAGAGAAATGAGAGAGAAGCAAGAAAATCATGAAAAATAAGTCAACAGCTTGCCAAAGGAGACCCAAAAAAATGCTGAAGAAAATAACAGCTTTAAAAATAGACTAACTCAAATGGGAAAAGAGGCCCAAAAAGCCAGTGAGGAGAAGAATGCTTTATAAAGCAGAATTAGCCAAATGGAAAAGGAGGTTCAAAAGCTCACTGAAGAGAATAATTCTTTAAAAATTAGAATGGAGCAGATGGAAACTAATCACTTTATGAGAAACCAAGAAATTACAAAACAAAATCAAAAATGAAAAAGTAGAAGACAATGTGAAATATCTCATTGGAAAAACAACTGACCTGGAAAATAGATCCAGGAGAGACAATTTAAAAATTGTGGGACTGCCTGAAAGCCATGATCAAAAAAAGAGCCTAGACATCATCTTTCATAAAATTTTCAAGGAAAACTGTCCTTATATTCTAGAACCAGAGGGTAAAATAAATACTGAAAGAATCCACTGGTCACCTCCTGAAAGATATCCAAAAAGAATAACTCCTAGGAATATTGTAGCCAAATTCTAGAGTTCCCAGGTCAAGAAGAAAATATTGCAAGCAGCCAGAAAGAAACAATTCAAGCATTGTGGAAATACAGTCTGGATAACACAAGATCTAGCAGCTTCTAGCAGGGATCAAAGGACTTGGAATATGATATTCCACAAGTCAAAGGAACTAGGCTTAAAACCAAGAATCACCTACCCAACAAAACTGAGTATAATACTTCAGGGGAGAAAGTGGTTATTCAATGAAATAAAGGACTTTCAAACATTCTTGATGAAAAGACCAGAGCTGAATAGAGAATTTGACTTTCAGACGCAAGAATCAAGAGAAGCATGAAACGGTAAACAGGAAAGAGAAATTATGAGGGGTTTACTACAGTTGAACTGTTTACATTCCTGCATGGAAAGATAATATCTATAACTCTTGAAACTTTTCTCAGTGTTTGAGTAATTGGAGGGATTATACATGCATATATATGCGTGTATATATAGACAGAGGGCACAGGGTGAGTTGAATAGGAAAGGTTGCTATCTAAACAAATAAAATTAAAGTGTGAGAAAGGAATATATTGGGAGGATAAAGGGAGAAATAGAATGGGGCACATTATCTCTCATCAAAGAGGTAAGGAAAAACTTTTTCAATGGAGTGGGCAAGGGGGAGGTGAGAGGGAAAAAGTGAAGCTCATTTTCAGCACATTTGGCTTAAGGAGGAAATAACATGCACGCTCAATTTGGTATGAAAATCTATCTTATGCTATAGGAAAGTAGGGGAGAAGGGGATAAGTGATGTGGGGGGATGATAGAAGGGAGGGCAAATGGGAGGAGGGGTAATAAGAAGTAATCACTTTAGGGAAGGGACAAGGTCAAAAGAGAGAATAGAATAAGAGGCAGGATAGGATGGAGGGAAATATATTTAGTCTTTCACAACATGACTATTATGGAAGTCTTTAGCAAAACCACACATATATAACCTATATTGAATTGCTTGCTTTCTCAGTGGGGATGGGTGGGGAGGGAGGAAGGGAGAGAAGTTGGAACTCAAAGTTCAAGGAATGAATGTTGAGAATTTTTTCTTCATACAACTGGGAAATAAGAAATACAGGTAATGGGATATAGAAATCCATCTTGCCCCACAAGAAAAGACATATGGGTTTAAGGGAAGGGAGGGGTGTGGGGGAAGGGAGGGGTGTGGGGGAAGGGATAATCAGAATGCCTGCTGTTTTGGGGTGGCGGAAGGGAGAGATGGGGAGAAAATCTGGAACTCAAAATCTTGTGGAAATGAATGTTGAAAACTAAAAATAAATTCATTTTTAAAAAGTGGACAATAAAAAAAATTAAAGCAACTTCATACTCATCGGAGTGCCTAAGAAGAAAAGGATAGTGACACATGCTGTAGCAGAAGTAGAAAAACAGGTAAATTAAGGCATTATTGGTGAAACTGTGAACTAGTCCTCCCATCCTGGAGAACAATTTGCAACTTTGCCCAAAAAGCTGTTAAACTGCACTTACTCTTTAACGCACCATGCTGCTACTAGGACTATACCCCAAAGAGATCAAAGAAAGAGAAAAAGGACCCATGTATACAAAAATATTTATGGCAGCTTTTTTTGTTGTGGCAAAGCGTGGGAACCGAGGGGATACCCATCAACTGACAAATGACTGCACAAGTTATTCTATATGAATGTGATGTAACACCGTTTTACTATTAGAGATGCTGAAGGCTATAATTTTAGAAACCTAGGAAGATTTATATGAACTGATGGAGAGTAAAGTGAAGGCAACCAAGAGAACAATTTAAACAGTAATGGCGATATAGTGAAGATAGTCAACTTAAAGATTGATCTGATCAGTACAATGACCCCCTTCAGTTAAAAAGTAATCATGATGAAAGTACTGTCCACTTTCAGGTAAAGAACTGGTAGAATCAGAATGCAGATTGAAGCATTTTTCCCCCCGGAAACATGGTTAATGTGGTCATTTTTACTTGACTTCCTATTTTTAATGAGTTTTATATTCCTTGCCTTCTCAATGAGTGGGAAAGTGAGTGGTGAAAAGGGAAGTAATTTGGAACTGAAAATAAATAAAATTGAATTAAAAACAAAAAAGAAATAGCACAAAGAAATTGTGATTTGCTTGGGGTCAGATAGTCTGAAGTAGGTCTTAAACCTAGGTATTTATGATGGTATTCAGCTCTCTCTCCATACCATACTGCCTCTTGATCATACTTTTTTTCTTTTTTCTGAAAGGAATACCACTCTCATTTTTTCAGATGAGGAAACGGATCCAGAGAGAAGAGATTTGCCTATAGTTACATAGCTAATGAGTACTAGAGCCAGTATTTGAACCCAGATCCCTTTACTCTGAATCCATTGCACCAGTCTGCTTCTCCTAAGACTCTTAAGTCATCATACATAGATTAATAAATTTTGAGTACTACCTGCAATGAATGAGTGCATGAGTGCAAAAATATTTATTAGTATTATATATTGTGCTAAAGCCCTGGAGATAAAAATACAAAAACAGAGATAACTCCAACCCTCAAGGAACTTAAATTCCAATAGATAGAGACTATATATAGAGAGGATTGGTGCCCTTGGAAAAGAGTTTGGGGTTTGAGGAGTTGATTTCAGGGGATGGTAATTTGATCCATCGGGCAATGGAATGATATATTTTTTGTAAAAGCAACTGGTTCTGCTGATTTGGTTACATAGTAAACCCAGAGCAAAATGTGGAAATGTGGATCTGTGATTGAGAGTGGGAGGTAGTATGTGTTTGGGAAGGCAGCCAGTGAGACAGCCTGAGTTGTCTTCTGGATGGGATGTGAAGCATAGTTTCGTCTGGTCTAGGGCTGGCAAGATATGTTGGACTCAGCCTCAGGTCAGTAGTTCCAAAACTGAGATTAACTTCCATAAGGAATGGTGGCATGTATTTGTAAGGTTTTGAGAAGAGGGTTGGCAAGGTAGATGCAAGATGAGATGAGTGAATGCCTGGATGAGATGTGATTCGTAGTTATATTTTAAATAACTGTAGAAATCTGGTGTACTTTACTTAACAACAAAAGTATAGCTAATCTTAAAATGCCTTGCTTTATTGGTATACCTGATCTTATTTTTGCCTTTAATATTGCATTTAATAGTAGATATACACGATAGGATTCTAAACTTCTTTTTAAAAAAGTTAGTCTACATTCACTGCCCCTGGTACCTCTCTCTGGCCCATTTACTTCTGAAACTCTTGCAGTTTGGGTTCTGAGCCCACCACTCTAATGCAATTATTTTGTGCAAGGTCTTAACTTGGCCCAGTCTCTTAACTGCCAAATTCAGTATTGGTTTCTCAGTCCTCATCTCTTTTGACCTTTCTACATTGACATCACTGATAACCCCCTCCTTAATCCCAAGCCCTTTCTGTACTCTCCAGGCTTTCCTATCTGATTTCTCTTCAAAAAAGAAAAACAAAAATCCCTGTTTGTCTTGTCTTCTGTTTTTACCAAATCTTCATTTCTAGATATCTCTCCTTTCTCCTTCCCTGAAACATGAAAGGCCATTTTTGTTGTAAATTGTTAAGAGAAGAAAAAAAAAGCAGTTTCAGCAAACTAATCAAGACATCATCTACACATGGTGGGATATTCGTTGTTCTAAACCATTTGCTTCCTGATTTGTGCAAAGTGGGAAAGGAACTAGGCTCTCATCTCCTCTGTGGACCAGACTTACAGATTGGCCAAACTGTTTGATATCTTTTCTGCTCCTTGCGCTGCCCCCATGAGGCCATGGGTATGACCCAAGGCTCAGTTTTCACCTCTCTCCTACCTACCCTTTCTGCTTTGGTAACTCCTGTATTCCCTTGGCTTCCACTATTACCTCTACACAACCAGTAGAATTCTTGCTCTTTTCCATCACAAGGGCACTGTGAGATACCTTGTAGAATGTAGCATCAGAGGATTATAGATTTAGAGCTGGAAGAGACCTCAGAAGGTCATTTAGTCCAACTTCATTTTATAGTTGAGAAAATATAAAATCTTGTATAAATGTGAGATATTATAAATGTTATCTGTTCATACCATGACCTCTGGCCTGTGAGGTAAATTGTAAAATGAAGGACTGAATTTAAGAAAAGGTAAGGTGACATGTAATATTTACATACATTGTCGAATAAATTGTGAAAGTCTTTTTTCTAAAAGAAATTATCAAAATTTTCCAATTATTAGAGGCAATTTTGATAATTAAAAGGAACATAGATCCAACATTGACTTTCACTTGTGTCCTCCTTGAGGAGGGAAACTGGCCAAAAGCATGACCCTAATTCATGGCACCATGGGATTTCACTCATAGTTCACTCTTAACTTTTAATTCATAAAGGAAGTTGTGAATTGAAATAATATTAAATATTTTTAAGAAAATAAATCTAATTGATTCATTCTTAGGTTAGATGCTTATAGAAAAAAATCCTATTTTTAAGGAAGATGTATGCTAACTATTTTCTAATAATTAGCCACTAAAAGTATAGTAAATACAAAAGGTATTTTGAAAGCATTTCTGATATCTTCAAATAAAAAAAATAAAGCAGATGTTTAAAGTATGACTAACTAGTTTATTACATAGCTAATAACTATTTTGAAGTTATGCTTTGAAGTATTTATAAACAATACTGAAGGGCATTTTTTAAAATGAGGGTTTCATAGCTCTTAAATATTTTTCAGATATTACAGAGGAAAATACTAGTTGTAACAACTTTGCTTTGAAAGTTTGTAGTATTGGTTCAGTCATGCATTAAAATGAACTTAACCTGCAGTTAGATAATCTGGGTTTGAGTTCTGCCTCTGTCACTCACCAGCTGTATGACCTTGGATGTGTTGTTAAATCACTTAACCTCTCTGTTCATTTGTCCAATGAGTGTATGTGCCCTCCTCCCAGGCTGTGATGATGGAACTAGACAATCAGCATGTAAAAGTCTTGTGTATATCACTTTGTATTAGTGACAGACAGAGTTTTCCTAGTGTACTTGGTAAAATTCTCAGATTCATGTTTAATGGATTGTAAATTCAGTGTTTATCTCTTAATCCTAAAAATACAAACAGTGCATTAAAAAGTATCCCATTTTATTTTAGATTTTAGATTTTTTATTATAAAACTCATTCATCAATCAGTGACCATTAAGCACCTACTATGTGCTGGACACGATGCATAGGGGATACAAAGACAAAAGCAGAAACAGTCCTTGTCTTGCCCTCAGTGAGTTTACACTTTAGCTATGGTAGACCACATGTACACATGTACACGTGTTCGGTCATGTTCAGCTCTTAGTGACCTTGCAGATTATACTGTCTGTGGGGTTTCTTGGTGATGATACTAGAGTGGTTTGCCATTTCCTTCTCCAGTGAATTAACACAAGCAGAGATGAAGTGATTTGCCCAGTCACATATTCTTCCTGACACCAAGCTCAGAGTTCTCTCCACTGAGCCTTCCAGCTTTCCTCTAGTCTTACAAAATGGATACAGGGTGATTTGGGAGGTAAAGAACTTTACAACTGTGTGGGTTCAAGGAAAACCTCATGTTAAAAGTAATACTTGAACTAAATTTTGAAAAGCTTCTGAGAGATGGCACTAAGAAATAAGTGCCTGGAGCACAGCCAGGGCAAAGGCAGGGGAGTGGGAGCTGGAGTCTTGTGTGTGAGGGATGAGAAAGGTAGTTTAACTAGATAAACATCCATGTGGGTGGAAGGGAGTAAAGCACAGTGTTTGTGTGGTAGGAGCTACACTCTGTACTTGTTGCTGCCGTTGTGTACATGTGTGCTTCGTTGTTGCTCCCTTTGGAGGCCCTGCTGTGACTGCAGGCAGCTTTGGGCACGCCATCCCCCAACCCTAGTGAGAGCTGGGGATGGTTATTCCTCGTTGCTTAGGCCAGAGCCCCTCTTGCCCATGCCCCCTAAGTCTCCCTTTCCCTTTATCCTCTGTGGCCTGGCCCAGTGCCCCATATAAGGGATGGCATTAGGATCCAGAAATGCCTTAAATCCTTTCATTTTAGCTCACTTAAAATTACTGGATTAGCATAGGTTCTACCTGGCCAAGAATAACGGAGAAAGGTAGGTTTGGTTGAGGTTGTGAAAGGCTTGAAATGCCAAACAGGAGTTTATATTTAATACTGGAGAAATAGGGAACCACTGGAATTCATTGAGTACGAGGCAGTGGCCTGACTTAGTTTTCACTTTACTATAATAAATCTGTCAGCCTTGTGAAGGATAAAAAGGATGTAATTTTACTGTTTAAATTTTGGATTAAGATGCTGTAGATTTTCCTAAAGTGTTTTCTAGGCTTTTTTTGTTTTCTTTTTAGTGTTGTGAAATAGACTGGCTCCTTTGATAGTTCACTGTCTCTGTATCATAGAAATTGATATGCATACAAGTTTTGAATTATATATATATTTTTTTGTTCTCCATAAAATTATTCTTTCTCATCTTGAGAGTTTTCTGGCAAATGTATCAAGTTACACATTGGACAGGAAGTAGATTAATGCAGAGGAAAGTGATTTATGATTTTCAAAACTGTGTTGCAATTATGTTTCTCTTAAGGAAGCATGCCCTAAATGTTCTGCAGAACAACATTTCCTAATATATGAAGTAGGTTCCCACAGAGAGGAGCTGGTTCGGGGGCTGCTGTCTCAAAGCTAGTCAGGCCTTGCTGAGCAACACAAGTACAAAGAGACGCTGCCAGCTTCTGAAGGCTCTTCTCTAAAATGCTAATTTAATCATATCCTTAGTATCACTATCAAGTATGTTTCAGGGGAAAATCTCAGGTTCAAACCCAACTGGGGAGTAATGTTCCCTAACTGTCATTGTTTTGCATTTCCATGAGAATTGTCTTTGTAAAAGACTTGTTGAATGGTTCCTGGTTTAGATAAAGCCTTATATGGTGGGTCAGTTCAATTTGCCCTATTTTATAGAAGTTTAATGACCACTAGGTAGCAAAGTGGATAGTCCTGGGCCAATAGTCAGAATATTCCTCTTCTGGAGTTCATATCTGACTGTGTGACCTGGGCAAGTCACTTAACCCTGATTATCTCCATTTCCCCATTTGTAACCTAATCTGGAGAAGAAAATGGCAAACCACTCCAGTGTCTATGCCAAGAAAGCCACAAATGGTGTTACAAAGAGTCTGACACAGCTGAGAAAACCTGAACAAGAAGTTAAACTGATGGTTTAGAGGCCTGCTACAAATAAGAGACAATCCTAGAAATGCTGGAGATTTTAGACCTATTCAGAGTTAGTACAAAGAGTAAATGAGGTAGGCAGTCATATGTAGAAGTGTGCAACAAGGGATATGTGTATATATGTATATCTAATATATATCACATTATATATCATGCATGTATTATATATAACAATTTATATACAATATAATATGATATACCACATTATACATAAGGTTGTATAATTATATAATATATATATATGGTTGTATATCATGGTATATGATATAATATATAGATATAATATATAACATTACATACTGCTAAATAATTATGTAATTATTAGATCACATAAATATTAACATTAAAGGGAATATAAAATTAAATAAGATTCATATTTTATATTTTTATAAGTTTTGAATTTTAAAAATAAATACACAAATATAGGTATATTAATCATATATTCTGTAATATAACATATTGTGCCATATTATAATATTATGACATTATGTATAATAATATATAATCATAATTTGTGTAATGCACTGTAATATACAGCATGATATATCTACTATTTTCTATTTAACAAAAACAATGTGGTAAAGCTATGCACACATGCATACAAAAAGCTATGGACAGACATATACACGTATCTCTTGTTGTGTACTTCTACTTGTTATGTCATAGATGGTTGTTTCTCCCTCTGTTTTTTCACACACACGTAAATATGTAGATATATGCACTGTGTGTATATATATAATACGTATTATATGTTTACATATAATATAAATATATACTTATATAATGTATATATAACTAATAATAATATATTAAGTTATATACGTACATATAATAACCATATAGAAAGAGAAGGAGAGGCAGGAAGGAGAGAGAGAGAGAGTGAAGCACCTGGGTGGTGCGGTAGATAGAGTTTTAGGTCAGGAAGACCTAAGTTCAAACCTGGCTTTAGATACTTACCAACTGTGTGACCTTGGAGAAGTCACTTGACCTGTGTTTGCCTCAGTCTCCTCAGGTATAAGAAGGAAAAATAGTAGCACCTCCTTCCCAGGGTCGCTGTGAGAATCCCGTGAGATAATAATGCAGAGCGCTTGGCATGGTGCCTGGCACATGGCAGACACGGTGTTAATGCTTGTTGTTGTTACTGTTACTATTATCATTATACACATCTACTCAGCAGTCGATAGCTTTTGTTCTTACGTTGCCTCCAAATATATCTCTCCATGACTCAGAAAGTCATTCTTTAAAAAGAAAAGCAAAGAAAATTGTGGGAAGGCTTGCAGCTGGTGACAGGAGAGATAGCAACATAGCCAGGACAGAATGTGAAGTCAATTATTGTAGACCATGTGACGCAGTCATCACAGGGTAGGCATTCCAGTGGTGAAAGGGTTAAGTCCCTCAGTACGTGTTCTTTGGTCCAGATGGTTCTTTAGGGGGCTCAGTTGCAGTAAAGGTTGGTGGCAAGAACAGGGCTACAATGCCGTGTGAAGCATGGCTGACTGGGTCTAGGATAATATTATGACAGTAATATTCCATTATATTTCTACAGTATAGTTTGTATAGACATTTTCTAATAGATGAGAAACTACTTTTTTTACAGTTCCTTGCTAACATTTTTAAAATGTTATCACAAATATTTTGGTCTATATGGGACTATTGTCGTTGAGCTCCTTGACATATATGTGGAGCCTTATTTCCCACCTGGATGCATTCTCCTGGATTTCGTCAGTCCTCTCCAGAATCTCATGGTTCTGCAAGCTCACATCAAACTTCTTAGTACTTCCTGACTGATTGGCGAGTACAAGGTTGGAGTCAGGAACATTTTCTAGATCCTCTTCATCAGCGCCCATCCCCTCAGCTGCGTTCCCCTCTTTGTCATCAAACCCTTGCTTGGGTGCTCCACCTCCGTCCCTCTGCTCCATTGTATAGAGAGCTCCTTGAGGGCAGGTCATGTCTTTTGCTTTGCTTTGTGTCCAGAGAATTAGCATGGTGCCTAGCACACAGTTTTTATTCAGTCATTTCAATCATGTATGATTCTTTGTGGCCCCATTTGGGGTTTTATTGGTAAAGACATGAGAGTAGTTTGCCATTTCCTTTTCAAGCTCATTTTACAGATGAGGAAACCGAGGCAAACAGGGTTAAGTGACTTGCCCAGAGTCACACAGGTAGTAAGTGTCTGAGGTCAGCTAGAACTCAGGAAGAGCAATCACCATGACTGTAGGCCTAGCACTCAATCCGCTTCACCATCCAGCTGCCCTATCGCACAGTAGGTGCCTATTTATAGACTGATGAGCAGCAGGATCACAGGGCTAATGGGAATGGCCATGAATTTGCCTTTATTTCTAAGAGTATGATTCCAAATTGCCTTTTAGGATGGTCAGACTTGTTTATAGTGCTATCCACAGTATGTTCGTGTGCTTATCTTTCCACAGCCTTTCCAGTGATGACTACATTTTTTAATGTCTTTGTCAATTTGATTCTTTTAAGTAAAACCTAAGAGTTGCTTTGATTTGCCTTTCTCTTACTAGTTACTTTGAAAAGAAATTGTGGTTGTAAATAGTTTGACATTCTGTTTTTTGAGAATTTTTTGTTCAAATCTTCTGACTGTGCCTCATCGCTAACTGATGGTTGAATGTCAAAGGATCTATCATGCAAAAAAATTAAGAACTCTGATATAGGTATTAGTTTTCTCCACTTCACTTCTGATGCCCTGGAGCATGCTTTTTTCTACCCTTTGTGTGAACTTCCTTATATCTTTCTAATTTATTTTTGGACCTATCTTTTTGAAGTGGACATTATTCCTCCCTGGGGCCCCTAGGTTGAAAGATATCTATTAGGTTGCTGGGTAGGGTTGGATAACCTCGCCTAGCAGCAGCATTTCTGTTGGGCCCCTGTCAAAATGTTATTCCCCTTGCCTGGCACCTTGTACCCCCCTGCCAGAACTGTTCCTGTTAGACCCCTTTGCCAGGCAACTACCTTCTGCTAGGCACTCCCATTCCTGACAACCACTTTTTGTTGGGCGACAACCATTATCTGATTAGGTCCCTTTTCTGGCAACTTCTTTCTGTTGGGGTCCCTTGCCTAGCAGCAAGCCCCCCCCCCCCCCACCCTGTCAGAACTATGTTGTAGAAACCGCAAGGCTGTACCGAGAAGCGCTGAAATGCTTAAAATGCACACACCCACCTTAGTTGGGGGTTGTCTGCTCTGGGTTTCTCCATGAGGCAGCCACCAGCTTGGCTAATAAAGATGCTTTCGCAATTGACTCTTGCCTGTGAATTACTTACTCTGTCCACTTCATTTTGACTTTTAGTACCTGAGTCCTGGGTAGTGTTCATTTATAGTAGTCACCAAAGATTTCTGCATCTGAATATTGAAATATATTATTTCCCTCCCCATCCAGTTTCTTCATCATTGGGAACAAAATGTCAATGTCTTCTCTAATTCATTTTTTCCCTTTTCAGTTTTGTTAATTCTTACACACTCTTTTCCACATCATTTCCTTCAGACACTCTATAATTACATTGCCTTCTGTCAAATTATTGAGTTTTGCAGCTTATCTGTGCTGTAGCTAGTAAAATTGTGACAAAAGCAGTCTGAGAAACAAGTTTTTCCAGGGCAAGATACTGATTTATTAACAATGATATGTAAACTGTTAGTAAAGTGGGTCACACTGGCCACATCCAGCCAAAAAACCAGGGACCTGAGCATGATCAATTTGTTAGGCTAGCAGTAATCAATAAATTGGGCCAATACCCTCTCTCAATGGCTGACAAGGTCTTTGAAACCTACTTGTGCCTTCCTTCTGATTGGCCTGGCACTACCTTGTTTGAACCCAACCCTGAGCAAAGGTAACGTCTTGATTGGTTAGACATTTTAATAGGAGATGGCTCAAGAGTTACCTCAGGTCCTCCTTTGTACTTCCTAGTGGGAAGCTGGAAGTAATCCTCAGGTGATGGGATTAGTCTCAGATGGGAAAGCTGGTTGGCTTTTCAGGTGTGGATGGTCAATGCAGTCTGGCAATGAAGGAATGTTCATTGCTTTAAGGAGCCCAGTTACCTCCAGCAATCTCGCCTAGAAAAAAGAAAACAAAAACATTCCACTCATGTTCACCCCTTTGGAGAATGTCTCACTTCTAAGTTTGGCAAGTAGGACAGGGAAGTTGCCCGCTGGGCAGGGCCTGCCTCAAGCTGGTGGTCTTCTGTTTATCTGTAAGTCAAGGCAAGGGTCCCCCTTAAACTCCAGTATGCTTTGTGAGCTCGATGGAGAAATGGGGTCTGACAGAATGGGGCAAATGATGGATTACAGTTGTGTTATTATTAAATGATACAGCATAATACCAGTGTTTCCTCTTGTTGTTTCTCCCTTTCATTAACTCTGAACCTCTTCATTATTGTCTACCATTCTACCAGAACACAGAAGTGGGTAGCACAACTCAGGATCTCTGGTTAATGATTTGGAAGGTGCAAAAGTGAATTAACCCTTTCCTTGAAACCCTTTCCTCCCCTTTCCCTAACTTACATTTGTGGCACTGCCCTTCTACCCACCACCTAACCTTAAAACCCTACTCATCTTTGATCCTCCCACTTCCCTTTCCCTATTACTGATATTCAATTAATTGCCAAATGTTCTCATGCGATATCTGTAAAATCCATTTTCTCCCTGTTCAAACTGTTACTCACTTAGATTAGGCCCTCACTATCTCACATCTCACCTCATGTTGAACCTTCCTAATGCCCTACATCCAGTCTCTCTCCTCTCCAATCCAACCTTCACATTAAGGTACAAGTAATATTTTTATTTATTTATTTTTTAATAAAAATTTATTTATTTAACTTTTTACATTCATTTTCACAAAATGTTGGGTTCCAAATTTTCTCCCCTTTTATCCCCTCCCCCACCCCAATACACCGAGCAATCTAATTTTCCCTATCTCCAATCTGCCCTCTCTTCTATCATCCCTCCCTTCTCTTGTCCCCATCTTCTCTTTTGTCATGTAGGGTCAGATGACTTTCTATTCCTCATTAACTGTATGTCTTCTTTCCTAGTAGCAACAACAATACTAACCAGTTGTTCCTAAAACTTTGAGTTCCAAATTCTCCCCATCCCTCCCTCCCCACCCATTCCCTTTGGGAAGGCAGGCAATTCAATATAGGCCCTATCTGTGTAGTTTTGCAAATGACTTCCGTAATAGTTGTGTTGTGTAAGACTAACTGAATTACCCTCCATCCTATCCTGCCCCTCATTGTTTCTCTTCTGTCTTTTGATCCTGTCCCTCCCCAAGTGTTGACTTCAAATTGCTCCCTCCTCCCATTGCCCTCCCTTCCATCATCCCCCCCCTTGCTTATCTCCTTCTCCCCCACTTAACTGTACTGTAAGATAGGTTTTCATACCAAAATGAGTGTGCATTTTGTTCCTTCCTTTAGTCAAATGTGATAAGGGTAAACTTCTTGTTTTTTTTCTCAGCTCTCCTCTTTTTCCCTCCACTAAAAAGTCTCCTGCTTACCTCTTAAATGACATAAAATTTACCCCATTCCATTTCACCCTCTTTCCTCCCCCTACCTTTCTCTCTCACCATTTACCTTAATTTTTTTTTTCATTGTTGTCTCATTTTTTTTTTAAATTTATTTATTTATTTAAATTTTTTACATTCATTTTCACAAATTTTTGGGTTCCAAATTTTCTCCCCTTTTATCCCCTCCCCCCACCCCAATACCCCAAGCAATCTAATTTTCCCTATCTCCAATCTGCCCTCTCTTCTGTCATCTCTCCCTTCTCTTGTCTCCATCTTCTCTTTTCTCCTGTAGGGCCAGATGACTTTCTATTCCTCCTTAACTGTATGTCTTCTTTCCTAGTTGCAACAACAATACTAAACATTTGTTCCTAAAACTTTGAGTTCCAAATTCTCCTCATCCCTCCCTCCCCACCCATTCCCTTTGGGACAGCAGGCAATTCAATATAGGCCATATCTGTGTAGTTTTGCCAATGACCTCCCTGATAGTCGTGTTGTGTAAGACTAACTGGATTACCATCCCCCCTAACCTGCCCCTCATTGTTTCTCTTCTGTCTTTTGATCCTGTCCCTCCCCAAGTGTTGACTTCAAATTGCTCCCTCCTCCCTTTGCCCTCCCTTCCATCATCCCCCCCCTTGCAATATCTCTTTCTCCCCCACTTTCTTATACTGTAAGATAGGTTTTCATACCAAAATGAGTGCATTTCACTCCTTCGTTTAGTCAAATGTGATGAGGGTAAACTTCTTGTTTTTTGTTTTTTTTTTTCTCAGCTCTCCTCTTTTTCCCTCCACTAAGAAAAACTACCTGCCTCTTAAATGACATATAGTTACCCCCTTCCCTTTCCCTCCCCCTACATTTCTCTCTCACCATTTACCCTAGTTTCTTTTAAGGTATGGTCCCATCCTATTCAGTTCAATCTGTGCTCTCTATCTCTGTATGTGTGTGCATGTGTGTATGTGTGTGCATGCGTGTACATGTGTATGTGTGGTCCCACCAACTACCCAGATACTGAAAAGTTTTAAGAGTTACAAATATTGTCTTTCCATGTAGGGATGTAAACAGTTCACTTCTGGTAAGTCCCTTAAGACTTCTCTTTGCTGTTTACTTTTTCATGCTTCTTCTCATTCTTGTGTTTGAAAGTCAAATTTTCTTTTCAGCTCTGGTTTTTTCATCAAGAATGATTGAAAGTCCTCTGTTTCATTGAAAGACCATATTTTCCCTTGAAGTATTATACTCAGTTTAGCTGGGTAGGTGATTCTTGGTTTGAGTCCTAGTTCCTTTGCCTTCTGGAATATCCTATTCCACGCCCTTCGATCCCTTAATGTAGAAGCTGCTAGATCTTGGGTTATCCTGATTGTATTTCCACAGTACTGGAATTGTTTCTTTCTAGCTGCTTGTAAGATTTTTTCCTTGAGCTGGGAGTTCTGGAATTTGGCCACAATGTTCCTAGGAGTTTCTCTTTTTGGATCTCTTTCAGGTGGTGATCGATGGATTCTTTCAATACTTATTTTGCCCTCTGGTTCTAGAATGTCAGGGCAGTTTTCCTTGATAATTTCATGCAAGATGTTGTCTAGGCTCTTTTTTTGATCATGACTTTCAGGTAGTCCCATAATTTTTAAATTGTCTCTCCTGGATCTATTTTCCAGGTCAGTTGTTTTTCCCATGAGATATTTCACATTCTCTTCCATTTTTTCGTTCTTTTGGTTTTGTTTGGTGATTTCTTGGTTTCTCATAAAGTCATTAGACTCCATCTGTTCCATTCTAATTTTGAGAGAGCTATTAAATTCAGTGAGCTTTTGAGCCTCTTTTTCCATTTGGCTCATTCTGCTTTTGAAAGCATTCTTCTCCTCGTTGGCTTTTTGAACCTCCTTTGCCAATTGGGTGAGCCTATTTTTCAAGGTGTTAATTTCCTCAGCATTTTTTTGGGTCTCTTTTACCAAGGTATTGACCTGTTTTTCATACTTTTGTTGCATCTCTGACATTTCTCTTCCCAGTTTTTCCTCCACCTGTCTAACTTGCTTTTCAAAATCCTTTTTGAGCTCTTCCAGGGCCTGAGCCCACCCACCACCCCCGTGGGGTGTCTGGGGTACTGAGGCCCCGCCCTCCACGTCTTTCCCTGATGGCAAGAATACATCCTCATCTTCGTCAGATCCGAAGGTCGGGATCATTTGCATTTGTTGGAAAAAACTCTCTAAAGTCTTATTTTTCTTCCCCTTTCTAAGCATTTTCCCAGCCAGTTACTTGACTTCTGAGATTCCTTTCCACCCCCGCCTGGATCCGCCCAGCTAGTGCTTGGCCTCTGAGATTTAAATGGGCTTTCCTCCTGCTGGCTGTCAATCAGTGAGCTTTAGTTCAGGTGCTGGGGTGGGGCCAGGGCTGCCTGCGAGACTGATCCCTCGGGGGGCTTTATGCAGAGACTCTCAGGAATGGAGCGGGTGGGGGCGGGGTGGGGGGCCCACCTCCCAATCTCAGCTCCCCTGGGGGTCCCGAGCAGAAGCCTTCAGCAACAGAGCGGGGTGGGGGCAGGGCCGTCTCCCAGGCTCAGCTCCGTCAGGTTTTATGCGGGAATCTTCCGTAATGAAGATCCTGCCTGCTGTTGGGGGATTCCTGAGTCTTGGGCCGCTGCCGCCTCAGCCGCTGCCCACACCTCCGCCTCCGCTTCCTGCCCCCGTCCCCGCCACCGCCGCTTCCTCCCGAGGGGGCCCGAGTCACGGAGACGCCCCGCTTCCCCTCTCCTTCAGCCCGGCCTCTCTCACTGACCTGCTTCTGTGGGCGGAGGGACTTTCCCGGCTGCTTCAGCTTCCGTCTCTGAAGCCTGCTCGGATCCGCTTCTCTGAGGCCTCGGCCAGGGCAGCGCTGGGGGTCGGGTTTACTCTCCGGGGCGCGTCGGACCCTCTGGACGGGTCCTCAGGGCTCCCTGGAACGGAAATCTCCTCCACTCTGCCTTTGCACACCTTGCACTCACCCAGAATCGATGGGGGACTCTTTCTACACCAATTCCATGGGCTTTGGTTTCGGAGCTCGTAAACATGCGTCCTTCTACTCCGCCATCTTGGCTCCACGCCCCCTTAATTTTTTTTAGGATATGGTCCCATCCTATTCAATTCACTCTGTGCTCTCTGTCTCTGTATGTGCGTGCATGTGTGTATGTGTGTGTGCATGCACGTGTGTACGTGTGTGTGTGTGATGTCACCAACTACCCCGATACTGAAAAGTTTTAAGAGTTACAAATGTTGTCTTTCCATGTAGGAATGTAAACAGTTCAACTTTGGTAAGTCCCTTATGACTTCTCTTTGCTGTTTACTTTTTCATGCTTCTTCTCATTCTTGTGTTTGAAAGTCAAATTTTCCTTTCAGCTCTGGTCTTTTCATCAAGAATGCTTGAAAGTCCTCTGTTTCATTGAAAGACCATATTTTCCCCTGAAGTATTATACTCAGTTTTGCTGGGTAGGTGATTCTTGGTTTGAGTCCTAGTTCCTTTGACTTCTGGAATATCCTATTCCATGCCCTTCAATCCCTTAATGTAGAAGCTGCTAGATCTTGAGTTATCCTGATTTTATTTCCACAATACTGGAATTGTTTCTTTCTAGCTGCTTACAAGATTTTCTCCTTGACCTGTGACTTCTGGAATTTGGCCCCACTGTTCCTAGGAGTTTCTCTTTTTGGATCTCTTTCAGGTGGTGATCGATGGATTCTTTCAATACTTACTTTGCCCTCTGGTTCTAGAATGTCAGGGCAGTTTTCCTTGATAATTTCATGGAAGATGATACCTAGGCTCTTTTTTTGATCATGACTTTCAGGTAGTCCCATAATTTTTAAATTGTCTCTCCTGGATCTATTTTCCAGGTCAGTTGTTTTTCCAATGAGCTATTTCACATTGTCTTCCATTTTTTCATTCTTTTGGTTTTATTTGCTGATTTCTTGGTTTCTCAGAAAGTCATTAGACTCCATCTGTTCCATTCTAATTTTGAGAGGACTATTCTCTTCAGTGAGCTTTTGAACCTCTTTCTCTATTTGGCTAATTCTGCTTTTGAAAGCATTCTTCTCCTCATTGGCTTTTTTAACCTGTTTTGCCAATTGAGTGAGCCTATTTTTCAAGGTGTTATTTTCTTCAGCATTGTTTTGGGTGTCCTTTACCAAGGTATTGACCCGTTTTTCATACTTTTCTTGCATCTCTCTCATTTCTCTTCCCAGTTTTTCCTCCAACTGTCTAACTTGCTTTTCAAAATCCTTTTTGAGCTCTTCTAAGGCCTGAGCCCACCCGACATCCCCCTGGGATGTCTGGGATACAGAGGCCCCACCCTCCACATCTTTCCCTGATGGTAAGAATAGTTCCTCGTCATCAGAATTGAAAGGCGGTAACATTTGCACCTGATCAAAGAAACTCTCTATAGTCTTATTTTTCTTCCCTTTTCTGGGCATTTTCCCAGCCAGTTACTTGGCTTCTGAGATTTCTGTCCACCCCTGCCTAGATCTGCCCAGCTAGAGCTTGGGGTCTGAGATTCAAATGGGCTTTCAGGGGCAGGTGCAGCTGCTATTCAATGTGAGCTTAAGTTCTGGTGCTGGGGTGGGGGCAGGGCCGCCTCCTGGTCTCAGCTTCTTCAGGTGGTTTATGTAGAGACCTTCAGTAATGAAGATCCTGCCTGCTCAGGGAGTCCCGGGGGCCGCTGCCCCTGCCGCTGCCTCCCAAGGGGGCCCGAGTCACAGAGACACTCCGCTCCCCTCTCGGCCAGCCCAGAAATCTCTCTCACTGACCTGTAGCGTCTGTGGGTGGAGGGACCTTCCTGGCCGCCGGAGATCCGTCCCTGAAGCCTGCTCGGATCCGCTTCTCTGGGGCCACGGCCAGGGCAGCGCGGGCTCCACTTTCTGGGGTGTGACGGACCCTGGGGACGGCTCTCCAGGGCTCTCTGGAATGGAAATCTCTTCCACTGTGTTTCTGCACACCCTGCAGTGATCCAGAACTTGTGCGGAGCTCTTCTTACATTAAATCCATGGGCTGTAGGTTCAGAGCTAGCATACATGAGTCTTTCTACTCCACCATCTTGACTCCACCCCATCACAAGTAATATTTTTAATGCAAAACATTGATCATGTCACTTAGATCCATCATCTCCCATTGCTGACTAGAGAGAGTATAAATGCCTTAGCCTTATATTGACTTTTCCATAGGTTGCCTTTTTTAGCCTTTTCTGATGTGGATTTCTTCCATTCACATTCCCTTTTTTCCAGCCAAATTAGAGGACTTCCTTTCTTTGTCCTGTGCTATCTCATCCCCCCATTCTGATCTCAGTAAACATTATTGGAAGGTTGGCCTCTACCTTGGTGTAGGGTAAAACAGTTTCCCTAGATCCATGGCCATAACAATCTCTTCTTACCTTAAAAAATATCACCTGTGTGGATTGTAAAGGCTCTAAAAAGCTTTTGGGTGCTGGTCAGTGCATGGGGAACCCTTAGGGTTGAATGCACAAACTGGAATGTTGTGTGTGCCTTGAAGACTTGAGGGGATTTAAGGGATTCACAAGTCGTGCCCCTCTCAGGTGACCCTATCAAGACATAGGGGTAGTTGCCCCCACTTCTTGCTGGCCCCTGGGAGAAGGGTGATTAGGGAATGCTGTAGGAGTTAGTGGTCTCATTGTGGGAACACTGCACAAGAATAAAGTAAAATAATTAACCCCTCCAGAGGTATTTACCTGTCTGACCAGATCAAGAATGAACCTGTGCTAGCAACCCTCAAGTGTTCTGTGGTCTTAACTTGGCCTGTTGAAATCCTTTCTTTTCTTCTAGGTGCAGCTGACCTGTTTCCTCCTTTATGAAGCTTTTCCCAGTTTTCCAATCTAGAAATGATTCCTTTTTCCTCAAATTGCTCCTAACCCATAGTTTGGATCCTTCCTATGCACTTACATAATATTTATTATTGTAATTTATGTGTGTTCTTATTCCCCCATTAGATTTTAAGTTTCAGGTCAGGATTGTACTATATAATGTACTTCCACCTCTGGTGTCCAGCATAATATTTTGCCCACAGTTAGATGTTTAATAAATGTTTTTTGAATTAGGGAGAATTTGAAACTTTTCTTGGCATTTTAAAAAAAAATCCTGCATATTTCTCCCTCGGGTTTCTTTTACAATTGATTATCCATTTTTTTGGAGGATGAGATTTGGGGAAGAAGCAAGGAGTACATTCTATGATAGTGTGCTTTAAAATGAATGTCCTTCCCATTAAGAGACCTGTTATAATTGTATCATTTTGCAAGCCATTTATTTTGAATGTATGCTGTACCACCTTTGACTTTGAAACCTTATTATGTGGTTTAAAATAGCATAGTAAACAAGCAGAGTTTGGATTTTTGTTGGTATTTTTATAGCCATTCATGAAAATAAACAGACACTAGGGAAATAATAATGGAAGTAGACAATGCATATTGACCATCTGTAGCATGTAAAGTATATGCTTTATTATGTTAGTTTAATTCTCTTGCTTGAGGATATTTTCCCCAATATTGGTCAGTAGAATTTTATATGTAGATTCTACTCCCTATACAGTTTTGAAACAATATGAGCCTCCATAAAGATTTCAATACTGAACACCTGCCAGAATGACAAATGGTTTGAATTATCAAGTGGAAAACGTGTTTACAATAAATGCACAAAAAGAGAAATGTTTAGGCAAGATTCTGGTTGAGATTCTAACTTCATGCAACTCAGGACAACATGTATCTTTAAGGGCCAAGAAGAATGTCATTAAACTACATAATGCTTCAGCCCAGATGCCTGTGCTTCTGCCTGGGTCATCGTTACTGCTGGATTTTTAATTGATTAAGTTCCATTATTGATTAGAATAGCAGGATTGAGAACTATGTGAATAGAAGCAATATCTGCTAAATATCCCCCTAGTATCCAGGACCAAGAAAATGGGTTCAGATTGAGACCTAATGAAATTCAGAATTATATAATAATTAAAAATGAAAAAAAAATAAGCCTCATTCAATGTATGTACTAACAGTTAAAATCCTGACCATAAGGAATTACTAGAATAAAGTAATTGGGTTGAGTTGGGCTAACCTTCTAATTGAGAAGTTTTTTACACTTGAAAAAAGACTATAGCTTTCCATTAGAGGCATAGAAGGAAGGAAATAAATCATCAGCCTTGGGCAAATACCTATTTGCAAATCTGTTTATAGGTTCAGTGTAAACAAATTGGCAATAAAATGCAAGCAACTTATGTAGCTGATTGCAAGGTGACTTGTCTCTTTTGATTACTGTAGATGTTTTTAGCAAAAAAGAAAGCATTTTTATACTTCCTTATAAAATGAACTTGCATAATTTTTTATATTCTAAGCATCTAAAGGTGTGGGCAAGAACTAGGGGCTTTTCTGTACTTTCTACGAACAGCCCGAGGTCCCTCATTAATTTGGTCACATATGAATTACATATACATGGTATATAACAGATTAAAGAAGTCTAAACTGTATTTGTTAGGGATTCTAAGTAGTTTTAGTAAATCCTGAAAGTTGAGAGCCCTGGATGAACACTTTAAGATTGTTTCAAATGGATTTTGTGTCATTACTCATGCTGAAAAATTGTTTGGAGTTGTGATGTTGGTAAAGCCTTTTTATTTTTGCCTTAGTCTAGGCATTATCTCATTTTTCTTCACATAGACATGTATTCACTTTCTCAGTGAGAAAATCAAGAATGCAATCTTGAAGAAATTTAAGTTAACTCTCAAGATACTTAATTTCATAGGGAGTGGAACTTGAATGCCAGAATCTGGGCATTTTGATTCCTAGGGTGTATTCATGAAACACTTTATAGTTTCCATTACTTCTCCAAGTAAAGGTCAACACTTGGAGGGAAGTAGTGTCTCAAGCAAGTTTATTTCATACCTGACATTTATAACTCCAGACACTTAAGTAAAAATTAAAAAAAAAAACATTCTTGGTCTGGGTTTCATCTTTATGAATATCACCAATTGAGAAATCATTCTAAAATGTTCTTTTTTATGTGAAGGCTTATCCTTAGTGTGCTTGGTGTGTGTGTTTTCTGATGAAAACATCCATTGTGCATATGTTGCTAACATGACTGTAATATCATTTCATCACCAGCATTTCAGTAACTCTTCCTTTCTTCCCCTAAGAGATGTCTGAAAACAAATTTCTCTTTGACACAACTTACAATCAGTTTTCCCGGAGTCAAGGAACATGTTTGATACATTGTTTTTCTTTTAGTGATAAAATGAAAAGATTCCAGTAGAGTTTCATCATTGTATTAAGAGTTCCATTAATTTTTTTTCTTCCAGAATCATTTCAGTTTCTTACACTGAAATGCTTAGTAGTTAAGGTCATTGAAGGCAGATCTCAGCTGATTTAAGATTATACTCCATATTTTTACATGATAATTCTGTATAGAAAGTTTGAAATTGTATAAAGGGGACAGATGAATATTTTTAGGAATAAAAATATTGTGTCCTTTTAAAGTGTTTGAAATCAATTGAATTAATATTTGGTTTTAAGGGAGCTGGAAACAATCAGTGCCACAGTAGTTATTTGTATATATTTGCATGAGGCAGCTCCTGTCGCAGTGGATAGAGCACTGGACCTGGAGTCTGACCGCACTATGACCCTACGCAAAACATTAACTTCTGCCTCAATTTCCTTTACTGTAAAATGGGGATAATCATAGCACTTACCTCTTAGGGTTGTTGTGAGGAGCAAATGAAAAACTTTTTTTAAAAGTGCGTGATTTAAATGCTGAATCTCTTTCCCCTATTATGCATTACTTAAATTCATAGGCTAAGATTGAACCAGGTGTTTACCTTCCTATAATATTGCATGACTGTTCAAATATAGTTTTGTAGAACTTGATCACAAGAGAGTTGGAAGAAGACTGAAAAATAATGAAGAATTTAATTCTTTTTCCTTGAAAAACTACATAAATTATGCTATTAATTATTTTATTTTAACAATAATTAAGAAGGGAATGTACTCACTAAAGATCTTTGTCTCTTCCATCACAGAGCTTCAGCAGAGTCTAAATAGAATGAGAATTCCATACAGGTGATGAGGTCCTCTAGATGCTACTTTTTGGGGATGACGTGTTGATTGCATCAAACCCAGGAACATGCAGAGCTTTTTGGACGAGAGCCATATCCATTCAAAAGAGTTTGGCTTAGCTGCCCACCCAGGACAAATTCAGTGGATGGCTGTCAAACTGTTATTCTCCCACCACTCCCCTCCTTGAGATAATTAATTGTCTCTCCCTTGCCTCTGGGACAAAAGACAACTTCTCTGTTGAGCATTTAAAGCCCTTCACAACCTGGTTCTAGGCTAAACTTTCCAGCCTGATCACAGGTTACTTCCCTCTATGTACTTACTCTCTGCCCTAACCAAATTGTCTTGCTTGATGTTCTTAGTCTGGGGTATCCTGAATACTGGGCACTGCTTGTCTTTCGGCATGCTCTCCCCTTTATGTGGAATGCTCTGCCACCTTTTAAAATTTTGCAGCCCTGAAACCCCTGTTTCTGCTCCTAGTGCTAGTCCAGGGTTCCCCCAGGATCTAGTTCTGCCCCAGTTCTTCCTGTCTGGATGCTGTGGCTCAGCCTAGTTTCCATCTCTGGGCCCTGAAATGCTCCTCTTTACTGTTGTTACTTCTGCTCCACTGCAGTCCTGGTCAGCCCCCAACCCCAGTATCCTTAGATCTCTGATCTGGACTGGAAAAATAGCTCACTATGATTTTTTTCTTGTCTTTCCTGATAAGAATTTGTTTCTAGGTCATTGTGGTGGAGGATGTAGAGGAACTGAAGTAAAAATGCTACCTCTCCCTACCTTGTATCAAGATCACTTCACAGTCTTGTCTCAAGACCACCCCTGCCCTTGAACTTAAAGAAATATAGATACATATAGATATAATACACACATTAGATATATAGATCTAAATAGATAAATAAACTTTTTAATATGATTGGTTTCCTTTGCCATCCTATGAATTTTATTTTATTCCTTTATAAATATTATTCTAAAAAGGGGTCCATAGGTTTTCCTTGACTACCAAAGGAGTCCATGACACAAAAATGGTTAAGAATGTCTGACTTAGTCCAGAACTATCATTTTACATATGAAGAAACTGAGGCTCAGACAGAAATGATTTATCCAGTCAGAGTCAGATAGCTCGGAACAGATCAGTTCAAATGAATGCCTGTTCTACCTCTTAATGACATTGTCAGTAATTGTTAATTTTGCTAGCCAATGCATTATCATCTATTACTGTGTTGTAATGTGTTATTCCTATTATGACAATATGGACCTTTTAACAGTGACCTTATGAGGACCGTGTTTTAATCTAAGTGAGTGACTTTAATAAGGAGAATTTCAATTTCTAAACTTCCAACTACTCTTTGGAAAAAGAGGTTTAGGACATGTGGCATCTTTTTACACCTTTTTAATCTCTAATCTTGCCATATAGACACTCTGTCTAGGAATATAGCCCTAGTAATGGTGTTCAGATTTCCCAGGCTGTTTTGATTTATATCCATGATATTCTCAGGAGTTTCAAGTGAGCAAAGCCTCCCAGCATCAGCATTTATTGAGATAATAATAAAGCTAACACATTTCCTTAGACTGCAGTTAGATTTTTCAATACCACCTCATCTTTTTTTTTTTCTAAGCCTCATGCTCTTGAGTGTTGGAATATAGAACTCCTTTCCCTATCTGGCCCCATAGTATTTAGCGATGATGATGAACGCAAGTTCTCCTATTTTTATGACACTTTGTGGTTTAAGATATGTCCCTGAAATGTTATGTTCAGGGTGTTCATAGAACTTCAGTTTGTAAGGGACCGGCTAGTCCAAACCCATGTAGTCATCACTCATAACATTTTTTCTACTCTTCTAGCCAAGTTGACACTTGTGTGGTTGAAGTCTATTATGCATCAATAAAGATGATTGTTCCCATTACTATTTCATTTTCTTGAACATACAGTATGGACTTTTCTTCTGCTTCATGATATTTTCTATATAATTATTTCATATGATTAGTAATATTTGGTTTTTGTTACCTCTGATTGATTTACATACCTCTTTTGTGTCCTTATAGTGATTCCATAGGGAAAAATTTCTCTAAAACCTTTGATTTCAAGTTATTTCTCTAGACGCAATTATTACAGTTTGGTTTCATATGTTCAGGACTGGAACCTTTTTTGGGGGAAATATTCCATTGATTCTAATCTACAAAATAATTTTTATGTGTTAGTTTATGCTAATGTGAGAATGTGTTTGCTTTCTAATCCCTTCTATATTATATGGCTCTGAATCATAGAATGCTGTATTTCCCAAAGAATTCAAGTTATGGGTCAGCTAGATCTCAATGGATTATGTTATGATAGTTAGGAATTAGCCATAGCAAATTATAACTAAATGGTTTTACACTGTGAACAATTTAAAAGATAATATTACAGAGGTGGAAACATGTATGGAGAGGTAGATTGTCACATAGTGAGATAGAAGTGAGATGAATGCATTGTCTCCATTTGCTCCATTGTCACCTAATTTTAGGAGATCCACAGGAAGATGGTTGTGGTGTTAGGTGGATGCTCTTCAATTATAGATGCCTCACATGTTTTTGTAATTTTTCAGTCTTTTGACTTAGTTCTAATATTTTTTGTGCTATAGAATCAGTGAGTTTCTTTTGCTCCATTCTGTTTTTTTTGGAAGTCACTTTGTTGCTTGGATCTTGTTCTCTTTTATGCTACTTCTGTTTTTCTCCCCGGGACCTAATATTTTTTTTTCTTGCTTCCTTTTGTTTACTTTTCAAATCCTTGCTGTTAAGGCATTTTTTTTTCCTTCCTGAGACTTTACGTGTACTTATTATGGAGTTACTCCCTTCTGAGCTTACCTTGTGGACTTCTCTTAACCCATGATATTTCTTCATTGTATTAGGAGTTTTCTTCTGTTTACTCATATTCCTAGTCTTAGTTCTGGATGGGCCAGACTTGATCCCTTCTTGAGCTCTTGGATTGTGTGACTAGATCCCAGTCGTATGCCCTTTTTAGTCTAGATGCTGTTGTTGCTACTACTTTTATGACTGGAGCAGATGACTCCTGGTCCCTCTACTCTGCTCACTTCCACTGCCCTGGTATTGGATATGGAAGTGGGCCTAGGAGCTGGGATCAGACTTTTGCCACAGTTTCTGACTTGTTTTTTTTTCCGGTTGACCAACTCGAAGGGTCCATCTCTTTTTCCTAGAAGAATCATTCACAGTAAGGTGGTTCTGTCTCCTGTTGTTGCTGTGATAGACCTCAACTGGATATTAGAGATTATGCTGGCTCAAAGACTTAGAAGGCTATAGGGTACCTCTGCCTCATCTCTGTCTCCTTTTTTTTGCTAGGCACTAAATGCTATATGTTGTGCTGTTTTCAGACCTCCTGGGTTTTCCTCTTCCATAGGCTGCCCAAGTAGACATCTACTAAGTCATTTTTTTCCCACTTAATAGTATCTTATTTTTTCCAATTACATGTAAAGATAGTTTTCAGCACTCACTTTTATAAGATTTTGAGTTCCAATTCTTTCTCCCTCCTTCCCTCCTGTCCCCCTGCCCCAAGACAGTAAGCAATCTGATATAGGCTATCCATGTACAATCAGGTTAAACATAATTCCATATTAGTCATATTATGAAAGAAGAATCAGAACAAAAGGGAAAAACCATGAAAAAGAAAAAAACAACGAAAAAAGAGAGCGAGAAAAAAATTGTCTGCTTCAATATATATTCAGGCTCCATAGTATTTTCTCTGAATGTGGAAGCATTTCCATAATTGGAATTATCTTAGATCATTGGATTTCTGACAAGAGCTAAGTCTATCAACGTTGATTGTTGCACAGTGTTGCTGTACTATGTACAATGTTCTCCTGGTTCTGCTCACTTCACTCAGCGTCAGTTCATAGAAGTCTTTCCAGATTTTTCTGAAGTCTGTCTGCTCATCATTTTTTACAGCACAGTAATATTCCATTACATCCATATACCACAGCTTGTTCAGCCATTCCCCAATTGTTGGGCATCCCCTCGATTTCTTTGGCCACCACAAAAAGAGCTGCTATAAATATTTTTGTACATATGGATCCTTTTCCCATTCTTATGATCTCTTTGGGATACAGACCTCAAAGTGGCATTGCTGGATCTAAAGGTATGCACAATTTTATAGCCCATTGGGCAGACTTCCACATTGTTTTCTAGAATACTAGATTTCTTTCTTAAGGACATGCCTTAAACCCAAATCACTCTTGCTCTTCTTGACTGGCCAACAATGGGTCCCAACCCCAGGCCTCACTGGGTCATTGTTAGGCTCTGATGGCTCAGAGTGAGTGTAAATAGCAATTGTTTGTTTTGATCAGAAACTGATCAAACTGAAAGAAATTGTAAAGGTCTTCCAGACCACATTGATTGTTTGTTTTTTTTAAACTAAGTACAACAGATCATTCTTTGCCTCTTTTCTTACCTACTCTTAATCACTGACTGGGCAAACTGAGACCTGGGAAAGACCTTAGCTTAAAAAGGCCAAGGTCTCCCCCTGCATGGGAGGTCATCTCCAGTATTCCTGATACATATCTTTCCCCTGGACCCAGAATGCTGTGGAGAAGAGAGTGAGGTTGGTGACATGGCACAGCCTCTCCTCATTTAAAGCCAATTCACTTGCAAGTCGTGGCATCACCTCCTTAATGCCATGGTCTTCTTCAAGAATGAAGGACAAAACAACAAAAAGAGTTTACTTAAGTATGATTTTAAAATTGTTTATTTAATTCCAATTCATTATGTTAGAAATGATACAGAAAACTTGAGAGACTCAGCATGAACATAACAGAGTAATTGAATGGAAACCGAAGAAAGGCAGGCATCATATTCTGGTGGGACTAGGAGCAATCTTTTTCTTAGTAATCAAATAGATAGGACATGAAAGTAGGCTGAGAGTGACTAATGGAGAGTTTAGATTCAGATTCTCATGGATCTTCCCATGGAGTCAGATGATGTGATGATGGTCACAACATGTTTGGAGCCAAAAGCACGGTTTGTTAGAATACCTTTGAATGAATCAAACTTTATATGTTGGGACAATTTATTATGACGTGTTCAGAAAGCAACTGGAGGAGCAAAAAATTTCCATTAAAAGTCAAAACCAGGTGGCAAAGATGGGAAAAGGATGTTTGTAAATGTAGAAATGTTTCAGAAATTGCTTTCATTACAACATGAAACAGAACTGAATAATAGGGTATTGTTCTCTGCATTTAAGACCTTGGTGAACTAATATCAGAATGCTGGAAAAGAGTTTAAAAAACCATCTGGAAGTACTACTTTGTACTTGGATTTCTGTGAGACTCCTAACTAGTGCCACAGTCCTGTGTGTAATGAAAATGAAGAAGACAACTTTGGGACAAATCCACATAACTTAAAAAAAAAAAATTTAACCCAATATATGGTAGATTACTTCCTGCAGCTGCTTGGTTAAAGGACATTCATGGAGTCTTGGCATGTCCTTTAAATGATTTCTAACTGTCATTTGTTACCATGGTTCCTACTATTAAAGGAAATCTGGGGAAACTATAGGACCTAAGCTTAAAAGAAAGACCAAAACAAAGCAAAAACCAACATTGCGTGCATGTGCACACACATGCACACACCCATGTAATTATTAAAATTTAATAATCTTGCAAAAAACTGGAAATGGTTACTTATATTTCATTGAGTGTCTTGAGAAGTTGTCATATGAATAGGAATATTTTTGAGCCATGAGAAATGACAAATATGAAAAATTTTGAAAAATATGGGAAGTGTATGAATTGATGTAGCATATTCAGAACCAGAATGATAGACACAGTGACTACAGTACTGCAAATTGAAACAACACCAAAAGGCAGTGCAGCTCAGACTTATTGTAATGGCCATCTTATCTCAAGAGAACTGATGATCAAACATTTCTTTCCTATCAATAGAGATATGAGCAACTCTGAGCATGAAATATAGTATCTAGTGTCAGACAAGGTTACTGTTGTCAGTTTCCTTTATTTAAATGATTTTCTTTATTGTGAGGAAGAATTCAGTGGTGGCATGAGGAGATATTTAAAGGGAAATGAGTACTGAAAAAACTGAAATTTAATATTTCAAAGAAGTGTCTGGAGAGAAAGGGGATGAATTCTAGATACAGACACACATTTTTGGCAGTGACTAAATTAGTAATTTGTTTTGCTTGATTATGTTTGTTTTTGTTTTGCCTTTTGTTTTAATGAGGAGAAAAACAAAACACAAATGCTTGATCACTGAAAAATAAGATTTAAGTTAAAAGGAAAATGACAGTCATGCAAAGACAAAGACATTTTTGTTTCAGTGAAAAAAATAAACCATTCTTAAAATTAACTGACAAACAATTCAAGTTTTCTTTAAAACAAAACAAAGCAGAAGCACTCATCTGAAAGGGAAAAGGATCATTTTAATCAAATACTGTTTTAAAAAAACAGATTTTGAAGCTGAAATTTGGAGATTTAATGTTTGATCAGAGTAGAGCTAATTGAGTCTGATTCATTTTCATTAGTTAAATTGCTCAGTAGCACAAGGGGTGTGTGTGTGTGTGTGTGTGTGTGTGTAATTTGGAGTGAAAAACGTGCACAGTAATGAAAATATAATGATGTGTAAAATAGATAACATCACAAAATATATCATATTACGATATAATTATATGTATAATTACCTATAAACATGATATAATACATAATATTAAATAGTATACAACATGAGATGTATTATATATCTTTAATATAATATAAATTACAATATATTATATATAATAAAATATATTTATAATAAGTATTGTTTTTTTATGGAGATTTTAAAAGGCTATAAATATTGATCTGGTCTCAATGAATATTAATCTTTTATTTTTCAACTTTATAAAGTGTAAGAATTGATTTTTTAGCTATTTGATTTGTGAGAAATACATAATTCTTCAACATGGGAATGACATGGTCAGATCTCAGATCCAGGAATTTGGCTTTGGCAACATTGTGAAGAATGGCTTGGAGAGAAAAGAGAATGAAGGCAAAAAGGGAAATTGATCTCCTAATTAGTGATCTCCTAATTAATTGATCTACTAATTAATAGGCAATTGCAGTAGTTCAAGTGAAAACTACAGTGGTTATGCTGTGAATGTAGAGAAGTGAACAGATATGACAGATGTTCAGGAGGCAGAAATGCAAGATTTAACAATTGATTGATATGAGAAGTGAGAGGGAAGAATTAAGGGTGATTTGCAAATTGCAAACCCTTGTTCTTGACTGAAGTAATTAGGAAGGAAAATGAATTGTTTTGTAAATGTGGAGACTTAGATCGCTGTGGGACGTCAGTTTGGAGGTGTCCAATAGGCAGCTGGAAATACAGGAACAGAGTTGATGAAAAAGACTGGATATATAGATGTGGTCATGATCTACAGAGAGGTGATATTTAACTCCATGGGAGCTGATGAGATCAAGAGAGAAAATATAGAGAGAGAAAAGGAAGAAGCCTGGGAGTGGGTAGGGGGAAGCCCTGTGGAACACCCCGAAGTAGGGAGTGTGATGTGGATAATAATCTAGCAAAGGCAACCAAGAAGGACGGTTGAGTCTGGAAATTAAAGAACTGCAATGAGCAGTGTCGAGAGAGTCTTCAGAGTGTTCATGATGAGACCCTGAGAGATGGTAGGGGCAAAAGGGAGATCTGACCATCCTTGTAGGCAGCAGAGACAGTACTAGTGGATAAAGAGAGGTTGAAAATTAAGGTGAGAGAGAGGATGGTTCGATATGTTCCGATTTAAAACAGTAATAAATCCTAATGGAATATAATTTAAGACTGGGTACTTCGAGAGATTGAAGTCTTCACATTGAAGACATTTCATTGTAAAGCTTGATAAACACAGTGAAATTGACCTCAGAGTTTGGCTCTGTGTTTTTATAAACTGAGAAGGATTTATGGACTGAGTATTGAATGCACTAAGGGCAATCAATCCATTAGACTTTTTACTGGTAAACCACCTATCAATAAAGAAGCAATTGGGCGTTTTGTTTTGTTTTGGGTAATGCAGAGACTGAAATATGAATTGAAAACTCATGTTCAGTGCTTTTATCTTCATTATAAAATGTCTTAGGAAATAAATATAATTACCTTGTTTTTCATGTGTCGATTTTCAGTTGAAAAATAAGTATCTTTTTCATGAAATTCAATTTCATATATTGTTTTGACAATATGTCTGTAATCTAGGGGTTGGCAGACTATGTCCTGTGGGCCAGATCTGAACGGTGGCTTTATAGCAGGCTAAGAATGGCTCTTTTATTTTAAAATACATTTAATTGCATTTAAAAAATGTAAAATAAAAAAACAAAAACATTCCTAGTTCACTGGCCTTACAGGAATAAATGGCCAGCCAGATCTGACTCTCAGAATTGTTAATGCCATGATTGAATCAGTTAATCAAGCATTTTTAAAGAGCTTCCTCTGTACCATGCCCTGTACTTAATATTGGGGATAAAAAAAAAAAAAAGCAAAACCAGCCCAGGTACATGCCGTATACCTATCATATAGGTGGATGTCATTTTGAATATGGTATATACCTATGTGTGTGTTTATATGTGTACCCATATCCATATACACATATACCTATGTATAAAGGAAAAATGGAAAGTAACTTTAAACACAACAAAGACCTTAGAAAAGTACCTTGGCATAACTTCTTGCATATAATGAATGTTAGTTGAATAGAAATAAAAAACATCAAAGTCAAATTTGTTATGAAATTAAATCATTCTCATGGATTCAGATTAATTTTGTATGGTAGCATTGTGTAATTGTGCTTTTCAAAGTGTCATTAAAAAAATAAAATAAAAAATGTACCAGAATGCCTTAATGGGAAAATTATTTGTTCAGCGCACTCTGATGTAACGCTATTATTTTTAGGTGATAATCACCACAGATACAATGCCTTCCTTGATTTGGGAGTTTGGGACTGTTCAGAGTGCTCTGAGTTTGAGTTCTGCTGGGTTGGGGAATCTATTGTCCATGAATTTCTGTTCATTCCTTCTATAGTCCCCAGGGATTGTCTTTCCTGTTTGCTTTTCAATTTAAATCAGGTTTCTTCCTGCCAAGGTGTCTCCTCTCCCTGACCCACTGTGGAGCAGAATTCAGTCTCCCCTTAATTCTCATAAACCCCCTTCCTCCCAATACGAGGCAACTCAATTTTTGATCACTTCCAGTCCAAACCAAATGTATATTAAGCATCAGCTATGTGCCAAGCACTGTGCTAAGCACTAAGGATAGAGTTTTAAAAAGGAAAGATAGTTGCTACTCTCAAGGAACACAGTTTAATTAAGGGAGACGATACACAAAAGAAGGCAAGAACATGGGCAGAGAGGTGGAGGGGTATTTTGTTCCGTGGAGTTGAAATCTGGCAGAACAGCAGGCACAGAGTAGAGCGAGCAGAAGAGTCCAGTTTCTGTCTCTCCATAAAGAAAGGCATTGGGAGGATTCCCCTCTCCAGACCTTCAGTCCAGGAGACAGGAGATTGAGGGGAGGGGGTGGCAGCCAAAGCTTGAGTTAGCTGCATGGTGGCAAGATTGGAGGTAGTGAGATTAGAGATTAGAGCCTCGCCTGGGAGGGGCCTCTTGTTCTGTGGAGTTGAAACCAGGCAGAGCCACAGACTCTAGAGCCATGGGAAGTGTTGAAGGTTAAAGTGAAGAGAAGGTTGCTTTTTAGCAGCCCATGTAGATGGTGTGGCCCTTCACATGTAATGGACATTGGGTGAGATTCAGACTTAGATCTTTTGTTTGTAGATGGATCTATTCTTCCCCACTTTCAACTCAAAACTATAGTTTTTATATGTCTTCAGAACCCAAAAATGAAAATCATTTGCTTCTGGGAAATGGACAGGAAACTGGATTAGAAGACAGAAAATATCATAGATGGTCAGAACAGATTGGATTGATTATGTATTCTAAAAGAAAAGCAAGCTGTTTGTAATAGGGTTCTCCAGTTTCATGAACAATTCCCCTCCCCCCCATTCTACTATAATAATAGCATTTGTATAGCACTTTAAGATTTGCGAAGCATTTTACAGACATTACCTCATTTGGTCTTCACAACCGTCCTGCTAGACCTGATATTATTATCACTATTTTGCAGATGAGGAAACTAAATCTGAAAGAGCTTTGGTGATTTGCCCCGGGTCAGCTAGTAAGTGATTGGTGCTGAATTTGAACTTGACACTGTAGTCTTTCCATTGTACCACTGTTGCATATGAAAAAGCTCATTTTACTTGGTGTTTAAGTTCAGAATAGAAATGAAGAAATTTTTTTTAAGGGTTTAAACATTTGATAGCTTATCATTTCCTGCTTTCTTTACCCTTTGTCCATTTTGCCCCCATTATATTCCTGCCACCAGAGGTATTTGGTGGTACAGTGGATAGAGCGCTAGGTCTGGAATCAGGAACATTTGAGTTCAAATGTGGCCTCAGACACTTATTAGCTGTGTGACCCTAGGCAAGTCACTTAACCTCTGTTTGCCTCAATTTCTTTAACTGTAAAATGGAGACAGTAATAGCATTTAGCAAATAATAGGCTCTGTTCTGATGCTTATTCCTTTCCGTTCCTTTCCCCTTTCCTCTTTTCCATGAAGAATTCTACTCTCTTTTTCCCTAACAAAGTAATCCTGAAGCAACTTTAGCTTTACATCTCTAAATCTATTTACTCCACCTGGGACCTTCCGGTTTCACCTCTAATCTATGGGCAGTAGTCAGCATTGTTAAGTGTATGTCGGAGACGAACTTGCAACCCTTAAACGAACGTTTTACCACTTTTACCTGGAATTAATGATTCCTTGCTTTATGGCCTCTGAATGCTATATCGTGCTTTCAGATCACATCCAGAATTCCTTTCCCTCTAACCTCTTTTAGTCTGAGTTTTGCAGAGAAGAAATGTTTAGTGGGTCTTTTGGGCAGAGAATTGTGTCTCTGATTTCTGCCAATGACTTTTGGGTTTTCTTTGGTGCAAATGACTGAGCATGATGGTGTCAGTTAACTAATACGTTACAAGGCTAGAGATTCTCTAGATGCAAAGAAAGAAAGAATAATATATTTATTGAGCATTTTAAAGTTTTCAATGTGCTTTACACACATTCCCTTATTCGATTCTTATAACTGCTCAGGGAAGTAGGTACTGTTAATGATTCCCATTTTTCAGAGGAAGAACACTGAGGCTTATAGAAGGTAAGTAACATAGGGAGTGTGTGAGGCAGGATTCAAACTCGACTCTTCCCGACTTCAAGTCCAAGGCTTTTTCCAGTCTAATCATGGTACCTTTTGTAAATAATGTACAGTAGATATGTAGAATAATCTTGAAGATATAAAATCTTCTCACAGTAGGGTATTGAAGAAGTTTATGTAAATTTCAATAGCTAGGCTGATAAAGCATAATTACATATTTAAAGCCATGCACAATTCTAGTCAATATTCATATTTTCTACAGAAAATAATTTAACGTATCACATCATCTTAAAGAAGTCTGTTTGCCCCCCTCCATTTTGATTGGGCTAATCTAGATGATAGAAAATATCTAGGACATTGAACATTTTTGAATAAAATAATTAATTTGAGACTTTTAAAAAATTTTGTAAACCATTTCTACTTTGCCAAAAGGAACTACTCTAACTAGAAATGTGAGATTAGTGTTCTGACAAATATAACACTCCTATCTTATTCCAAAGAGTACTTATCAGCATCCTTTTCTCAATTGTAGACAAAAATTTAGGAGACAAAAGTTGGAGTTGTCTTGACTCTGATGTGTTACTGTTGTCAGGGAGTGCCTTTGTCATTTTTTTTTAAATATACTACTAAAACATGTAGTATATTAGCTTATTAAATAGTAGAATGTATATGAGTTATGTCTTTTGACTTGCACATTAATTGAAGTAAGGCAGAGTTGCACCAAGTCATTGGCCTTGTTCTTCCAGAGTCATCAGAGTCTAGTGGCAAGACAAAATCATGATGACTGTTGATGGCTTGGTATTCAGTGATGTTTTTGATGCCTTACCAAGCTCTAAATGCTCTGCAGAACCTCCTTCAGGTTCTGTGACTGTTAGAAGTAATTGTTTTCATTTACCCATTCTGCCAGGGAAAGTCTTTGGATGCTTGGGATAGACACCCCCACCTCCCTCAACTCACCAATGGATTTGAGATTCCTTAGTTGTCCTCAGTCTGGGCTACCTTGTCTGCTGAAATGGTTTACTAGGGGTTGCTGCATCTTCTTGGAGCTGTAGGTGAGAACTGGGTGAATTAGGTGGACACCAAAGGGAGAAAGCAGACCTGAAAAGGGTTTGGTAGTCCTCACACCAGAAGTACTGTTTCAAGGTCTGTCTGAAGAACTTTGGAATTGATTGAGAGACGTGGAAGATGCTGGTGCAGGACTGCCCAGGTTGGGGTGCCCACATCAGAGAAGGTGCACTGCTCTATAAGCCAAGCAGAAAGACACATCTCCACTCTAAATATTTATACAGTTTGTTTGTGCCTGACCTGTGGCAGAGCCTTCCAAGCACCTACTGGTCTGATAAGCCACAGTTGAACACACGGCACCTTGACCTCAACAGTGATGTCATTTTGATCCTCTCCAAGCACAAAGGAAACAACCAGCCAACCAGCCAACCGGTAGAATGAGATCCTCTTGAGAGCAAAGGTTGTTCTCATATTCCCCAAACCTACCAGAATGACTTGTACAGAGTATGTAGTAAATAAATGAATTGTTGAAATGAAATTTGGGCATCCTCTTGGAGATATTTACCAGTGAGATGTAGGGCTGGAGTTTAGGTCAGAAATGAGGACTGGATGTAGAGATCTGGGACTCAACTACATAGTGATAACAAAATGATTTATTATTGTATATAGGTAGTGATGAGTGGAGAACCAAGGCTCATGGGATCTTATGGGATACTGAAGTTATCCTAATAAAGAGTTTCTTTGAGGCATGCAGAGAAGTCAGTAAAAAAAAAAGTCCCAAAGTAAAGCAGTTGAGAAATGAGATGACCATTGAGGTCAATCTCATTTAATAGATGAGGAAACTGAGGAGCAGATATGTTAAGTGACTTGTCCAGTTCATACAGCTACTAAATCTCTGAGGGAGGATTTAAATTCAGGTCTTGCTGACATTTCAGTCCAGTACTCTATCTTGCCTTCCCAATGTGAAGTATAGGCAAGACATTAAAGTAGACATGTCCTAATAGGCAATGAAAATGAGACACTGGAACTCAGAACTGGAGATGTACATCTGAAAGATGCCTGCACAGTAGTGGCAGTTAAAGCATCTGGCATAAATGAACATGTTGAAAGATAAAATATGTCAAATAGGAACCCTTTGAGATCTTGATTTATCTGATTGTTATGAACTTCCGTTTTCATTTTATAATTTAGAACCAGCCAAGGCAATGATTTTTTTTTATAAGACTAGAAAGCAGAAATTAAATTAAGCAAATGGAAACCATTTTAGATAGGTGCTTCTCATGGGAATGAAATGAGCCAAACAGCAAAACTTATTTTTTAAATGTCCTTAGGAAATTTTAATTGAATAGATTTGACCTTTTCTTTGCAAAAATCCCTTGTAACTGCAGTATTGTAGCTTTAGCAGCTGTTTATTTTGTCATACTAGGTAAAAAAAAAAAAGGGAATAGGTTGCTGTTTCCATTTTCTCTACTACTGGATTTCTACAGTCACTATGCTCATGATCCAAGTGTGGCATGAGCCTTTTTTATCCCTTTTGCCTGACTGAAGCTTTCAAGTGATGAAAAACGGCTTCCTTTCTAAAAATGTCTGTCTTAGTCAAAGCTGTCTGGCAGTTGTGATAATGAGATAATTTGGTGTCATTTTCTGGGTTCACGTTTTGCTCATAGAGTAGTCTGGCTTCTAAAAATAAAATAAGCTTAGCTTGTCACTTGCTCTATTTTGGCTTAAAGAACAATATTGTATAAACTAAAGAAGAATGTTCTAACATTTACTTCTAGGAGACATTGTCACTTAGAGAACTTTAAAAAACTCGTTGTTGGAATTGACTTTCATTCTTCATACTTGGGATTCTTAACCTGAAGTTTCAGAATATGATTTTGACAAATTTTGACAACTGTATTTCAGTATGATTGGTTTTCTTTGTAGTCCTGTGTATTTTATTTTATGCACTTAAAAACATCATTCGGAGAAGGGATCCATAAATTTTATGAGATTGTTAGAGGGGCCCATGGCACACAAAAAGTTATGAATCCCTGCTCTAAACTATTTCCACACAAGTTACTTTAAGGCTGGCTTTTTATTTTATTTTATTTTATTTAGGTTTGAGGGGAAAAGAATAATGAAATCACCTAATTAAATAATTTATTCACATTTTTACAATTTACAAATTCACAAACTTCCCAAAATAAATATTCCTTAGCATTTTTCCAAAGTATTTATTTTAAATATAATTTAATTTTTGACATTGGGTCAGTAAATATTCATTAAGCATTTCTGCTGTTTGCTAGATATTGAGGGAGTTATAAAGTTTGGGTAAGACATAAGTCATGCGACTCTCCATGATTCCATTGCGTGTTTCCTTGGCAGAGATACTGGAGTGACTTGCCATTTCCTTCTCCAGCTCATTTTACGTATGAGGAAATGGAAGCAAACAGTGTTAAGTGACTTGCCCAGGGTCACAGCTAGTAAATGTCTAGGGTCAAACTTGAACTCAGGAAGATGAGTCTTCTTGATTTCAGACCTAGTACTCAATGCACTATAGCACCCCCTAGCTGCCCCTCTGTGACAGTAATAGGGTATGAAAAATACAGTAATTAAAGGAGATAATAATGCTTGATAAGACATGGGAGATTTAAGCAAATAACAGGTCTTCTGTTCAGTGGATAGAGTTTGGGGCCTGAAGTCAAGGAGACCTGAGTTCCTGGCCTCAGGCACTTAATAGCTGTGTAACCCCATGGGCAAGTCACTTAACCTCTGCCTTGGTTTCCTTAACTATAAAATGGAGATGATAATACTAGTACTAACCTCACATGATTATTTTGAGGATGAAATGAGATATTTGTGGTAGACACTTGTTCCTTCCCTCCCTCTGAGCTTGGGAAAATCGGGGAAGGCCTTGGAGACATGACATTTCATGGACTGCTGGAGATGAAAGGTGCCTTATAGGTCATGGAATCCAACCTTATCATTTTAAAGAGGAAGGAAACAAGACATAGCAAGGCAGAGTGACTTCTCTAAGGTTATATACATAGCTCCTTAGCCACAGAGCAGGGGCTGAAACACAACTCTTAGCACAAGGTGCTGTTGAACACTTTTTGTTCATGACTTGGGTGAAAGCGTAGGTCTGTCTCCTCATGGCATTTTTAGATGCTGAGAGGGCTAGCTAACACACTAGATGAGTCAGAATCCAAAAAGATCTTAACAGGGCAGAGCACTGAGTCCAATCTAATAAGATGACATTTAATAGGTATGAATGTGAAGTTTTCACAAAAATCAACTTTACAAGTGTAAGATGAGAGATGCATGACAAGACAGGAATACTGAGAAAGGTCTGGGGATTTTAGGATGCTCCAAGCTTGATATGTATCAATAGTATAATATGGAAGCTAAGAATAATAAGAAAAACATAACTTCCAAGAAGGAAGGGGTGTAGACTTATCGTACTCAGTTCTGGTCAAACACATCTCCGGTGCTCAGTTTAGAACACCACATTTAAAGAAAGACGTGACCAAATAAAATCTTAAGAATATCAAGAAGATAGCCAGCCATTATGGGAAGAAACTTCAAGTCCATGCCACATAAGGATCTGTGGGAAAAATCAGGGATTTTTATAGCTGGAGAAGAAGAGCTTAAGGAGCACATGATGATATTCATTAAGTATGTGAAAGGCTTACAGCTTCAGGGAGACCTGGGAGGACTTTGTGAGCACTACAGCATGGAAAAGGAAGATAGCTGTGAAAGATATAAGATATGTGCCCAGCACAGTGACCAGTCATAAGTCCAGAAGGATGAGGATGGCTTGTGCTTCCCTTCTCTTGGCAGAGATGTGATGAACGAGAAGTCCAGAAAGAGACATAGATTTTCAGTCGTAGCCAATATATGGATTTGTTTTGCATGACTTCTACTTAATTTGTTACAAGGAATTTGATACCAAGAAGAAGAATGGGAAGAAAAAAGTTTATGGGTCATTAAAATATGAACAGAAGGAAACAAAAGGAAGCTCAGAAGGGAAGAGAGACAAATGGCAGTGTTGTAATTACCATGTTAAATTTAAAATATACCCCGAAACTTGTCTACAAAAGAAAATCAAGGATTCCTGTGCATCCCTTTTTTTAATGTTCCTTGTATGTTCATGTTTTCCGATGATTGCCAGGTTCATAATAATAAAGCTTTTTTTAAATAATAAATCTTTTTTAAAAAGTATTTGAAGGGATATCAGGTGGAACGGGGTTCAGACTTGTTCTGTTTAACTCTTACTGTTTCCTGAGCAATCATCTTTTTTTATTATGCTGTGTTATGGAAATGCTATGAAAATTCCACAAATTAAAATAAATAAAATTGAAAAATGATGAAAGTTTGAAAATAGTTAAACTTCGGGTTTACTGTAAGAAAAAATTCATAACAACCAGGAGTATTTAAAATTGAAATGCGTTCATCTAGGATGTGGCATACTCCCTCTCTTTGGAGGTCTTTGTGTGTGTTCGTCCTTCATTGCCAAAGAAGACCATGCCATCAGAGAAATGATGACATGACTTCCACTTGACTTTGTTTTGAGTGAGGGAGAGCTGTGCAGGTCACCAACCTCACTTCTCCTCCAGAGCCATCTGAATCCAGTGACCGCATATTCATCAGGATGACTGGAGATGACCCAGGATGAGGCAGTTGGGGTTAAGTGACTTGCCCGAGGTCACGCAGCTAGTGAGTGTCAAGTGTCTGAGGTGAGATAAAGTCTACATGTCTACTTGTGAGGTATGTCATTGTAGACATGATTTTTTAGGACTGGGTTTGACATCATCCTTTCAACTCTATAGTCTTGTGATTCTTTCTTCTAAACTTTATTTTTCCATTTGAGGTAGGCTTTAAAGGCTGGGTAGGAATTGAACACAAAGACAGAAGCTTGATGAAGTCAGTCAGTAATATTGATTAAGTACCTACCATGTGTCAAATCCTAAATTGTTGGGGATACAAAGAAGGGTGACAGATAGCCCCTGCCCTCAAAGAACTCAAAATCTAATTGGAGAAGACCCCTCACACACACACAGACACACACACAGACACACACACACACACACATACATCTGAGAAGGAGATGGGAAAGAGGAGAAAGGAAAGGAGGAAGAAAAAGAAGAGGGAACCTAAGGAAGAAAGAAATGATGAAGTTCAGGAGTTCAGCCAGATGGAGAATGATGAGGTAGTTTTCTGGACCCCCTCCTTAAAAGGAGGATCTGAGAAGAGTTCTCCAATGCCCACCCTCCTTCCTCTCCAACCAGAGGAAGGAAAAGAATCCAGAGGCAGATACTGAAAAAAAAAAGGACATTCCAAGCCAATTGAATAGGGTGAGTAAAGACCTGCAGACAGACGTCTTTAGGGCATATAAGAAGGACAATGAGTGGCCCAATTTGGATTAACTTCATTGTATTTTGAGAGAAACATAATGAAATAATGCCAGAAAGGGGAGGTGGCGCTAACTTATTGAGAACTTAGATGCCAAACTTCTCAACTTTTTTTAGTAGATAGTAGCAAGAAATGGTTGAAAGGTTTTGAGCAGAGAAGTGATGTGACCATATCTATATAAAAGGGGAGAGGTATGGTGGTGGTATAATGGAAGAAGTCTTACATAATTCTAAGTTGTTTTCTTAATTTTAAATTATTAATCCAAAGCAGTTGGACTAATCCATAGCTCCACCCAAAGGGGATCCTACTGCTTATCTACCTCCAGTCCTTCAGCACTGAATTTTTCCATCTTTGCCAGTTTACTGGAATTAAAAAGACATGAGGCAATATCTTAGAGTGAATTTAGTTTCTTTTATTTTTAGTGCCTTTGAAGATTTTTGTCAGAAGGCTATTTATAGTTTGTATTTCTTTTGACTATCATTTTCCACCCTTTATTGGGAAGTGACTCAGTCTTAGACATTTGTGTCAATTTTCTATAGATTTTAGACTTCTATCAGCTATATTTAAGGTATATTTTTTTCTTTTATGCTAGCTGCATTAATTTGATTCATGTAGAATTACTGAATTTTATATAATCAGAACTATTTCATCTTTTATAATCTTTATTCCATGTCTGGTAATACCTTCTTCCCCAATAAGAGCTGCCATTTTCCTCTTATTTTTTAATAATATGATTTTTTATGCTTAGATAATTTACCCATTTGTGATTTATAATGGTGTCAGATTCTGGTCTAAATCTAATTTCTGCCACAATATAGTTTATGTAAGACTCAACTGCTTCTTTAAAGGCTTGCCATGAAGACCAAATGAAATAATGCATGTGCAAATACTTTTTGGGTTTTTTTTAGGGATGTAAAATATAGGGTTGATAGAGAAAGGAGAATCTTAAGAGAAAACAAATGAATTGACCACAGGCACAGATTTTATGATCTATAGTGATTGAAAAATAAAATGAAAACATTTTTCAAACCATAGAAATAATAATAAATATGTTCCTAATTGAGCTCTTATTTCTGTCTGAAGATCAGTTAGTATATTCTGAAGAAGAAAAAGTCTATTGTTTTTTTTTTAAACAGAATGAAGAGAGACCTAATAAAAGTTGTCACAATACAGACAAATGATCCTTAAGCCTCCTCCTGGCAGGGTTTCTGAAATGTGAAGTAAGAACTCTTTAACTATGGTTTTCTTTCAGAAGATGTTAAACAAGTTAATGAACATAAATCAGCTAAAGAGGCCCACTCCACAGAGCTACAAATTCAGATACTTGCAAGATCTTAGAGCTACTTTGACATCATTTAGAAATAGTACTCCAGGGGAATAGGATGGCATGTGGGGACATTTTGCTAGCCTATAAATTATTTTGGAAACTGACTAATTTATTCTTCAACATATATGTTGTTAGAAGTGTATCTTGCCAAATAATTTAAAAAACATTATATATAAAGGCATTCTCAAGGAATTGAATTAATATAAAAAGTTCTTAGGGGAAAAATGTAAAATTATGCTGTGTAAATGACCTATGTAATCTGAAATACCATAAAGTTTTAGAAATAAAAAATTCTTTAACAGTGTTATCCTAAGATAATCACAAAAGTTTATATTAAAAGTAAAAAAAAAACAAAAACAAATAACCTTTAAATGCAACTCATCCTCAAATTTAGCTAGCCCTGCCCTTCCTCCACCCGAAAAAGCTCCCCAGCTCCCCATTTCTGTATTCAGCTCCTTGGGTCTTTGTTCTGCTCAACAATTAAGACTTGAGGGCTAGGGTAGTTTATTCTTAAGTGTCTTACTTTTATATTCAAGGGAAAGAAATAAGTGGGCCATTTAATTTTTAGTAGTTTCTAGATTTTTAACTTAAAAAATTATAAATATAATTACATTTCTGGTTCTTTAAATAAAATTTTAGATATTATCCTATGTAGGACTTTTAAAAAAAAGTTTTCAAATTATGACTCATGAGAAAGCTGTGATAGAGCTAGATAATTGTGGAACAATATTTTAATACTTCAACAAACCCATGATCTTGGTGTGGATACTCTCTCCGCTGACATATATCACAGGCCTTCCACGTCTTCCAACCCTGTGCATTTCTTATTCATCTTTAATGTTCACGTGCACTTCCTCTGATTATTGTAATGTTTTGGGAGGTGCCAGTACAGCATTCAGTTGTCCATAGCTTATTGTCCTCTCTTAATACATGATTGACATATATCTCTTTTGAATCATGCAGGTCCTACCTCTTATCCTACTTCTTATGAACAAATCATTGTTAGAAATGTGTGGTCCCACTTGAACCACCATGACTCAATTTTTGTTGTCCTTTGGGGCAACTGAAATGTTCATTCTTATTGCAAGATTTTTATCCATATGATATAACTTGGTGACACTCAGAGTACAGATGATAGACTTTTGATTTGGTGATAATTTTAGGGTCATTGAACTCATGGCATAGTTTCCCAAAGGCAGTTTGGTCCTACTCCTTTCCTGGACACAGTCACCCATCTAGAATGCCTATCAGAAATACACCTACCATTGGACTTAAGAAGGTTGCTCAAAGAGATTAAGTGACTTGTTCAGGGTTACACAGTAAGTGGCACTGAGACCACCAGCCTTGCTTTCAGCCTGAGTCTAGTAGCCATTTTCTAGCAAGCTTTGTGGGAAAAAGAGTCAGTTATTCTCTCTCCCACCAATACCACTAATTGACCAATTGACACCAAGGGGTGGGAAAACTGAGAATCCTTATAAGATCAGTGCTGCCTTGGTCACTGTCCCTGCTTCTGACTTCCACCCTTCATCTCCAGCCATCAACCTTGAGGGTAGCAACCTTGTGGAGAAAGTATCCACCATCCCTGCCACCACGAACACCAGTTTTCATCAAGGAGGAGGTAAACCCAAGCATTCTCCTCCACCTTCCATCTACCTTACTTCCAGTTCCCAGTTTCCCCATGACATTACTCAGGGGAGCAAGCCTTGCAGAGATTCAGCCTGGTAATATGTGTGTCTACACATTTAGCAGCCATAGCTACGGAAGACCTAGAAAAAGCAGCTCACGAGACCAAAGTCCTTGGCATTATTAGGAACCTTTATTGTTTTATCAGCGGAAAGGACATTAAGGAATATTGCTATCTGCTTTGCTGTTGTATCCTAAGGACCACAGGACCCTTCCATTTGCCTTGCTCCTGAAATCTCCTATGGGAGTTGTGTCTTCCCAATAAAGTGTGAGCTGCTTGAGAAAGGCACTGGCTTGCTTTTTGATTTGTCCTCTTAGAACTTAGCACAATGCTTTGCACGTAAAAGTGCTTAATAAACAATTTCCATTCATTCATCAATTCATCATTTGATTTTATATAATACATTAATCCAGTTATACCTTCTACATCATGACTTTCCCTGTCACGGTTTCAGTATATCCTGGATTGGCATAAGAAATTAAAGGGGGAGTTTTGCAGAAGCTGCAGACAACACATAAAGGCCAACAGATTATACAGGAAAAGTTTAGAATCTCAAAAATGCATAAAACATATGTATAGTATTGTTTATATCAACATATTTTATCTTTTAATACCATAATAATTCAGACTTCTTCTATGGTATGAAGGGAGGGCCAAAAATTTTTATGTGAATTTTCCAGATTGTAGGGGTGCCATGCCCCCAACCCCTGCAGTGTGGAAGGGATAACTATATAGAGGCATCATAAAATAGTGTAGAGATATTAAATACGTGGCTGCAGACCACACTGCAGCTGGAGTGCTGCTTGAACCAGATTAAAATGTAATTGGGAAATATTTAATAAAATAAATAAAAATATAGTAGGCCATAGATAATGTTAAAATGTGGTTTTCTAAGTCAGTATGTGACCAGCAGGGATGTTTACGTACTCTTTACTGGCCCCTGTTTCTGTTTGAGTTTAAATAACTGGTGCAGTAGATAGAGGACAAACTTTGGAATCAGAAAGACCTTATGTCAAGTCCTGCTTCTGACACATATTGACTCTATGACCTTGGGCAAGTCACTTAATCCTTTATGCCCCAGGCAGTTCTTTAAGGGATATGAAGACATAGTCAACAGAAGTGGTTCCATGTCTATGTAAGCAATTTCCATACTTGTCATTCCCCTGTCTTGATGAAATTATAGTTCAGGTTCAAAAAGCCCTCAAACCAAATCTAAAACATATGACCTACATACTTAACTTGTTATTATTTGTGGTTTTAGACATTGACTTTAGATGTAGGAGCTAAGTAGGAGCTTTTCCTTTTGACTTTTTGGCATATAGTGTTAAAACACTATTACGGATATCTACAACTCTCCCTATTACTAAACGATAATTACTTAAAAAATCTTTCTTTAAGCAATATTAAACTTCGTTATGCCCTTCTCATATTCTTTACCAGATTAGCACTAAAATGTGTTGCTTTAAACATTTTTAACTGAATAAAGAGAAGGCAAATTAGATTGGCAACAGATAAACAAATGGTACTTTCCTTTCTTTGTGTAACTAAGTGGTGCAGTGGGTAGAGTGCCAGGCCTGAAGTTTGACCTCAGACACTTACTGACTGTGTGACCCTGGTCAAGGCTGTGTTAACCTGGTCTGTGTCAGTTCCTCATCTGTTAAATGTGCTGGAGAAGGAACTGGCAAACCAATATCTTTGTCAAGAAGACCCCAAATGGGGTCACCAAGAGTTGAACACAACTGAACAACAGTAACTACTCTTTTGTGGTGATAGATAGTATGGTGCTTTTTGGGTGGGGCCTTTGAAGATTTCTAGAAGCCATTGCAGTTAGGTTGTATCTTTATTACTATTATAAATATGAATAGGAAAAATGAAATTGGTAATACTTGCATTTCTCCCTATTATCTGAAATGTTCAGGTGAAGTGGTATGTATGCCTTACATTTTTTTTGCCTGTTTAAAAAAGCCAAAACAAAACAAGACACTAAAAAACCTAGGGTTTGAAATTACTCTACTTAATCTTTTTTAGTCACCAGAAATTAACTCAGCTTTTCCTTTTGTCCTAGTTTACACTTGGATCAGTGAACCTGCAGAAGGTCTCAAGCCCAGCTGAAGTCATCCGAGAACTGATGAGCTATTGCCTAAACTGTGTGGCTGACCAGCTTGCCAAGAACAAACACCTGCAGAGAGAGAATGAGATGCTTCAGAGGGACTGGAACGACATCCAAAAGCGGTGGGTCGATTGTGTGCATCTAGCACACACTGCGCTTTTGAAGGAGCATTAGAAACATTGTATGTTTGTGGATTCATATTTTTCAAGTTAAGCTTTGACTTATAATTAATGTTTTGCCCAGTTATAGTACTAAAGTCATACCTTATCTAATACTGAGTTTTAATACTTTTCAAGTGGATGATGCTCTCTCTGTGAAACAAGCTGTAGCATTTTTTCCCAGTCCACACAATTTTTACTACCGGTGGCTCTCATTTATTTTTAAATCCTTAGAAATTTCCCATGAGAGAGAGAGAGAGAGAGAGAGGCGTATCAAGGAAGCAGGCCGTGTCTGAAATGACAGGGCTTCCCATGTTCTCAGTGTGTGACCTTATGATGACAGTCTTGGCCACTATCAGTCAACCAACCAATAAACATTTATTGAGCACCTGAAAACAAAGCAACTTCTTATTAAACATCGATATAATCAACTGAACTTGCTTGTAGCTATTTACATTTAGAGTAGTTAATGTAAACGAGCAATGCATGGAAGTCTACATTCAGAGAGAAACGAGGATAAAGGAAGGATTCTTGGAGCGGGGCAGGGTAAGCAGTAGGAGGGCAAGGTGGGAGTAGAGGTAAGTACAGGAGTCCAGAGTTATGCACAGATAGAAAATAAAGATCAGGAGTAAAATTTGTTGGGGAAAAAACATCTAGTGATCATGATCTCAGATCTTTTAAAGCTACAGCAGATTCAATCAAAATAAAAAATAGGGAAACTACACTCTGTGTGAGCCATATTAACCAGTATTGTTTTAGACTATTCAAAATAACTAGACAGTATAAGGTTGGAATACTTATGTGGTGTAGTACCCTCAGAGAAACTGGACGCAAACAAGTACGGTATAGTCTTCCATAGATGCATAGGAATCTATATGTCTACATATGAGACTGATTATAGATATCTAAGTTATGTCTGTGTATGTGAAGTATATATATAATATATATATATATAATATGTACATATATAGTATATATGTTTGTGGGTATATGTGATTACATGTGTATGTGTGTATATATATATGTGTGTATATATGTAGGTGTATGTATATGTATACTTATATACCACACGCACACACACACAATATCCGTGCTTAATTGTCAGCCTGGTGGGAGGGAAGGAAGAGAAGAAAAAACAAAGTGGAAAGTGCACAAAAGAAAGCTCAGAAGGAAGCAGAGAAAAAATGGGCAGCTCTGACACAATGTGGACCATTTATTATGTGGGATTTCTTGAAATGGAAACTTATGACTGTGTATTTGGAGTCCTCTCTTATGCGTTAGTATTTAAGTTTAAAATAAATTAATAAAAAAAGCAAAAAACACCAAGCTTGAAAGAAGTGACTTTGGCAGTTGTGTGGAGGATACACTTAAGACACAGAACACATAGGAGGGTTTCACATAGTAGTCTGGAAGAGAGGTGGTGAGCGAAGACATGGGGACATGCAGGAGGGATCTGGTTCAGAAGAACATGACAAGATTTGGCAGCTGATGGGCTATGTTAGGCAAGGCAGAGAAGGTAGTCAGGGATGACACTGAGGTTGTGACACTGGGTGACAAGGAGATGATGTGCCCTCAACTCTAGCAGAAGTGTTCAAAAGCAAAGAGTATGAGTTCCATCTTGCACATATGGAGTTTGAGATGCCTGTGGTACCTCTGGATGGAAATGTCTCCTATGTGGTTAGTGGTGTAGCACAGGCACTCAGGAGGGGGAATGGGGGAATGGGAGTTTGAAACACAGAACTGAGAGTCGTCTGAATGCGAGAAAGTGTTGAATCCGTAGGAGCACAGATCCAATGGGAGTACAGAGAAGAAGAGAAGAAGGCCTAGGATGGTCTGGCCCCTGTGGGGGTGTCACACTTAATAACAGGGCATCGCATGGAAGCTTCAGGAGGTCAAGAAGGCGGAGATTTGAGAACAGGCCTTTAGGTTGGCCATTAAGAGAGCACTGTCACTGTATTACCTTAAAATACTTCTGGTTATCTTTTGTTTTTATAGCACTTATATGACTCCATATATTCTTATTTATTCCTGTATCTTCGGGGCCATTCCTTTTATCCAGATAATAACAAAGGCACAGCTAAATGAGCCAGCTTCTCAGTCTTGGCCCCTCACCTGTGGAGAGAAGAGCGTGCTTTTTTTTTTGTAATCTTTTCTTTGGGCAGAAACTTGGTTCACTTGTTTTCATCCATCTTTTTTCTCCTGTGATCATAGGTGGTGTTTTCTCTCTTTCTGCTGTTTTCTATGAGTTATTTCACAAAGGTCTCACCAGACTTTTTTAAAAAAAAAGTCTTTTTCACTTCCTGGTTTGAAATGCACTATGGTATTATATTACGTTAATGTGCCACAGTTCTGACCATTCCCCTGTTGGACATTTAAATTACTTCCAGTATTTTATAATTACATTTAATACTAATATCACTGTCTTGGAAAAGATAGTTCTTTCATTTTTGATATTTATTAAGACTATAAACTTAAAAAAAACCTTTTTTCATTCTTTCTCTATTTCTTGTCTTAAAATTCTTTTCTTATATTTTTCCAGCTCCCAGTCCTTTCCCCGCTTAAACTTTAGAGAGATTTCTAGTTGAAAATTTATACTCGATACGTTACCATCTTGTAATATACTTTGAGTTGGGAAAAACAGAATTAGGCCATAAGGCAGGGATTAATTCCTCCAGGTTATTACTGTTTTATAGTACTGATGCACATCTAGCCAACAAGGAATAACTAAGCAGAAAGGAGAAGGAAGTAAGTAATACTCATCAGGATTCCTAATAAGAAATATATAGATTATATTTTGGGATAAAGAAATGATATTACTACTCTAGAAACATAAATATACATGATTAGTTTTTTGGATGCTTGGTATGGGTAGTATTTGGGATTTAGAGTACATATTTTGGCTTTTACTAAATGCTTTTTATCTGATTGAAATATCATGCCATTGGGATTTTTTTTAAACAACTGAGGTAATTGAGGCTAATTTTCCAATTTTTTATTTATGGGAAATTTAGTTTTGTTCTTGTTTTTGACATGATTTTTGGAATGACAGAAGGAAAGTCACTTAATTTTTCCCTCCTGAAGTTTTTATGTGCAAAATAACCTTAGTTCATTGCATGCCCTAAATTATGTGTATAAATTAAATGTTTGAAAGGACCATCAATGTATCTGTGTGTTTTGTTCACATACACACACACTTCCAGGGCCACTCCCCCAACCTCTATCACACTTGACATTCCCCAGAAGGTTGGTTGTTGGTTATTCTCAGGGTTCTTAGGAGAACCCTAAGGGCCTGGGTTCCTCGGGTTGTTGTTCATAATCCCTTACTGGTTTGCTTCCCATTAACAATCTATTAGCAGCCTCAATTAGCTTTTCTCAAAGGTACTTTCTGAGGTGATATAATAAGAGTAGTGGGTACAAATCATTTCCCTCAACATCCTGGAGCCCATTCTCCCACAGATGCTTACTTGGCTGCAGGAGGTGTGAGGAAGAGTGGGTTCAAACTTTGAGTCCAGTGGTAGTGAGACATCGTGCAGAGAACATGTATGACAAAAGTAACTCACAACTGGAGCCTCAGATACTTACTAGCTAAGCAAGTCGCTTAATCTCTGCCTCCACTCTTCCACTGTAAAATGGAGATTATTATGAAGATCTCACAGTATTGTTGTGTGCACCAAATAAAATTTGTTTAAAGTGTTTAGTGTAGTTGTGGACACAGGGCAAGTGCTTAAAAAATGCTTGTTCTAGTACCTTATGTTTCCTAATGTTTTATGGCCTGGAAATCCTTTCTGGAATCCAAAGTGACCATCCTTCTCTGGTACAAGGAGTCATGGTCCTTTGAACTTGTCCTCTCTTCTCAAGACTCTCAGGGTGCTGTCCTGATCCTGGATTTACTCATTGTCTCCTAGAAGGCCATGCTCCCTGATCCTGGATTTACTCATTGTCTCCTAGAAGGCCACGCTCCCTGATCCTGGATTTATTCATTGTCTCCTAGAAGGCCATGCTCCCTGATCCTGGATTTATTCATTGTCTCCTAGAAGGCCATGCTCCCTGATCCTGGATTTATTTATTGTCTCCTAGAAGGCCACTCTCCCTGACCCTGGATTTATTCATTGTCTCCTAGAAGGCCACGCTCCCTGATCCTGGATTTACTCATTGTCTCCTAGAAGGCCACACTCCCTGATCCTGACCAGAGGAACTATTGGCTGAGGGTCTAGTGACTAGACTCGGTGGATCTCCTGCCACCAGTCTCTTGCCATTCCATCGGTCTTCCACTCAGACCAAACGTGATTTTCTTAAAGCACAGGTCTGAGTATGTTACCCCTACCCTCACTCAGTAAACTCTTTTTGTTCCCTATTATCTCCAGGATCAACTAGAAACCCCTCCGCTTAGTTTTTGAAACCCTTCATCACCTTCCCCCTTCCTACCTTTCTAACCTTCTTAACTCTACATTCCCCTCCTTGTGCTTCACAGTCTGGTTCCAATGGGCCACTTGCTGCTTCTGGCACACCATACTCCAGCTCCCTTCTGTCAGATGCATGTTAACTCCTCCATGGGAATGTGAACTCCTTGACAGAAATAATTATGTTTGTGTTGGGGCACCCCAGCACTTAGAAAAATACCTAGCATACAGAGGGTTGAGAGAATAATCTCTAGTCTCTCCAGTTACACAGTCAAAGATATGGGATTGGGGGTGGGGAGAGGGGGAAGGAACCTTCCTTTCCCCCACAAGACCAATTCCTTTTCAGCATCTTGGCTTCAGCTCTGGAACTGGAATCCTTAGCTCTTGATGTTGGGAGCCCCCAACTACTATACTCATTCACTATTTGCCTGGTTCACCACTTGAATGTCTCACTGACAGACTGATGGAACAGCTGAAATCTCTCTGCTATTTAAATTCTCCCAGAAACATGGTTAGCTCGTTTGTTTAGCCAATCAACTATTCCTTTATTGACCCAATCAAAATGACTTAAACTTCATAAGGGTGTCCGTCATCTTGTTTATACATTTAAAGCTGCATCATATCTATTAACTGATTCAACTAAAATTTCTGGGCGTTCTGTAATTGTATTAATTGAGTTGGAGTGGAACTTCCCCCCAACCATATATATGTTATATACAGATATTCATTCTCCTCATCCTTTTTCTCTTTGACTCTTGTCTTGAAGCTCTGGGTGAGGAAGCTCCTTCAGTCGATGTAAGTCAGACTACTGTTGTGCATTGTGAGATTGTAGAGGACTACCTGGGCCTCTGAGACATTGTGTGATTTTTCCAGGGCTGCAGTAGTAGCTCTGTAACTTCATTAGACCTAACTTCCAGGCCTACATATTGCAAATAGTGCATCCTAGATGAGATAGAGTGTTAGAAAGGGCATTCACATCACAGATCTAACATCTACCAGCTATTTCTCAATTTCCTTACCTATAAAATGAGGAATTTGTATTAATGGCATTTAAGGTCTCCTATAGTACAAAATCTAAGATCCTGTGATCTTACATACATATATGTAGATAACTAGGTTATATGTAAATACATTATATATTGATAGCTAGACTTATAGGGAGTCAGGATTACCTAGGTTTTGTATGTGTTATATATATGTGTGTGTGTGTGTGTGTGTGTGTGTAGTTACGTATATATGAATTATATCTATAATCAATTCATTTCTGAATCATAAAATAATATAACACTAATATAAAAATAATAGTGACTATGTATCTATTTACAATTTTAATCTTACGCTCAGACTTATAATCTTAATTTGCATAAACATTTTTTGTTTGTTCTGAATAAGACTATTGGTGATAATTGTAGGGATTCTGCTGCTTTGAGAGCAATGAAGGATTTTAGCATCTAATTGAGACAATATCAGTAGATCTATCTACTCAGTTGAAAGAAGTTATTTCTGTACAGATCTAAACAGATTTTTAAAATTATATACATTCATGTCCTATCATTAATGGTTTTAATTACATGTAAAAAATATTTCCCACAATTATTTTTATCCCTAGTGTCATAAGAGAATTTTTAATAAAGCAAGTGAATTTAATTTCACCCTGTACCAATAATTGCATCCTATGTAATCCAGAATCTGAAAATATGGTGTATCTCATTAATTTAATTTTTTCCAATAATACAAAACAGTAAATATTAAGCATTCAGGATTAAAGGGCATTTTTTGATTCAAAACTCAATCTGGGTGTGTGCTTTGGTGTTATAGTAAATAGATAAAATTAAAGGTGGTGAGCTATATTCATTATAAACAGTATATGCAAAATTCAGAGTACCCTTGGGATGAAAGGACTGTTCACAAATGACACGCAAAAATGCAGGCTGGGTATTTGGTACTTGAACAAATTAGTCTAAAATGACTGCCAGAGGCTAGATGAAGATTTCTCATCAATATTCAATACCGCTTGCTTGAATGGAAATCAGGAGTAGGAATATGAGGTAGCTGATGCCTGCTACGAGTCTCTGACACCCAGATGAGAACAAAGGGGTTTGGTGGATTTGCTATTTTTTGAACTATCCAGAAAAAGACAGATTTTGGCTTGTGATAGCAGAAGATTTCTCAAAATGCTTCTCCTATTATGATGTCTTGTATAGAGTGCTGAACATGGAGTCTTGATGAATCCTGCTTTGGATACTTACTGGGGTATGCATGGGCAAGTTTTTTAATGTCAGTCAGTAAGTAAGCATTTATTAAAGGCTTACAGTATGCCAGGTATTTTTCTAATTGTTGAGATATTCCTTCACAAATATAGTCCCTCCCATTAAGGAATTTACATTCCCATGGAACATGCATCTCACAGAAGGGAGGTGGAGTATTGTGTGCCAGAAGCAGCAAGCAGCCCACTGGAGCTAGATTGTAAAGTAGAAGGAGGGGGATGTAGGGTAAGAAAGTTAGAAAGGTTGGAAGAGGGAAGGTGGTGAAAACCAAACAGGATTATGAAATCCTGGATTTAACCCTGGAGACAATAGGGAACAACAGGAGTTTACTGAGTGGGGGTGGAAGTGGGGTGGAGGTGACAACAAACTTGTGCCTTAAGAAAGTGATTTTGGCATCTAAGTAAAGGATAGATTGGAGCGGGAAGAGTCTGGTTGCAGGGACATCCACTACTGTCTACTGCACACCAGGAGATAGGGGCCTGTATCGGGGGGCAGTGTGTGGATAAAGACAAAGGAGACCATAGGAACGATGTTGTGAAGGTAGAAATGACAGGACTTGGAAGCACATTGACTATGCGTGGTAAATGTAAGCGTCGACTCAAGCATGACATCCAGGTCCCCAACCTGGATGAAGTTAGGAAGAAAGTGGGGTTTGGGGGAAAAGATAGTGAGTTCTTTCTGTTTTGGATTTTTTGAGTTTGAGATTTCTACGGGACATTCGGTTTCTTATGTCCAAAATCAGTTGGTAATGAGGGACTAGAATCCAGGAGAGAGACTTGGATTGGAGATATAGATCTCGGAATCATCTGCATAGTAATGATAATTGGACTGAGCAAAAGAATGTAGAAGAAGAAAAGAAGGGCCAAGAGAGCTTCTGAGGGGCAATCCACAGTTAGTGGGCATGACCTGGACAAAGACCCAGAAACAGAAACTGAGGAAGACCAGTTAGAAAGAGCAGTATCACATTATCAAGGAGAAAAAGGTCATTGATGGAGGATGAGGACTGAGAAAAAAATCATTAAGTCTGATAATTAAGGATTCATTAGTAATTTTGGCAAGAAGAATTTTAATTTTTAGCTTTTGCCAGATGCATTTGGGAGACATATTGCAGATTGGGTAGAAGCCTATGGCAGGACAGGTAGTGAGGGCACCAAGTGTTATTATCTTTGTTTTGAATCATTTCAGTTGTATCCGGCTCTTCGTGACTTCATTTGGGGTTTTCCTGGCAAAAGATACTGGTGTGCTTTGCTATTTCCTTCTCTAGTTCATTTTACAAGTGAGGAAACTGAGAGAGACATGGTTTAGTGACTTGCCCAGGATCACACAGTTAAGTGGCTGAGGTTAGATTTGAACTCAGGTCTTCCTGACTCCAGACCCAATTCTGTGTGCACTGCACCACCTAGCTGCCCTGGCTCCCCTGGCTCTTTCACAGAGTTTAGTGGTAAAAGGAAGTAGAGATATGGGATGATAGCTTGTTCGATTAAGTGATTTTTTTTAAGGACAAAGGAGACATGGGTGTGTTTGTAGGCAACAGGGAATGTAGGTAGGGTGGGAATGATGGGTAAGTGTGCTCAAGAAAACAGGATAGTATATCAGGACTTCATGTAGAAAGATTTGCCTTGGCAAGATGGGTTACTTCTTCGTGTGAGACAGAGGTAAAGGAGTAGATAGTGGAAAAAGACTGATTAGCAGTGTGGAGAAATTAAGGATATTTGTCAGATGGAGTCAGTGTTTTTTGTCAAGTATGAGAATTAACATATGTTTGACTCTGGAGGATCTTAATGAGGCCGTCACGGAATTTCTCTGCTTTTGCCTCCTGTCCATCAGCTGTTGATATGTAAGCTGCAACTGTCTTCGTGATTTTCTTTTGGGCTTTGGCTCATCATGAGCACTATAAGGAGAGAAAAGCATGTGTCTCTTGAAATGATTCTTACTGACTTTGAAAACACAATAAAAACTATCTCTAACCACTCCTTTATTTTACTTTCCAAACAGAATTTGCAATCTATCTTTTTCTGTAGCTACAGTTTTCTTGTATCTTTTTGTTTGTTTTACTTATATCAAGAATGTAAATAATGACATGATTTGTTTTTTCCATTGTCATGTAAACTCATTGGTTAGTCACTGGAGAGAGATCTTACATTTAGAGTAACAAGAGTTAAATGAATGTTCATAAATTATCTAAAAATTGTGATTCTTAGCACCTTTGCTCCCTTTTCTGCCGCTCTGCTACTGTTATTGTACGCCGGATTAGGGACCATTTGGCACTTTTTTTTACTTCATAGCTTGCACTGACAAATAGTTTTCTCAATTACTAACTCTACTAATGATGTTTTTTTCCATGTTTACCTAGGCTTGGTTCAGAGAGCAGACAGACAGCATGTGTCTCTAGTTATGACTCAATGCAATAAACATTTATTAAGCACCTACTGTGTAACAGGTGGTGTACTAAGCACTGGGGATATAAATAAGAAAAAGACAGTTTCTGTCCTCAAGGAATTTCTTATCTAAAAAGGGAAGACTGTAGACAAAAGGAATCTGGGAAATTGGGAGGCTGGGTAGGAGGAGGGGGACACCAAGTAGGATCTCCTTTCATCTTATTCCATGGAGCTGAAGTCAAGCAGAGTTGCTGAAGGAAAGTGGAGTCATCTGGAAAGTCCAAATCCTGCCTTCCATAAAGAAAGCTTTGGGAGTTCACCCTCTTGCCCTCCAATCTGAAGGGAGAAGAGGTTGAGAGAAGTGAGAAGGTGTTGAGTATCCAGCCCTGGGTAAGTAGTTAGGTGATGGGAATTGAAGTGATCGGTTTGTCCTGGGAGGGCCATCTTATTCTGATTATGGAGTTGAAACCAAGCAGAGCTCCAGATGGTAATAGCAACCATACTAATAACGGCATGAGCAATAATGATGACATCTTCTATCACGCTTCAGGGTGGGCTTTTACAGCAATCTCCCTTGATCCTCTGAACCCTCCTTCAAGGCTGGTACTTCAGGTATTATTATCCCCTTTTATATAAAGACCACTGGTTAAGTGACTTGTGACTTTGGGAGGTGAAATTGGAACCTAGCTCTGGTGACCAAAAGTTCTTTCCCCACAAGATGCTGCCTCATTGGTTAGATGTCAGAGCTCGCACTCCAACGATGTAGCCTTTGAAACTCTGGAGTCTGAGTCAGAGGCCAGAAAAAGTTTTTTATTCTTTCTCATGAGAAAGGGCACAGCCCTTTTTGCTCAAGCAGCAACAGCCAGGGAGTGTGCTCCATGGCCAGGGAAAGCAGATTTTTATAGCCCTACCGCAAGTCCCCTATCCCACCTCCTTATCCTTTCCTCATTGGTTGAGTACTTGGGAGGTACAATCTCACCAGGACAGCTACTTTCCAATAGAAACAATTATGCCCATATTTAACTGGGAAAAGCATACATGTACCAGGAAGCAGGGAAGGTCACCACCCAGGCTGAAGTGGATTTTGGGAAATGGAAACTTACCAGGGGCTACTGAGACTTAAGATGGGGTGTAGAGACTTAACAAAGGGGAAAGTCCTTCTAATCTTCAGCAGAGTAAACTGCACTCTATGTCATCTCCCACAGTGATGAGACATTGGAGTAGTAATTTTGTGGAGGATTAGTAAGAATAAGAAATATTCGTTGAAATCTCTTGATTTCATTTGAAATGAAGCATTCCTTTAAAATAGAAATTACCTCTTTAAAGAGTTTAGTCTTTTTTTTTCAAAATTGTAAAGATAAATCTTAACTTATGATATAACAAAATAACATTTTCCTGATATTAGGATTACCTTTCACAGAAGAAAAAGAACTATCTCCAGGTGTCAGGAACAACTGAGATTTATTTAAGGTTGCCATACAGCCCCAGTGAAGCCATTTGGCCTTGTAATAATATTGTCAACTTTGTTCAGCCACCATTAAGTTCAGAATTCATTGTTTGTGGTAAATATATATTTGACATTCACACTGCAAAAGGACAAATTGTCATGTACTGTTCCCATCAGAAACACACTGTAATGTGATATCATTATAAAACAATGTACTTTATGAAAATTTTAGTTTTGAAATTAAGTGAATCCTTTGTTTAATAAGGTATTTTTGCTTTATAAATACATACAAATCAAGTTTAAATTTTAGAGTAGAAATTTTGGCATTGTAGAATATGAATATTCTACATATCATGAATAGCTGTTTTTGGACTAATCATAATTATACATTTATATATGCAAATATGTCCAATTGAATAGAAGTCTTAATATCTTATATGATACACTTTTTCCCCATGGTTACTTTGTATTGATAAAGATTTAACCTTTTTGGATGATAATTGCTTAATAAATACCTACTGTTGAATACATTAATGCTCTCAGGGAAATACTGAAATATGGATTTGAAGTTACAATAAATTGTTGCAAACTGCTATGCTTTTCAAATAATTATTTTTTAAAATAATTTATCTTCCTTTTTCATGCTATCAGATTGTCAGCTATCGTTTAATGTTGTGATTAGTGTGACTGTTTATGGGACTATTAATTTTCCATACCCCATTCCCCCTTAAATTTATTCTCTCTAATTTGTTACGGCCTTGAAAACTAGATACCCAAGCTTGTTATAATTATTCGCAACATCACATGTAAATAAGCATTGTGTGTGAGGGCTTCAGAGACTCTATGTGAAGAGGTTGCATGAATATTAATGCAGGAACTAAGTGTTATTTGTTGTGGTTTTGAATATAGAGACTTTTTTATTCTATTTCAAATGGGCAGAGTTATCATTTAGTTGAGTTCCTGATAGGTGAGGTACATATACTCTTTAAATAAGGAAAATTTTTTTTTAAAATTACTTCAATGATATATATATATATTGCCTTTTAAATTATTAATTTTTACTCCAATGGTTTTTATTATAATTTACTTAAGGCACCAAGATTCATTTTTTTCCTTTTCTGAAGGACTTTCCTTGGATATCGAGAACATAGTAAAAATTCCCTAGGACATTTAGTCATAATGCGTTAGTTGTGACAGTTTTCTACAAATTCAGTGAGGTTGACAGTCATAAAATTATTAGAACTGGAAAATGAACCTTAAAAACTCCTCGGTTCATCTCTGTGCCTTTAAGCAGGATTATATTATGTAGAGACAGAATCAATTCTATTTTCAAAGACCTCAAGAGATGTCTTCAACCTCCCTTAGTAATTCATTTCAGTATTTAACATGTCACTATCATGATTCTTCATTCTTTCTTGTCAGTCTGAATATTTCATGCTTCAACTTAAGGCCATTTCTTCATCTGTTGTTCTCAGAATGGAAATCAGCTGATTATCTTTTGTGTAAGGACCTTTCATATGCTTCAGTACTTATTAAATCACTTGTATCAACTTCTTCAGTTTATTTTACTTTTATTTAAATACGTTATCTGAACTCACCCCAAACTTTTTCTTACCTTTTGCTGTTAAGTCCTCAATTGAATATACAAAATCTAACCAGGTAAGATTATAACATGAGAATAATATCACTATATATCTCATATTTTCTCTATATCTCAGCATCTGATTTCTTTTGTTTAGAATAAATGATGTATCACTCAATAGTAATCAGCTCATTATCCACTGTGATATGTACTCCATTTGCTGAAGTACTCTTTAATCCTCTTGTTTTTTTCTGGTCATATCTGTAATCATGATTTTTCAGTAATGGATTTGATTTATATTCATGCAGATATGCATATGTATATATTTATGTCTATCTAATTTTCTGTGATCATTTCAAAATTATTTTGCTCTTTTTAAGGTTTTAGCCAGGCCTGTCCCAATATGGGTCTATTAATAAATTTAAGGAATTTACTTTAAAGTCACTGTAAGTATGAATGTCATGAGAGTTGAGTCAATTATCGTTGTATTATGACCTTATAAAGTTTCAGTGGATTACTAACTGGGCCCATCTAATGGTTGGAGAATCAGTCTTTTTAAATTAGTAAATTCCCTTTGAAGTGATGTAACCTCTACAACAATTCAGTTTCATGTAATACATATTTATTAAATGACTTCTATATGCAAAGTGCTATGATGTACAATAGGATATAGAAATAAATTTGTAAAAGCAACAACACAGTCCTGCTCTCAAGGAACATACAATATAATTAGACAGGTAGGACATGTCCATAAGTAATATAACATAAGGCATAATCTAATAGAAACAAAAGAGACATTCAGACAGAAGAGAAGGTCACTCCAATAAGGAAGGACCACCTTCATTTAGCAGGATTGTAGACAGCATCATGGAGGAGGGCACAACTGAGCCAGCCAAGCAAAAGAAGGATTTTAGCACATGGCATTGAGGATAGAGTGTAATACAGACATAGAGCTGATGGCTTGTGTGAATGTATGAGGGTGCAGCGCAGTGTGACCCCACAGCAGCCACTATGGATATCCAGAGTAAATTTGCAGAATATAAGCTCTGGTCCTCAAAGAGAAAACCAAAATATTCAGATACCAGAATGACAGTTCTCAGATGGTAACAAGGAAGTTTGTAGCCATTATCAATAGAGGGAGGACCACTATTCCCAAACCTTTCCTCCATCAGGCCTCCCCACAAACAAGCTTCCTTAGGCAAAATGCCCTTCTCTCACCCTGGCTAGCTGCTCTGCTGTGCTCTGCTCTGCTCTACCCTGCCCGCTCTTTCGCTCAGTTCCACCTCACTCTTCCTTCCTGCTGTACCTCCTCGGCAAGCCCCACCCACCATAGGTTTCATAGGACGCTGACTGTGGGTTGGGCCAAAGCCCAAAGGAGTTCACATGGGCCTGTTAAGGAGCAGGAAAGATCTTCAAATTCCCTTAACATTATATGAGGATAATACTGAGGAACAAGCAATCTAACTGATTGAAGCATGAGGCATGTTATAGTTGTGTTATGAAATGAGTAGAAAATTATATAATATGATGAATATAGAGAAGCATGCAAGCTGTCAATAAAATCTGCTGTCACTAAAACAGTTCATTTGTGGCCAGCTTATGGAGCATTGAGAATGCTATGCTAAAGAGTTTGTTTGTTTCCCCTGAGGAATGGAGTAGTGATACAGAGTGGTGATATGGTTTAACTTGTACATTAGAAAGATTATTTTGACTATTAAGCAAAGGATGGATTAGAAAAGGGAGATTCTGAAGACTGGAAGGCAAGTTAGAGGCAATGACAGTATTCCAGGAAGAAAGTAAAGAGTGTCTGAACTAGACTCTTGGCAGTGTGACTTCAAGAGGAGGAGACGTAGATGAGAAGAAATGTTGGAGGTGGAACTGACAGAATATGGTAACTCTTAAGATACGGAGGAAGAAGGGAAGAGGAGGGATGACACAAAGTTTTCTAGCCTCTGTGATCAGTAGGGCAAGAATGCATCAATAGAAATAAGGAAACTGAGGGGAATAACCTAGCAGGTTTAAGGGAGAAGATGATGTACCTTTCAGATTTAGTGAGTGAGGTGCTAGTGGAATACCAAGTGGAACTGACCTGCCAGCAGTTGTTGGTACAGACATAGAGCTCAAAAACACACATGTAGAGTAAATAGTTTTCTTTACAGAAATATTCAAACCATTAGAGTATATGTGATGACCATAGAAGAGAATGAAAAAAGGATGGAATCTTGCCAAGTGGAAAGAGGATGTTAACTAAACAGAGAATGAATAGGAAAAATGAAAGTGACAAGTGATATTAAAAATATATATTTTAAAGTCTAAGCATACTTAGCTTAAACATAACTCCCTGGGAGACAGGTAGGATATAAGGATTTAATGATATGCCCAGAGGAGAAGGAGCAGTTATATTGAAGGCAGAGTAGCTAGCTCCATGTTCATAGTAAGAAAAGTATTAGCTTCAGAAGGGATTGGTTAGAAAATATAGGAGTAGGTCATCAGTTGGCATCCAAACCATGAAAAAAGCAACTCAGTGGATAGACTGAGCATCTATTTCTCTGATAACTCCATGTAATTCATCCCATCCTTCTTGTCCAGGGTTTTTGACCAAAATGCCAATGAAAACAAAATATGAAAGCTACCCTAAAAGAAAATTTTGTCTTGCTCTTAGGTCATCTAATAGGCCTAGAGGAGGTTAAATTATGAATTCCTTGCTTTTAGAGACTGATATATCTCATCTTGTATTCCTGGTGTTTAGTACAATGTTATACATGTTGGTGAATATAAGCATTATCTAGAGTTAAATGCTGAGTTAGTTGTACATGTAATTCTAAAATAATTTGTTGTTTTCATTTTATACAAAAGATATATTTTAATTTGATGTTTCAGTAAAGAGTTAATTTAAATTGATTGAAATTCTCTTGATAGCTGATTAGTACATATGATGTTTCATTTAAGAATTGTTGAAGTAATCTAAGTGAAAATTCTGTTCAGCCATCTGTTATCACATTCAAATTAGATGAATTATCTCCTATATGAAATATCCCAAAAATATATTGTGTCAGAAAATGTAATAACATATAGTAGTCCTTTCTTATTATATTTTCATACAGTGCATTTCCATTTGGCATATGTGTGTGTGTTATGTGTGTGTCTATGCATATGTGTGTGTGTGTATAATTTACAAGTTGTGAATTAGGAGTTCTTGAATTATTTGCATACTTTTAAAAAATCATTCTAGTGGTATAGCATTTTTGCTTTTCTCATAATTTGTAACTGGAGAAAACATACCTTTTTGTAGTACCTGAGAGGTAGCATGGTATAACAAGAGAAGTCAAAACCAGGTCCCAGTCCCACCTCTGACATCTATTGGCCATGTGATCTTAAGTAGTCACTTCACTTCTCAGTGTTCCAGAAACCTCTCTAAGACTATAAGTTCCAGAGAAAACACCAGCCTGCATTCATAGAGGGAATCTCCTCATCTTGGAGTTCCTCCTACCAGTGAGATCTCAGGTCCTGTCCCCCATCCCTCTTCCTAGAGCAGTTTGATTCTTGAAACATGGTAACGATTTTGTACTTATGTGATACTTTGTATTCAAAGTATAAAGGCGGTGCCATAAGCCAGCATGCATGAAAAGGTTAACCCTTCTGCCTATGCTCATACCACGTACTTTTAGCTTCAATTCCTTGCCTTCCTTGTGATATGCTTCTTTTTCTATACTTTGCTTGATATACAAATCCATGTAAATGGCATTTATCGATCTAATGCCATACAACAAACAATATGTGTAAGGTACTGTGCTAAGACTAAGAGCGTAAAAACAAAATTAAAAGGTCCTGGTCTTTTTCCAATCATAGCCCCACTCAAAGTTTACCAACCATACCCAGAGCATTTCCCGGGGTCTGCTGGTTACAGCTCAGATGTCCCAGCCACCCTATCTGGACCTCTTCTGGTGATAACCTTCTCAGGCTCTGACCTTTCCTAATCACCACTCTATCCAAGCCTCCTGGGCTACACTTCAGTGCAGCCATACTTGAGATCTCTCTGCTAGATTCCTAACACTTGTTGGCTGTAAACTCGTTTGGGGAATCCCTTGGTCGCAGTCACCCAAGATTTGCCCGTTATAACTCCAAACCCTTCCTAGAGTGAGCTGCGGGCCCACGTATCTCTCCAAGACACACTGGTCAGAAGATGGTCCTCACCCTTCCCAGACCTCTCAAACCAACACAGTGCTGTGCCCTGCCTCACCTAATCACCAGGCCTGTCTCCCTCAAACCCTAAATCATATGATTTATGAAATGAGTCATGAAATGAATGAGAAATAACTCATGAATTGATTCCTCAAAAAGCTTTCTAAGATAACTGGATTAAAAAAATCTCATATCTATATATGTGAAGAATCCATATTAAAAAGAAGAAGAATAATTTCAGACTCCTATCTTTTATGGTAGTTTCTTTAAGTGGTCCTACAGAATACATATATAATGCCACATTTTCCTCATCATTCCCTTAAAGTTCTAAATCCTGTGTACATCTTGAAATTCAAATATGAAGTTCATTTTGAGTAAATAAAAAGACATTTTCCATTATGCCAACATTTGTACATTTCCCTCTTTTTATTTTCATTTTTTTGGTGGTGGTGGTGGGTGAATTTCCTGAAAATATAAAATCTCAGTAACGATGACTATAAATAGCCAAAAAGCTGACATGGCCGAGTAGAAAGAGTTATAGTCAGGACCTGTATTTCAGTCCAGCCCCAGCGACTTTTAATTGTTTTAGTGGTCCCATAGCTGCTCAATTTTTCTGGTAAATGGGAATGATAATATTTACAGTATCTACATCCATAGGATCCTTGTTTGCAAAGCACTTAGACCATAAAGCACTATATTAGATGACATTCATGTTCGTATCAAGAAGACACTTTGACCTTGATTTATCTGGCATTTAAAGAGTATATCCTGGTTTAAAGTAAATTGTTCTAATTTGTAAATTGTAAACTAGGGACACCACAATAAATGTCAACCCAAAACCTGGACAATATGAGTATGAAAGAGTGAGAGAGTGTTTTCTGGGTTATTGAAGTAAAGTTATTACTGGCATGCAGATCACATATCAGATATATCTATATACTTTTCCCCTACTTCTCTAGCCAGATTAACTCTCTCCATGTATTGGAGGACTAAATTTAGTGTAATACTTTCTAAATGAATTGGCCTCGTTTAGAAAAGGAGTGGGAGAAAGCATAGACTTTAGTATGTATCTCTGAATTTAAATAAACAAAAGATCATGGGTTTATTCAGTTTATTATCACTCCAAATTATAAAATTATATCAATCCACTGTTTCTTTTTATTAGGCTTTTCAGTTCATAATTATCTGTGTATTTTGTCATCAGTGAATCCAAGAAATGGCTAAATCTGGGAAGTTTTTGACGTTCATTTAAGTTATTTAGACTCATTTTAAAATTTTCACAGTTATTACAGGATATACATGACTAAAATGAATTTAGTCTTCCTATTTTTAACTAGATAATAGTGACTCCCATTTATATGGTGCTTTAAAATATAGCATATATTACCTACATTTTCTGATTTAAGCCTCAGTGAGTCTGAGTTGAGACTGTAAATCTGTCAAACTCAAATAGAAATGGGGGCCACTGAACTGGGCATAAGGTTCCCTGTGGGATGCATGTTGACTTTGAAAACCACATATTAACATTGTCTTTGTTCTTCTGTATTTTTATTTATTTTGTAAAATATTTCCTAATTACATATTAATGTAGTTCAAAGTATGCTTGGGAGTGTTCCAACACCCTTTGAGCCTTCTGCTGTAAATTATACTCATTACAGTGAATATTAGGTAATGATTTTGATAGGTATTTTTCTTATATTTTTTCATTGAAACTATTCAAATTAGAAGACCAATAAGTAAGAATTTAATTATGATTTTAATTTTCAGTCTTGAAAAGTGTGTGACTGCTAAAGAAAATCTGGAGGCGGACCTTTATAAGCGTTTTATTCTGGTGCTGAATGAGAAGAAAGCAAAGATTAGAAGCTTACATAAATTGTTAAAACAAGCCCAAGAACCAGAAGAGAACACACAAGATGAAAGGTATTGGCATTTATAATTGGATATCCCATTACTGGATGATAAATATGTACATTTAAATTATATTTCTTTAAACTTAATGAATGTTAGTCTATTTAACCTTTGAATAATAATATTCGTAGCCTCAAATAATCTAATAAATTTTATATTTTGGGATGAGGATTTAAGAGGAAGGGATTTGGTTCTTATTAGTTATTGACTTTCTGACCTTGGGTAGGTCATTTGATCTTAACATATCTATCTAAGATTGACACTGATAAACTGGAGACCACTAACTATTGCCACTTTACTCATAAGTATCTCCTGCTTTTGTTCCCAAAATATTCTAAGACCTGGTTAAGTAAAGTACTAATGTTTTTTCTTATTCTCTCCTGTTCTGTGAATATTATCATATTGTTCATATTGTTTTCAAGCAAAAAAAAAAAACTTTTCAAACTGAGTTTCTTTTTTCCTTAACCATGAGCCTAGTTTCTTTATCATTTTGGGGGTGTATATTTTCCCCACATTCATGTGAAAGGGAATCTTCCATAGAAAATCTAACCAATGTGTTGGAAGCCTTTCTGGGGCTCTTTTAATATTTCATGGATATAGGATCAATTAAACATTTCTTTAAAAAAATTAATGAATGTCATTACATCCCTTGAGCTGTTCATTTATTAACTTTTATGCTTATTATACAATAGACCTCCTTCCTTTAGAAATGTTTTAATATCAATATTTAATGCCTTTCTTTTCTAGGTTATAGAGCATTTTAAAAGCAATACTTAAGAAACACATATGATTTTTCATCAATGAGGTGACAAAGTATTACAAAATCTCTTTAACAAGTGTCAAGTTTTGGCATGTATTGACATGGTGTAATAGCCAATGGAAAATAGATTCAAGAATTATTTATAGAGTACAGTGGCCCAAAAGTGTCAAACTAATTTTTGGTGTATTTTATTTTAATGGGGAAGCTTTGTCTTAATAGAATTAATATTGATTTTCCTTCTTGTAAAATTGCATCATCTAGTGTATATAAATAATGCCCATAAAATTGGTTTATATGTTTGTCCATCAGAATTATGTTCATAGGAATCTTTTCTGAAGCTCTTAACATAAAATATATGCAATAATTTTGTTGTTTTTAAACATCTGGCCCAGGGTAGTTAGTTGAATGCATTTCAGTGCCCCTTTCTTTGTCCCTAGGGAATCCCTGGACAGTACTCAAAGCCACAAGAAAAGAGAAGCAGCCTATGATGAAAGTACTGATGAGGAAAGTGAAAATTTACCTGTTCCTTCTGAAGTAGTTCCAGGTAAGAACAAAATATGTTTCTCTTTCTGGATTTATTAATATAATGCATTATAGATGCAGCTTACTGCCTTGCAGGAAGAGCAAGGCCCAGGAGACCTAGGTCCAAGTACCTTCTGACACATACTGGCTACCTGATCTTGTGCAAGATGTAACTTCTTAGGACTCTGAGCAGTGCTCTAAGACTCTAAGGTACATAGTTAGAAGCTGATTTTTGCTGATCTATCCCATCTGGTAGAGGGAATTTCCTGAGGGAGTATATTAATAAAATCATAGGTCCAGTCCCTATCCCTATCAGCATGTTACTTAAACAGCACTATGCTTGAAAATAAGTGTATAAGCTAGAATCTGAACTTCAGCTTGAGTCATCGGATATTACTGCTTCCCATCCAGGTACATCCTTTCATCTCACTTGGCTAGGCCTCAGTTTCTTCATGTAAATGAGGCCATTACTTGCTGTAGTGATAGTCATGCTATAAAGCTCAAATGCCCAGTATTTTGGAGGTCTGAGATCATCTTAGGCCAGTTTGGATAACCTGGAACTTTGGACCCAGGAGAAATCTCTAGATGTGCGGCCTCAGATCTATAAAGAATATTAAATAAATTCTTGATTAATTGACCTGGACCTAAAATGAAGTATTAGACAATGACAGGGTTACATTAGATTCTACATGAAACCCCTCAATTTCCCCCAAATCCTCTGCCACAGAATTTGAATTACTTTGCTTTTTATGGTACAGGTTATACATATTTTATACTGGTACCTCATTTATATGTGAAATAAATCTTTTTATGATAAAATATAATAAAAAAACCTCCGAAAGAAAAACGATTTATGCTCTTTTCCATTTAAACCCTCAGAATGCTGGTTAAATGCAATAGATCTGTTGCTCATTCTGTCTTCAGAGCATCACACCTCTTTCTGAAGTCAATGGAAATTTTTCTTGAAAAGGAAATACACAGCTATATCTGGGGGCAATAGAACTAGGTTCTTTCATGTGTGCAGACAATTTATAAAAAGTAACTCTTCTTGTAAAACTCTATTATTTTAAATTTGGCAAAACTTTTCAGTTTTCCCCAATGTTTAGCTTAAGCTGTATATTTTATTGTGCTCCATAGTGGTGTTTTTTTTTTTTTTTATAAACTCCAATCTCTTTCAAGAGATAAATTTATTCCATAGTTCTCTGATTCTAATGTCTTTATATTTTACTTATCAGAATGTTGTTCTGCAAGAACTTTTTGATGTAAAAGAATTAGGAGCATTTTTATTAGCCATTTAACTGTCCCTTTCCTTCTGGTTTTCATATAAAAAATTAGGAAGCTGAAGTTTGCCAAGAAGAAATGAAACACAGATCCAGAATGTTTGAATTTGGTTTAAAAAATAGATTCTACAAAATCTGAGCAGGAAATATATATATTAAAATACAAAGTAGGTCCTCTTTCAGTTTACTAAATAAAGATACAAAATTTTTGTCAGGTGTGCAGAACTCTTTTTAGGTGACTAGCAAATATTTGAATTTATCATATAGCTTACAGGTTGTTTTGTCCTTTTTTCCCCCCACAGTAAAGAGGTGGAGAGGAGAGGAGAGGGGAGGGGAGGAGAGGGAAAGGGAGGGAAGGGGAGGGGAGAGCAAAAAAGGAAGAGAGGGGAGAAGAGAGAACTTTAACGTATTCATTCTGTCTTTGTGCAAATCATTCTTCAAATTAGACTTGTGCAATCTAATAGCAATGCTCACTATGTAAAATGCTTTAGATTAATTATGAAAATCCCCAAATATCCTCCTGAGTTAAGTATGCATTATTACCCCTTTCCTGGATAATGAAAGAGTTTAAGTGATTTGCCCAGGGTCACTTAGTGAATCTGGAGCTCCCATTCAAGAAACCTTTCATTTACTTTTATCTGTGGATGCTGAAGAAAGAGGAGAGTAATTTGCAGTAAATTGCTAGGCAACCCCTTTATGAATAGACTTTTTTTTTGTTCCTGTATCTTTTAATAATAATGAGATATACTTTTTTCTTGTTAAGTTAGGAATGATTAACCCATTTGGATCCAGAAAGAATAGATCATCATTTTTCAGTAAAGTCAGATATTAAAATTTTTAAAAATTATTTGCTAAGCCAGGGAAATGCAAGTGCCATCACTGTCCCTTCCACACTCTGTGATTCGCCCACAATGCCTTCTCTCTGCTCCTCACATGTGCCACTCTCTCCTTGCCTTTCCCCTGGCTGCCCTTGCCTGGCCCAGTGTTGGCATGTCTCCCACTCCTCCACTTCCTTCCAGATGCAATTTAAGGACCATGTTCTACATGAAGCTTTTCTTGGTCCCCTCCGACTCTCTCAAAGTTCCTTACATGTAACAACTTTCTATTTCTTGGCTTTATTCTTTTTTCTGTTGTTTATCCTCTATGTGATTCCATTGGTGTTTATTGTCTCTTCTATTAGGATTTAAGCTCCTTTTGAGTAGGGATTTTTTATTATATTTGTATCCCTCGCTGTAATAGGTACAGAGTCACTAGTGCTTAATACGTACTTGATTGATTGATTGCAATAGGAACTGAATATTTTAAGAATCAAACATTTTTGGTGAGTAAGTTGGATGTATACCACCAACAAATAACATGTGAGTAATTAATCTAAATAAGGAGCAAAAGTAATGCATTTATGAAGACCTGTTTGCATTAGGGGGCACTGAACTACGATCATAAACTGCTAAATGATAGAAACCAATTTGATTTAACTTCCTTTGGGTATCTCCATACCTAAAGCTAGATGATCTCTCCCCTGTATCAGAGGTGTCAAACTAACTGCTGGCAGACCTTCAGAACTCCTGAGAGAACTGGAAACAAATTAAAATCCAATTAAATTATAATTTAACAAAAAGAAAAAAAAGAAAATACAACATAGACTTAGAAAACTTTGTGGTTTTCTAAGACACTATGCAGCCTTTCATTCCTATTTGAGTTGATACTACTGCAGCTTCACTCTCTGACTAAAATTAATGGAATGACATTGGCCCCCTCCCTTGAGGGTGGTTTGGAAGGAAACTAATGAAAGGTAATACTTTGTCCTTGTGAAGTACTGTTTATGCAAAATTGTGCTGAATAGCATATAGATCCTTTAAATTACAATATAAGATCTTAGCTTCCAAAAGTGAATATCCTCCAGACTGAATCTGGAAAATGTCGGTAACCTCACCTGGTGATGACCACATTTTTATTTTTCCTGAAAGAGGTACTGCAAACCCCAGCATTTTGCCCCTCAGGACTGTCAGAGGGGAAAATTAAGTGTCCTTTTCTCAACGGGAGTGCCTGAAAGGCTTTGGGTCCTATGGAGCTTTCACTGGATTCTAATTCAGACAGTCTCCTGTAAGCCATATTTATTTTGGGGAGCCTCTCTGTACCCTTAAAATACCTCACCTGGAATGCCAAGGTTCAGTTCCAGTCCCCTCCATTAACTGTGTGAAGGGAGTTCCTAATTTAGGCAAGAATCTCTCTCTCTTGCTTCTGCCACTAGAATTCTGTTAGGAATTGGTACTATCAAGACCCAGTTTAGAACCCCAGAATCTCTGACGTGGAAGGGGCCTCTGAGACTATGTCTGGCTGCACAAGAATTCTCTCTACAGTACACAGTAAATGATTATCTAGACTTTGTGGGAAACTTGCTGTGAGGAGGAGCCTGCTACCTCTCAAGGCAACCTGTTCCACTTTTGGACAATTTAATTATCAAGCAATTTTTCCTTTCATCAAACCTGTATGTGCCTTTTTGATGATATTTTCTGTGAAATCATGCAATTTGTGCCCCTGCCTTTGGCCATCTGGGTGGTGCAGTACATAGAACTTGACATTTAAGAGTCAGAAAGAACTGAGTTAGAATCCTCCTTCAGACACTTACAAACCCCGTGACCTTAGTGGAGCCAGTCACTTAAATTCTCTTTGTTTCCTCCTCTTTAAAACGTGGATTATGATAATAGCACCTACCCCACAGGGTTGTGAGATTCAAATGAATTAACATATACAAGGTGTTCTACAAACCTGAAATTTCTGTATTAATGCAGAAATAATGCTACTACTACCATTACTACTACTACTGCTTTTTCTGTAATAGCTTGGCCCTCGTAGGTGCTAATGTGCCTCCAAAATTTATTTTGGTTTTTCTGAAGCATAGGCATAGGATAGGTATGTCTAACAGCCTAAACTCATCTTCTTAGAAATTAAAAAAAAAATTTCACCTAACCAGCTTTTGACTACCTGCATAATGACCATGTGTCTGACAGCAACTGAAAAGCAGTCACTAGTTCTGCACCCCTTTGTAACAGATCCTGCTATGTTATTCTTGGGTAATTTTAGAAAGTGTGACTTTTTGGGGTCCCATTGTCTATAAACATGAATAATGATAGCTTTAGAGAAATGTTTTTATTTCTCTTTGAGTATTCTATCTAAAAAGGTGTTCATTGATAACCAAGAAGCATATGTCTTAACATTAAAACAACTAAAATGCATTACATTGGACAAAATCTTTCTCTTTTTACATCAGATTTTTGATAGGATATCATGATTACTCACAGGTAGTTATCACATTGTTACAACTATAGAGACTAATCAGTGTCCTGAGAAATGTATCAGCATAAATTATTAGCTTTGCAAAAAATTGAAAACAATTCTGGGTTAACAATTTTTTTTTTTTACTATCTTGACTTTCTTATATAGAACAGTTCTTCATAGTAAATTTAGGCAACTGCTTTAAATTGCTTTAATCAGTCTTGTTTCTTTGTAACTCCTGTCAGTTACTTAGACTCAGAGTAAAGTTGGAAAGTTTCCTGAAAGAAATTGTGATAATTTCAGTGTATGTTGATAATAATGCTTCAGAGCAATTTTTAGGTTCCCCCTCTCTGTCTCAGAAATACTTTGTATTTACTCTGGATCTGTTTTGTGCTTCCTTCTCTGTGTATGTGTTTCTCCTCAAGTAGAGTTTAAATTTCTTTTTAAAGTAGGGCCTCTTTTGTGTTTGATTTTGTGTCTTCAGCACCTAGCATAGTGCCTTGTAAACAGTAGGTGCTCATAGTAGATGCTTCTTCAGGTGCATAGCAAGTATTTGCAGTCGCAGTTTTTATTTTTGGCCCTTTACAACAGTCTGGTAGGTATTATCATCCTTGTTTTATAGATGATGTTCTGCCAGGTATAATAAATTGACAGCAGGCACACAGCTAGTAAGTAGCAGAGCTGAGTCTTGACTACAGATCTGGCCCCCCTTTCCTAAATTTAGTGAATTTATATTTGGCCAAATCAAATGGACACAGTAGGTCCAGGAAACATGAAAAATGTAAAATTTCAAAACAACTTTACTCCTTTCTACAGTGGACATAAATTCATGATGGGGGATAATAGCTGCTGCTGCCAGCTGTGCTTAGAATCTAGACCAACATACCTTGTCCAATTGTTACCTTATTTTATTCTTTTTTTTAATAGAAAATGGAGCAAGCCTCTGAAATTTTAAAATCCATCTTCAGCCTGGAAGAGCAGCTAAGTGGTACAGGAGATAGAGTGCCAGGCAAGGAGTCAGGAACTCAGACACTTATAGCTGTGTGACCCTGGCCAACTCACTTAACCCTTTTTGCCTCAGCTTCCTCAACTATAAAATGAGCTAAAGAAGGAAATAGCAAACTACTGCAGTATCTTTGCCAAAAAAACAAAAAACAAAAACAAATGGGGTCACAATGAGTCAGACATGACTGAAAAATGAGCAATAGTTTGGAAAAAAAAAACTTGAATGTGTATGTTCTAATGATAGTGGGCTATTTTTTGGTAGGAGCGACCTAGTCCCATTTAAGAAATATGTGTTGCATGCCTGCTAATGCTAGGTACTATTGTAGGTTTTGTGGGAGATACAAAACTGAGCAAGACATAATCCATGCCCTGAAGGAGTTTCTAATCAGTTATGGAAAATAAGGCATATACAGAGTGAAAAAAGGCACACAAATTGGAGTCACAATGCTTTAGTTCTAATACTGTCTCTGTCATTGCTTGTGTGGTCTTATACAAATTACTTAACCTTTATTGGTTTCAGTTGCTTTAACTAAAAAAATGAGAGGGTTCAGCTGCATGATTTTCATAGTGCCTTACAGGCAGCCCTAAAACTTATGGTGCTAGAAACTAAAAACTAACATATAGAATAAAATAAAATAAATATACTAGAAGAGACAACTCATCTCTATTGGGGAACTAAAAGAAATGACTCCTTTTTTGGTTCATTCTCCATCAAAAGGCAATTTCTTTGACCTAAAAACTTTGAACAGCCAGGATTAAAAGGGAACCGGAGACCTGGACAGGCAAAGAAGATGACAAGTTAATGCCAGTTACTCTAAAGGTATTAAGATCTCTAGGTTCAGATAGATAACATTCCAGGGTGCTAAAAGAACTTGAAAACTTGATCACATAACCTTTTGCTTAGAATATTTGACAAATCACAGAGAAAAGAGGACAAATTTTAAAAGACTAGATATGAATAATTTTTCAAAAAGCTGGGGAAAAAGCCCATTCTGGAAACAGTCGACCTTGGAGCTGGATGTTAAACTCGATGATAACAGTCTAAATATAACTAAAGATATGTGATGTGGAAGAAAATTTCTCTTTGCTTTGTTTGTCTCTGGAGGGCAGAATTTGTTGGTTTTATCCATTGTTTTTGAAGAGGACCAAATGACATCACAGAAAATGTCTTGTCTTGCTCGTGAATTGGATTTAAGCGACACAGAGATGCACAGAGTTGTCAGCACCACTTTCTTTTCTTGTGTCATCAAAGTCCAGTGGCACGACACAAGTTGGGATAACTAGTGATGGCCTAGTATACAGCGGTTAACCTTGGCTAGAAGTGGAACCTGCTTCTGCCACTTTCATTGCCATTTGGAACAAACTGTTTTCATCCACTGATTCCACCATGCTCTCACCTGTGGAGGGCAGAATACAGACCCATGGGTGGAAGTTAGAGCTTAGTAAATTACTTAGCTTAGTATAATGCAGCGACTGTGCAGCAATGAGAGCTGTCTACACACTGAATGGGGTGCCTCATAGAGGGTTCTTGTGGTTTAGTCATTTTAGTCACGTCCTACTCTTTCTGACCCTGTCTGATGTTTTCTTGACAAAGATAGTGGAATGGGTTGTCATTTCCTTTTCCACCCCATTTTATAGATGGGGAACTGAAGCAAACAGGGTTCAGTGGCTTTCCCACAGTCACTCAGCTAGAAAGTGTTTAGGCCAGATTTGAACTCAGCAATATGCGTTTTCCTGACTCTGAACCCTGTTCTCTGTCCGCTGCAGCACCTACGAAGTGGGGGGGGGGGCATGAAGGGTCTGGAATCAGGAAGACCTGAGTTCAAATTCCCCCTCAGATACTTACTAGCCACAGGTGACTTAATCGTTATTTGCTTTCGTTTCCTCAATAAAAGCAGCACCTACTCCCATGCTTGTTGTGAGAGCATATGAGATAACATTTGTAAAGCACTTAGCACAGTGCCTGGCACACAGCAGGTATTGTATAAATACTTTTCCCCTTCTACCTCCTTCCCTCTTCCCTCCATCTCACAGTGTTCATGAAGGGGTTGGACAGCTTAGGCTTCCATGTTATGGAGTGGATTCCTATACTGGGTGCACTGTTGGCCCAATCTAGTGTGGTCTAGTGTTCTTGGATCAGTAATATTCTACCCTTCTCCAACAAAGCTATGGAGTGTTCAATGTATTACAGCATTATTTTTCCATTGGGCTCATTAATTATAAAAAAAATTAAACATTTTTGAGATCTAGGAATGAATGACAGTGACCAGTGTTCTAAAAGTGTGACCTGCAAGTATGAACTGCTTTCCATATTCACTCCCACCCAGTGAGTTTAGCATAAGACTGAAGGAGACCCAGCCATCATGATGTTTTGCTCATAGAGACATATAATAAATAAATGCTTATTGAATTTCAAGTACGGTGGCTGTTGTACGTATGGCTGACTATTTCCATTGGCCCCGTAGAATTGAACACTCTAATCCATTCAGAGCGTGGTATCAGTGCAACAATTTCAACATCAGTCTCAAACCCTGCAGTGTAACCTTCTCCTTTCTAGGATACTGGGCTCTGCCACAAGTAACACATCTGGTTTCTTGGGCAGATTCATCAGCATCACCTATAAGTCATATTTAACATCAAAAGCCTAGACGGCCTTATTAGCGATGAGAACCTGGAGTGCAGCCAGCCCACCAGCATTGAAGCAGTGCTCACTGCATCTTAATTCTGATGGTCTGGATGTGTGTGAAGGATGGATGACAGCAGCCTAGCTCAGCAGCTGCTGTATGGAGCACTGAAGTGGGGCCGCCACAAGGAGGGTGGGCAGGGGGAGTGCTAAAAGTAGACACGACGGACTCAAGCAACCTGACATCGCTGAGAACCCTGGACCCAGCAACTGCAGACAGACCAAACAATTCAAGAGATTGGTTGTCTCCTTTTGAATAAACAGCCACCAGAGCGCCCTAAAAGGAGCAGGCCACATGTGTGAAAGGTCCTGCTGCCGGCCATGCTGATTCTCAATCAGTTACTTGCTTAAGGAATCACAGCATTTCACCCTACACTGTTCTTTGAGAGAGAAGGTTGGATTTGAGCTCTGAATTTCCTTCCAGTCCTGCAATTCTAAGATTAAATGACTGAGAAGTCATTTTCAATTAAAGTGAAAATATAAATTTATTTTGTACTTTAAAGTTTTCGGGAAGTCTTTATTTTTATGTAGAATTTTGTTTCACATGTTTCATATTGTTAATATAAACTCCTGATAGTATATAAGAGGTCCAAATTTGGGATAGAATATGCTGTTTTCTTTGTTTATTTGCTTTTAGTCTAAAAGGGACATATTCAGCAAGAAGAAGACTTAGCTTTGTGACTTTCGTTTTTGTTAGGAGGAATGGAGGCATTCACACTGCCATGGCTGGTACAGCTCTGGTCAGGCTGAAAAGCCAACGTGAAAGGGTGAAGTGATTTATAACCAGTGTTCGCTGTGAGGACTTAGTGTGAATGCTTAGGATGACAGGTGCTAAAGAAATGTAAATTAATTCTACTTTTTCATGCATTATTTTTAAAAAATGCGTGGATTATATGCAGTTCAGCTAAATTGTTGAGGAAGCATCTACATCTGTTGGCTTTTTTTCTGTCTCCAGAACCTTCTATTTCATTTTGCTTCCTGTCTCCAATATTGCTCTGTTCAGAAGCACTAATACATTTACTATCCCCTTCCCTGAAATCACTAACATTCATTTAGAATTTTTTGTTAGCCAAAATGGAAGCTATGTATTTTTTCCCAGAGCTACCAAAAACAAGAGTTGTCAGCACTTCTTTGCAGATCCAAGGTTCCTCTCTTTGTAGTGGTGTGCGTTTTAGAAGGGCTGTGACCTTCGATTTTTCATCCATCTCCTTGTGAAATTTAAAGTAACTTTGCTTTACGGCTTCTGACTGAGCCAAGGCTGTGGCGTAGGAGGTGGGGGTGAACAATTTATGGCAATTCCCATAAAGTGATTTCAGTCTGATACTCTCTTGAGTTCCTATCTTAAAATGCCTTTTGAAAAAAAAACATCATTATTTGAGATTCTCCCAGACTTATTTTGGGTAAACTAATTCTAATACTGTCAACATTGTCAAAGTCTTCTCATTCACAAATTAATCAACAAATAGGGTGTTTCTACAGAGGAGGGCCTTGCCTATGTCAGGCATTTAACTTTTGTTGACATGACTGAGTATAAGTTTGCATGTACGCACTCTTCCTCACGTACACCAGGCACAGCCACCTCTCCCACAGTAGAACATACGCTTTGTCTGTGTTCTTCTTAGCTGGAAAGTGGAACACCATCCCTCTCTTTAACCTAGTCAGTTTTATGTTCAGTCAGATACATTTCCATGATAATTGGCCAAGACTAATAGGGCAGCATATGGTTATGAACCTGAGAGAAGCTATGAACATTATACTTCATTTACTTCCACATATCCGTGATCCCAGTTTGGTGTGGGTTCCTTTTCCCCAGTGCATATTTCCAACTCTGGGCCATCTGATTTTATAAACTTTCTCCTTTTCCTTACCTTTTCTTTTCAAATCCAATCTAAGACACTTACTAGCTGTGTGACTGAGACCAAGTCATTTAACTTCTGTCTGCCTTAGTTTCTTTATCTATACAAAAAAAAAAAGGAACAATAATAATACAACTCCCAGGATTTTTGTAAGGATAAAGTGAAATATTTGTAGAATGCTCAGCATGGTGCCTGGCACTTAGTAGACTCCTAATAAATGCTTGTCTCCTTCCCTTCCCCTTTGTTCCCTTCTTTTTTCCTTCCTTTCCTTCTGTTTCCCTTTCTTTGTCTCTTTTCTTCTCTGTCCTCCCTTCTCTTGTTTTCTTGAGACTGGGTCACCCTACTCCTTCATGCTAGAAGCATAGCAGCCAGTCATGGCATATCCCACTACTGATCAGCATGGTAGTTTTGACCTGTTCTAGTTCCAGACCTAGGCTGGTTTGTCCCTTCTTAGGCTGTTTAGTGACTCCCCTGTCCTTGGTGTACTCACCATATTGATATGACTGCGACATACTCAGGAGGGCCTGCTGTACAGGTTCTTAGATCTGCCTTTCTAAAAGGAAAGCAACGTTTCAGAGGTCAACAATCACTTTAGTCAAGCACATATATCATTCATTTAGTTCAGGGGAAGAAGTCAGCACCCTGAACTTCAGAGAGATCAACAGACAGGGCTTCTAACTGTCTGACCATAAGCAATACATACATCACAGATCAAGAGACAGATCCAACTGTCTGACCATACATCCATACGTACATAGTTACCAGAGACAGAAGCACCAATATCTGGGTTTTCAAAGTATGGGGGAGATGGGGACTCCTTAGGGTTGCCCAGAGTCTCATCTGGCCAAACAAACACTTCCAGTGAGTAAGCCCCAAAGTAAAACCTCACCTCAGAGTATACACTTTTTAGAGCTGGAGGGCAGAACCCTCTGACTCAGTGCCTCATTAGGAATTAACAAAAGGTACTTGAAGCCTATTAATGGGTGGGGAAGATCTGATTAACATTACATGAGTTTAGTGTAGACACCTAATCAGCTTAACCTACTACAGCTCAAAACTCCACAGCTCGAGCAATCCCTCACCTGCAGACTCATCCAGAAGCAGAGATTAGAGGTTATAGTAGCAAGAGGTTGTAGTAGCACACCCAGGATGACCTGCTAACACAGGTTCTTTTATCTGCTTTACTAAAGGAAAACAACTTTTAGGGGGTCAACAATCTTACTTTAATTAGGAAGAAATCTACACAAGCAGAGAATTTAGCACAGAGATTCGACAGACGAAAGTCTGAACAAAGTAATACAACCACCCATATACACCAGTGGACTAGGAAAGCACAAACATCTGAGTAGTCAGAGGTGGTGGAGGGCAGCTCTTACCAAATGTCTACTCAGAGTCCCATCCAAGGAATCAAAAGATCTTTCTTATGAGTGAGCCCCCAAAGCAAAATACCAGCCTCTCAGTATATATAGCAAAGACTTGGCTCCTGATTGGTTCAGAGCCAGAGGGCACAACTGTCAATCATCAGGGTTCAAAGGAAATCAATCCTTCAGATGTTTTCAATGAGCCTGGTAAACTAAACTCCAAAAAGAGAACAATAAGAGTTCCATTTTGCTTGCTCTTACAGAGGTGTGGGCCATTGTGCCTGCACATTTCTTTTCCATGTATTTCTGTACTGTCTCTATGGAAGAACTTCCCAATTCAGTGGAGTTCTTCTTATTCTCTTAATAGTTCATGGATACCAGCATGCATCTTATTTATATAGCCATTTAATCTGTGTCAGATTCTTTCTTCACAAAATATCCCACTGACAACTAGAAAACTTTCATAGATCTGATTTCCATGTTCAATTTTCAAGTTTTTCTGTATGTTGATTTTGTTTTCTTCTATTTTTTTATTCTTTTGATTTTGTTTGTCTGATTCTTGATGTCTCATAGAATCATTAGCTCCCACTTGCCAAATTCTAATTTTTAACAAATTATTTTCTTCAGAATTAGCTTTTGTACCTCCTTTTCCATTTGACCAATTCTACTTTTTAAGGAGTTGTTTGCTTCAAGGTACTTTTTTCCATTTTGTAATTTTTTTTTTTAAAGGAATTGTTCAGTTTTTCTTCCACCTCTCTAATTTGATTTTTTTAATCCTTCTTGGGCTCTTCCAAGAACGCTTTTTGGGCTTGAGACCAGTTCATATTCCCCTTTGAGGTTTTAGATAAGCTGTCCTCTTCTGAATTTATGTTTTGATCTTCCCTGTCCACGTAATAAGAATCTGTGATGTTTGAATTTCTATATTGCTTCTTGCTCATTGTGCTTGCCTTTTTCCTGACTTTTAAAGTTGATCTCTGATGCTTGGGACACAGGGGACACTGAGCCACACTTCTTGTGCTGGGGATAGGGGCTTGATTATTGGCTTTGAGTGCTGATGCCTCAGCTGGCAGCTGGAGGTTGTAGAGGCTGTAGCTTACCTTGTGATCAGCAGCAGCTGGTAGTGGGAGCCGGTGTGTACATATGCTGCATGGGGTTTTACTGCATTTCCCCAGGTTACACTGCAGCTCTCAGGCTGTGTGGGGGTGGCGGTGCCAAGGACTGTGCTAGAGCACAGGTAGGCTCAACCACTGGGGAATGCTCATTCTCTGCGCAGGTGGTGCTTACTGCCTGTTCTCCTGCCTGTGTGAAGGCAGGCAGGAGTTGGGGAGGGGGGTGGCAGTGTTTATTGGCATTGCCTACCGCCAGGAGGCCTCTCATCCTGTACTTGTGTCCTTCAGTCACAGCAAGAACGATTTTAATCCCCCTAGCCTCACAAGCTAAAAAACTGCTACACCCTATCTTTCTGCCAGCTCTACTGTTCCAGGATTTTTTTTCCTGGGGTGGTATTTTCTGGGTTTTTCAAGGTCAGTAAGAGAGAGTGAGAGCAACTTGCTGCTTACTCTGCCATTTTGGCTCTGGGAAGTGATGTGGATTTTAAATATACACAATAAGGCAACTTCATTCACCCTTGATAGCATATTGCCTCTCAGCGTCCATTGTTATTTTAGATATGGTTAGGGTACTGCAAATTTTGTTAGTTAGAAATTAGTACTTAAGTGCTGGTTGACTGTTGTCTCTCTTTGTGTTCGTAGAATGTTATGTATTTCTTAGATACCCAATATAAATTAGCAGTATAAAGTATCAATTAACAACTTTTCTCTTCCCATGTTGCTTAATTCTAGGGTAGCATTTTGCAGTAATATTTCTATAAAATCTCACTATAACAATATTTTTCTATAGATCAGAATTCTATGTGTGAAAGGTCCTCCCAGACCACATTTAAAGAAACTTAGACACTGAAGCAGCTAGGTGCTGAGCCTGTCAGAAAGACCCATCTTCCTGAGTCCAAATCTGGCCTCAAGCATTTACTAACTGGGTGACTCTGGACCAGTCACTTAACCCTGTTTACCTCAGTTTCCTCATCTGTAAAATGAACTGGAGGAGGAAATGACAAACTACCCAAAAACATCTAAAATGGGGTCTGGAAGGGTTGAATAGGACTGAACAACCCCAACAAATGTACTGGGTCTTACACTAAATCCTGGGATACAAACACTGACAGTCCCTGCCCTCAGTGACATTATAATGAGAAGAGATAAAGCGGGAGGAGAGGGAGGATGTACACCCAGCACTGGATTAGAAGGTCCATAGAGGACTGGACCCTGGTGAAAAAAGACAAAGGTGACCTATCAGAGCCAAGGACTCTACTGACAGAGTGGTCTGACTGAAGTTAGAGCTAGATTGGCAAGGAAGGGGAAGTATCATGAGAGGCGGCCAGAATGCATTCCAAAAGGCAGGAGAGGTTTTCTGTTTACAGATGACAATGCATTAATAGCATTGAGCGCAAGAATACCAAATAATCTCCTCAGTGAAATCCAGAGCAACTCTACAGAAATTGGTCAGATCATCCACATTGAATTAAAATAAAGTGAATTAAAATGTACCTATGCCACGAGCTCGTGAGATTAGTCCTGTTCTAGTCCTATGGACAGTAAACAGGAGCTGCAATTCCACACTGAGTGAGATCAGACTGAGCTACATTTGGGAAACTGCGTGATGGTCGTTGTGATCCATGGAACAAAAATCTCTGAGGAAGAAATGAAATAAAACATAACTTAAAATGTAACAAAATGATACATGTTATACATAAACAATCTGTATATGTTATCAGTGCCTACTTACATGAGAAAAGTGTTGTGTGTGAGATAAACATACACACACACATACACACACACAAAACTGGTATGGGTGTGAGCCATTTGTGTATTAAGAGTGAGAGGTGCTACCATAATTGCTATTTAGCTATTAAATCAACGAAAAGACAGCCTCCAGGGAATTTTTGGGAAAACACAGACAAGAATCACAATAACTGAGAAGGTGTGCAGGAGTATCCACCTTGATGAAGTCATAGAACTACCAAGGCACAGTCTCACAAAAAGTCAAAGGATTATTTAAAAGCATCAGTGTCACCATACTAGATCAGACCTATTGGCCTTTGAAGCTAGTATTTTTGTCACTCATTAAAGAACCATTTGATGTTTGTTTTTTTAAGGAATTGACTTTCTTCCCCACCTATTCATCTAAAAACTAGGAATAACTCCCCCATTTTTCTTTTAAAACATATTTATCACCTGTAAATCTAAACACTTCTCTATAATCATATTTATTTTCAGTGACAGAAAGAATTTATAGTTGGGAAAGGTATTCCAGTTGAAATAGAAGGTATAGACTCTTGACTAGAGATTATCTCATCAGATAAGTTGATATGTTTGAAAAATTTTGAATGGATTTAAATAACAACTTTTAATTTTTGGGTCTTATGGATATTTCCACTGTTACCATGAGAACTACTTTGGAAAAGTTAATCCATTCAATTCTTTTATGCATTTAACATCTTAGATCATATTTTAAGTTAAGGACCATGTATTGAGAGGACTTGAGAATTTATGGTAGGTATCTTTCAGTACAGAGAAAATGGCTATGGAAATTATGCATATTTGATTAATCTTAGATATTATTTACTTCCTTTTAGATTTATAGGAATGTGAAAAACTATTAGGAGTTGGCACTATATAATGGAAATGGTTTAATGAACTCTAGGAATTAGGATTCCGTAATTCCAGTGTAAATGCTTAATTGGGTTCCATAGTTCCAGTGTAAATGCTTCAGTGATATTTATGACATGTCACTTAAATTTGCTTGAACATATCACTTCTCTCTGAGCCTTATTTTCTTCAGCCTTAAAATTTGGATGACAATCCTGTTCTGGTTATCTCACAAAGGTGGTGACGGAATCAAATGTGATGATATATATTGTAAGGGACTACTATTATTCATTTGAAGCCTCCATGTTTGGTAGTCAACCCCATAAGTCAGGTTCCATAATTTCTAGCAGTTCATGATTCTTATTTCACTTGTTTACTAAACAATTTCATTTATATGGCTCCTACCTCCCTCTATCTATTTGTATAGAGTCATAGGTTACTAATGCCAGAGGCAGTCTTAAAAATCATCTAATTCAAACTCCTAATTTTACAGATGAAGAAACAGAGACCCTGCAGGTCCTTTGCCACATTCTCCCAGCTAATTAGTGTCAGAATTTTGACTCAAAGGTAATTTGACTCCTTGAAGTTAATACCCTGCATGAAATAGCAAAAAAAAAAAAAAATGAATGGTACCAAAATACAGACAGCCCTAAACATGAAAGCTCATTTCAGGATGAGAGGCAGTTATGATGGAACAGAATTAGGGGGAATTTAAACAGGTAGAAGTTGACTTTATTTGAAGTAAAAGTACGATATTAGGAATAATAGTTTTTGAGGTGACTGGAAGAAGAAAGGTGAGAGAAGCATAGAATATACAATTAAGTATATTTATTTTAAATTAAAGACTGGCACAGTGCTGCCCCTCTCAAGTTGTAAAGGGGCCATGAGGAAACTGTTCCATCATATTATTTTCCTGTGGCACATAGTAAAAAAAAAAAAATCATATAGGCTAGCATTTCCAGAACTTAATCCTCTGTAGAGAAAAATTCCCTGACTATCTCTCTAAATTATTTAGATTTTTAGACCATGTGAAGCCCCTGGATTGAGATTTATGGAGTTGTGCTAGAAAGATGAGCAGCTGGGTAGCACAGATAGAGTGAGTGGCAGACATGCAATCAAGAAGACTACTTTTCCCGAGTTCAGATCCGGTCTCAGACAGTTATTAGCTGTGTGATCCTGGCCAAGTCACTTACCCTTGTTTGCCTCAGTTTCCTCATCTGGAAAAGGCACCGGAGAAAGAAATAGCAAACCACTGGTATCTTTACTAAGAAAACTCCACATGGGGGTCACAAAGAGTTGAACAGAAGCAAAACACTGAATTAAACTAGAAAGCTAAATGAAATAGAAAATCTGAGCAAATAAAAATTAGTGTAAGTCTATGTGAAAAGTAGGTACTTTTGATGGAATAATTATTAGGGACAAATAATAAAAATAAAGTTTCTAAGCAATTAAAGATATATTTTCCTTTTTTTGCCATTTAATAAGTTACATGGAATTATTATCTAATTGAATCCAAACTATTTTGCAAAAGAATTACAGAGGTAGACTGCAAAAGATTGTGAGCAACATGACTGCATCAAACAGCGAAAAACAATAAGGGTTTTTAAAAATCTAGAGTCTTGTTGGGAGAGATCTTTAAGGTCAGCAATTCTGCTCTCCCTCATTGTAAAGCTGATGAGGAAATTGAAGTTACAAATAATTATGTGACTCCCTGGTGGTCCCCCAGGGAGAAAATGACAGAGTTGTGATTGGAATCCAAATCTTTTGACCTGAAAGTCTTCATCTTTCCATTAAATTGTACTGTGTAACTATACTTGGTGTAAATCCCAAGTATTTCACCTCATCTCAAGGTAATTGATAGCTGAAGCCAGTAAATGAACAACCACTAAGTAGAAAATGGGATAGCTTTGTGTGTATTTCTTTAACAACTTGCTGCACACTTTCCCCTCTAATGTCCCTCCCAGTCTTGTAGGTTTGTAACCTGCCTGTCGTCCTCAGCTCCTCACTGATTCTCCAATCTGTCGCCAAGGCCTAATGGTTTCACCTCACTCTTGGACTATTAGCAGTAATGACTGGTGAGCGTGCCTCCCTCAAGTTTTTGACATAACCACGCTCTCCATCAAGATACTCTCTCCTCTTCTGGTTTTCGTGACATTATTCTTTGCTACTTATACCCTGTTTTTTGACTACTTCTCAGTCTTCTTTGCTGGCTTATCATCCATATCATGTTCTCTAACTGTGGATATACTCAGGGGTATGCTAGGAAACACTTAACAATGGTCTTTCTTGGATGGAAAATGGATACAGTTTTATGTTTAACCTGAATTATCCACATTTTCTCCATCACTTAAGTCTAGACAACAAAACAAGTCCTGGTTTGTAGCATTTGCCAATTTCCAAAGTGGAAATGCTCACACTAAAATTTTAACAATTGACTTTTGCAAGCCAGCACATGACTGGTTCCACCATACCTCTGAACACCCAAGACTTTGACCTAAGCCCTCTTCTTTACTTCCTCCACACTCTCCCAGTAACCTCGTTATATTCCATCCGTACATTCCATCCATATGCAGATGACTCATCTTCATATCCAGATCCTGGCTTTCCATTGAGCGTCAGCCCACAATCACCAATTGCCAGTTGGACATTTTAAACTAGATGCTCCAGAGACATTTTAAACTCAAAATGTCCAGACCTGAAGTCACAATTCCTCCAGACTTTCCCTTCTTGCAAACTTGTTTATTTCTGAAGAAGGTGCCATCATCCTTCTGGTCTCCTAAGTGTTGAAACTCCAGTTACCTTGGTTCCTCCCTCTTCTTCACCTCACACATTCACACAATTGTCAGGTCTTGCCATTTGTATCTCCACATCTTTCACATGTGGTTCTTTCTACCACAGCTTTCATAAGGAAGTGAATATATTAAGCATCTTTTCAGTATGATTTCCAATTGCTTTTTCCAGCGATTAGACCAATTCACAGCTTCACCAATAATGCGTTAATGAAGCTTTGGTTCTACAGTCCCACCATCCCTGTTTTAGCTGCTTTTACTCTGTTCTTAGTTGCATTGATTTTGCTCATGTAAAAGCTTTTCAATTTGATGTAATCAAAATGATCTATTTTTGTCATTTCTCGCTGCCTCAGTCCTCTGTTTGGTTAAGATCTAAGCCTGTAACCGTGGCTATGAAAGTTACTCATCTTGTTCCCATCCAATTGTTTTTTAATGGCATAACTTTTAAAATTCAGGACATTTATCCATTTTGAGTTTATTATGGCATATGGTATAAAAGGGTTATCTAAGACTAATTTCTCTTTTTTTACATTGAGAGTTTTGACATTTATTTTTAATAATATTATTTTCCCCCAGTTACATGTAAAAACAATTTTTAACATTTGTTTAAAAAAAAGTTCTAATTTTTTTTCTCTCCCTCCATCAGGTCTTCCCTCCCTGAGATAGTAAGCAGTTCATATTGGTTATATATTTTCAGTCAAGTAAAATGTATTATCATATTAGAGAAGGCACAGATCCAAAGGGGGAAAAACATGAACAAAAGTATAGAAAGTGAAGTTTTATGCTCCAATCTTCATTCAGACTCCGTCAGTTCTTTTTCCATCAGTGTATAGCATTTTTCATCATGAATCTTTTGGAATTGTTTTGCATCATTGTATCATTGCAAATAGTAAAGTCATTCACAGTTGATCTTCATTCAGCATTTGTGTTACTGTGTACAGTGTTCTGCTGATTCTCCTCAGTTCTGTCTGGACTGATGTTCATATAGTCTCGCCAGGCTTTTCTGGATTCAGCTTGCTCATCACTTCTTATAGTACAGTAATATTCCATTACAATTATATACAGCTTGTTCATCTATTCCCCAGTGGATGGGTGCCCCCTTAATTTCCACTTCTTTGCCACCATGAAAAGAACTGCTATAAATATCTTTGTACAGCTAGGTTCTTCTCCCCCTTCATTTTTTTTTTTTTATCTCTTTGGGATACAGACCTAATAATGCTATTGCTGACTCAAAGGAAATGCATAGTTTTATAGTTGTGTGAACACACTTTTTTACAACTCCACAACTTTTTACAACTCATTAGTATCCCAATTTTTTCATGTCCCCTCCAACATTTATTATTTTCCTTTTTTGTTATATAAGCCAACTGGATAAGTATAAAGTGGTGCCTTAGAGTTATTTGAATATGCATTTCTCTAATCAGTAGTAGTTTAGAGCATTTTTTCATACAATTATAGATAGCTTTGATTTCTTCATTTGAACTCTCCCTATTTATATCTTTGACCATTTATCAGTTGGGGAGTGATTTGTATGTATTCTTATAAATTTGACTCAATTCTCTATGTATTTGAAAAATGAGGCCTTTACCAGAGAATACTTGCTGTAAAAATTGTTTCCCACCTTCTAATTTTGGTTGCATTGATTTTGTTTGTACCAACCCTTTTTAATCACTGTGATCAAAATTGTCCATTTTACACCTACTAATGCTTCCTATCACTTATTTGGTCATAAGTTCTTCCCTTCTCCTTAAGCCTGATTTTTTATAAACTCCCCAGAAATTGTTAGGAAGTAGGGAATTCTTTCCTTTTTCAGGTTTGTCATACTCTATTCTTGACTTTTTTTGATTTCTAATTCTTTTTTGCCTAGTATTTCAATTATTCTACTTTTCCATTTTTAATCAGCACCAAATAGTTTTGATGATTACTGCTTTATAATATACTTTAAAGTCTAAAAGTGCTATCTTTCCTTTTATATTTCCACTAAAATTCAAGCCTTCTTGTTCACATAAATTTTGTTACTATTTTATCTCGTTCTTTAAAGTATCCCCTTCAATTTTCATTTTTTTATTGGCAAGGCCCAACCATGAGCATGGAACATCATTTTGTTGTTTAAATTGTTATTTAATTCTTTAAAAATCCTTTTCTAACTATCAGTGGAGATACTGACTATCTGTTAGTAGACTGACTGTATACATTTTGTGGCTATTTTGTCTGGTTCTTCCCTACTTCTTATTCCCTTCTGAATTTTGCTGTTGACATGGAAAAATACTGTTGATATTTATGATTTTATTTTGTATTCTTCTGCTTTGTAGTGGTTATTGTTTCATTTAATTTACTTTCTGATTCCTTATGCTTCTGTGAATAAACTATCATGTCATCAGCAAATAGAATCAGTTTCATCTCTTCTTTCTATGTATTTATGGCCTTTAATTTCTTTCTGGTCTTACTGTTGTTGCTAGCATTTCAAGAACTATGTAAAATAAGAATGAGAAAGAGGGGAAGCCTTTCTTTATTCTTATTTTTATTAGAAGAACGTCTAGTATTTCTGTGCTGAATTAAGTTGATAATTTTATCATATTAAGAAAAGATCCTTCATTTTATTTGACAAGGTTTTTTTTTTAACATAAATATTGTATTCTTCAAAGGCTTTTTAATACATTGATTAATATAAACATGTAGTCTTGGATTTTTTGTTTTTAATAATTGTTTTTCTAATGTTGATCATCCTTTGCATCCATACTTTAAATCTAAATGAATTATATTGAATGATTTTTTTGGGATAATTTACATTAGTCTTTTTGCAAAGATTTTATTTTAAAATTTTTAGTGATATTCATTAATGATATTTTATAAAATAATGAAATATGATAAAATTTATTTTAAAAACATGATTTTTTTTTATTTTGGTAGGATTGAGGGGGGGAGTGAGAAGGACAGAATAGCATACTTATGATTTCAATAGTGTAAGTAAATATCCTGATAAGGTAATTCTCTCCGTTGATGCAAATTGTCAATTTTTCTATAATTAACTGTCTTAGAAAATTTACTGGGCTACTGAGGAGGTCAGTGACTTCATTAGTATGGTCACATACTTCTTATATGTTAAAGACAGAACTTGAACCCATGTCTTGTCAAACTGACCTGCTAAAGAACTTAGCTTTAAAAGGTCAAGGTCTTCCACCACATCTGGGGCCACCTCCAGTCATCTTGATGTGTATCTGGTCACTGGACTCAGAAGGCTCTAGAGGAGAAAGTGAACCTGGTGACTTGGTATAGCCCTCCCTCACTTAATTCAATTCACTTGCATGGCCTAGCATGGCCTCCATGATGTCATGGGGCTCTTCTGAAAAGAAGGAAAAACAGCAGCACAGTCCTGACTTTGAGACCAGCCCTCTACCCACAGGCAGCCTCTGAAATGATCCAGTTCTGTTATAAATAATCTGTTTAAGAAATTAAGATTAAGGAATATATATAAATTAATATAATATATAATACATATTACATATATTATGTATGTGTGTATATATATTTTATATATATATATATAAAAAATTAGGGAATATAAAACTGGTTCTCTCACAAGTGTCTAGAAGCATTGCATGGTCCTCAATTCCATCCAAGACTATTTGGAGTTTGTAAAAATCACTCCATGATCAAGCAATGATGACTGGACTTATTTGGATGTCATTTGTTCCTGGTGAGTTCCTGTGTTAAAGCTACATGATTGTTTATTTTTCCAAACAATTCTTGACAAAGTTGCTACAAAGTGGTATTGTTAATTACTTTTACCAGAAAGGGAAACTGTTCTCCTTGCCTTGATTTAATTCCATCAGATCTAGAAACTTAATCTCTAAAATAATTGGAAATTGATGCTATGATTTTTCACTTGAGTGAGTGCTGCAGTTATGTGAAATCACAGTTCATTTTTCAGATGGGGAAAATGGGGTACAGAGAAGTACCTTGCACAGAGACGCATAGTCAGTCCATGACCAAACTGGAGTTTTCTGACTCTGAGTTCACCACTACTCTTTCCACTGTATACACACGTGTGCGCGCACACACATACACACACTCATGTATACGCATGCATATATACATATTCATACATATATACATACATGCATATTTCTATACATATACACACATATATACATAAATGCATGCATATGTGTATGTATATATATGGCATGGTATGTGCTTGATAAATGCATGTTGTTCAAGTTGGAAGCAGTGTACATACGATAAAGTATGTGCATGACAATATGATCACAATCCTCTCTCCTCAAAGTACTTTGTAAGCATTAAAGTGCTCTATACTATATTAAAGTGCGTTAAAGTGCTCTATGAATTGTATTTATTATTTTCCTTTCAATGAGATAGTCATTTTTCACTGTCAAAATTACCTCAAATTCAGTAAGTAGCGAATACAACTTGCAAAAAAACAATCAATGGGGTGGAATAGGGGGAGTCTGTCATTTTTAAACATGAAATTACTTTTGCCTTAATTCTTTGGGCTATAGATATCATTAATGCCTTATCATTCCTTGTGATTTGAATAGATTTGCAATAGGCTAGAAGTAAATATAGTTCCGTTGAGATATGCTTCCTTATAGGTCATCGTACTTGCCATTGTGTTTAAATACTAAATCCCAGGGTTTATAGACTTTGCCTCTGCAGTGATTACCTGAGTATGCCTCCATTGGCATGACATCAAGACTGTATAACAGTTTATTTTACGCCTGGTCACATTGCTAAACAAAGCCCATCAGTAGTGACTTTCATTTGGCACAATTCCTTACCTATTTCAGAAGGATAAAGTGTGGTTCACACTGGTTGTTTTTCACCAGGCTTCATCATAACACTTATTTAAACATTGTGTGATGTCCAAATGAGCTCTAAAGGGCTCTATTCATTCCCTGTGCCTTGGCCAGTGTGCCACTTACTCACAGATTACATTGACTGTGATTGATTGTAAACTGTGTCTGAGACCAGCTTCCCTGAATTAGTCATTTCGTAATAGCTAATGTGAGTCACAATTCCCTTTGCTAGTGGACTTTACAATGTGCAGCAAGGTGTGTTTAATGACTTTGCTTGCAAAATAATAGTCCTTTCATCTGTAGGTCAGCCTGGTTTAAATCTCTATTTTATATGACATTACCCCAAAGAAAACATTTGTTCCTCGTTATTTTTTTCTTTCCAAGAGGCTCTATCCAAAGATGCTTTATAAAACATAATATAAACTTCTCTGCTTCTATAGAATATTTCAATGAAAAAAATTATCTTAAATCAGTTTTAAGAAATAATTTGTCATAAATAAAAATAATTGAAGAAATATATAACATTCAATGTTGTGCAAAGATCAGCTTTGTTTTTGTTTCAATTTTTATTAAATGCCTACTTTATGAAGAACCTTGTGTTCATTTCTGGGGGAGATACAAAGGATAACCTGCCCAGTGGATTTATAGCACTGCCCTCAAGGGGCTTGCCTTTTGGTAGAGAGATATAACTCATACACAATTAATTATAATAGAGTACAAGCTGAAACACGATAAATGCATAAGAGAACTATAAACAAGGTGCCATCAAATCTGACTAAAGAAAAATCGTTTTTGACAAGGGGAATTAAGAGAGGTTTCATGGAGGAAGTGATGTTTGACCTGGCTCCTGAAAGCTGGGAAGGAGTTGAGTTCACTTTATGCTAGGGATCCTTAGCCTGTTTTGTGTAGACCTCTCTGGTAGTCACTCTAAGAAAGCCCATGGGCCCCTCCTCTGAATATTGGTTTTGAATGATAAAAAACAGTATTACAAAAGAAATCAATTATATTTGAATACAGCTATCAAAGTATCTAATGCAAAACAACAAGATTAATATAAACTCCCACCATAGGAGGGAATAGTTTGAGTAAAGGCACTGGAAGAAAAGGCTGGGATATGAACTGAAAGATCTTTGAATATTCACTTGTAAAACCTTTTGTACTTAACGAGATGACCATTAAACTCTAAAAAACCCAAGGTTAAGAAAACTGTTCTAATCCATGTAAAATCTTACACCATTTGACACAAAATAATTAGGTAGTTTGAGGACAAATGCTGAGGGTCAGTGGATCCAATTCCCCTGAATATTCTCCAGCTAGCCTCATGAGGAGAGTGATACCAGGTAGGTTGGCAGAGCAGGAGCATTCTACCTTCTCAAGGCTCTGTTTGGAGGGAGAAATAAATAAGAGGAACAGAATTACCTTCATTATTGAGCAACCATCTCTATATGCATTGAGCAAAAAGAGGAGAAACATCTTTATTATAAATAAATTGGTGACACAATATTACCTCTAGTAACATAACAAATATTAATAGCATTATAATAAATTGATGATATGTCTTATACTTGTACGTGGAAAATATGTAATATGTTAAATTCAGAAAGGCGGTTTTCATTGTCTTTTACTATTTAAGTAAATTTGTTGCCATCAGGCCACATTCAGAGTACAAGTATCTGGTTGAGATTGAAACGAGCCTTGATATTGCACTAAGGACCAGCTCTTCCTTGTGTGCGCTTGGGTCAGGGGGGAAACCAGTCCCATGAGGTTTGTGGAACGTTAGCCAAATGAAAATAAAACAATGGCATGACCTGAAATGCACCCCTCCTCCTGCCCCCCCCTGAAATATTATATATTAAGTGAATTGGGAAGGGAAAAGAACAGAGATTAAAAGGAGGAAAACCTAGTAAGAAGATACTGAGAATAGTCCAGCAAAGGAGCACATTTATTATTAAACTCCTACTGTATGGCACAGTGCTGGAAATACAAAAGCAAAATTAAGAAAGTCTTTGCCCTCAAGGAGTTTACCTTTTATTAAGGAAGAAAATATGTACATATGTAGACAAGACCAAAGTCTAATACAAGGTGACCTTGAAGGACAAGGCACCAATAACCAGGGGAAGGGGGCAGAACTAGGCCTCTCAAAGTGGGTGGTACATGGGCTATGTCAATGAAATGCTGATTGAACTTGGAGAATAAAATCTCCATTGTTGATTTCTATGGAAATAGAACAGAGGGAATGTATCTTAAGGTATATTTTGGAATTAAAATTGAGAAAAATTGGAAATATGATCATTCATAAGTTTAACTTGTGCCAGTAGTGAAGTCAGATGGAGGAGAAATTTTGGAGAAGATACATAATTTATCTATTAGGAACATGCAGAGTTTGAGCTATCAGTGTGGCATCAACATGGAGATTTGTGGGTTTGTAAGTTAGAGCCATTCATGATAAGAAACAGTTCTTTGTGTGAATTCCTTCATTTTGGTTTTTCTGTAGGGGGCGGGGCAGAAAGCACAGAAGATTTATATGTCCAGAAGAGATTTAATGAAAGATATTGGAGTGCTTCAGCTCTCCAAATTTGCGTCCAGATTTTGTTGATGGTGTGCCAAGTCCGAAGGTGGATTCCTAGCTTTCTCTTTTTTGTATACAAAAAGTGCTACCTTTGACTCATGTTGAAGAGGCTTCCTCCTTTTTAGAGGTTCCTGCATGGTGATTAGTGAGAGCAAGGTACGACCTCTTCCAGTTCTACATTTTGGGATCTTTTGACTACAATAACTTATTGAAGGGGAGGAGATGAGACTGGAATGTTTACCAGTTAAATCAAGGATGAACAGGAGAGATGTGATCCCAGGTGCCATAGAGCTATATTGGACCCATAGGAGATCTTATCTATGAAGTTATCATTGAGAAAACAGGAGAGACCATTGCTTCTGGTTTCAGGCATGAACGCAAAAGAGAATAATAAATATGTGGGAATCCAGTATAATAGCCTATTACTGTGGCCAAGGGGCTTTGCGGGGAAGTAGCCTCTCAGATTTTCTAGCTAGTGCTACAAGAGTGGCCTTAGGTTATGTTCCTAAGTGAAGATCAAAATCCTTATGGAAATAGTTATGGATTTTCCCCTCCAGATTCTTTGTAAGAATGTTAACAGAGATAATATGGGGGAGGGGAAATAAACTTCCAAGAGCAAGGGAGAAAAGGCCTTAAATATTAATGTAACTATATATGTTTGTGCATATGCTTGTATATATACATTTTTATATTTTCTAGTAAGCAATATTTGTTCATTTACATTGCCCAAGGTGAGGAGGAATAGCACTTAGAGTAACAAAATCCTAAGAATCACAAATCAGATACTATGAAATGAATCGTGGCACATTTTAAAGGGCCCTTCAATAGTGGTGGAGGATTCAAGTTTCAACTCAACAAGAGGACAAGGCTAGAGGTAAAAATCTGGAAATTATTTGTATAGAATTGAAGCCCTGTGAGGGAGTAGATAGAAAGCCAGTAAATTCCATCTGATTGCTGGCAAAATTCTAGAGTACTTTCTTAAAAGAATGAGCGGTGAGCATTTAGAAGGGGAAGCAGTGGTAACTAAAAGCCAGCATGACTGCAGCAAGATCATTGCCTCTTTTTGCCATAATTAATAGATCAAGGGGATTCTTTCTATAGACATAGTTTACTAAGAATTGGGCAAAGTTTATGAGACACTAGACATGTGGGATGCAGTGGAAAAATTGCTGAAAAGAGAGTCCAAGGAACTGGCTTTTTGTTTCAGCCCTGCCACTTAGAGTTTGTGTGATCTGGGGCAAATAATTTTGCTTCTCTGGGGCTCGGTTTTCTCATCTACAAAATGAAGTGGCCGGACTAGCAGATGTCTGAAGATCTTTCCAACTCTGAATCTCCGATTCTGTGGTCCTATAAGAGTCACATTAGATGGATTCATAATGAGTTGGATAAAAATGATTGTGGCTGACCTTTATGTACTGCTTTATAAGAATAATCATTAGTGGGCAGTGTTGGTATTGCTTAACCTCATAGGGTGATAGAAGCCTTAAATCAGATGCTATGAAATGAATCATTCTAGTTATATATGTATGTATACACACACATACGCACACACACACACACACGGGGGCCTTGTAGTTAAAAGTCTATCTTCCTGTGATTTTGGAAGGAAACTTTTTAGTAGAATGCCCTTGGGAACTTTGTTTGACCCTGTGCACTTCAACAAGCTCTTTAATAACTTTGATAAAGGAATAGGTGCAGTGCTTATCAAATTTGGCAGATGACACACAACCTAGGGAGAGCTAACATGTTGGAGAGCAGATTCAGGATCCAAATAGATCTGGATATGCTAGAGCAATGAGCTGACTACGATAAGCTTCCATGACAGTCTGTGAATGAGACTGCCAGAGATCAGGACAGAGATATGAAGGGGACTAAGGAGAGAACCTTGGGGAACGATTATCATCAGGGGTCTGGAAAAGGTCAAAGAGCAGAAAAGTCATGATTAGTAAGGCAGGGGGAAAGCAGGAAAGTATAGTATCTCTGAAGATAAAACTTTTATCCAGTAGAAGAGGATATTTGACATCACTGCTGGAGTGAAATGGAAGGTGATGAAGACAAAAAAAAAACTGTTTTGGCTTTTAAGAAGGTCATTTTTTGATCTTAGGGAGATTAATTTGAGTAATATTGAAGATAGAATCTGGGTAGCAAGAGTTCAAGGTTCAAGACATGGGTTCAAGTCTCACTATGTTTTGGCAGATATTTGAAAATTAGGTCATTGATGGTTTTTGAGGAGAAAGTGAGCAGATATGTCTGTTAGGTAACTTTTCAGAAGACTTGATAGTAAAGAGGTTATGGATGAATTAGAGAGAATGAATGTCATGTAGTCAATAAATGATTGTTGAATGACTGTGATTGATTGATGACTGCTAGAACATTATTCTGGAGCAAGCAGAAGAGAATAAGGTTCAAGCGTACATGTTTGAGATGAATGGGGATATTTTTTCTTCTGTGTTTGAAAGGATAATGCTGAGAAACTGAGTATTGGAGTAGGGGAGTTGAGAGAATTCTTTTGGGTGATTTCAGTCATCTCAATGAACAAGAACGTTCTCATGCTTTAAGTGTAGGCATTGGGAGTTTGGTTGAGAACTTGAGGAGAGCCAGGGAGATTTGAAATAATCATCATTGAAATGAAAAAGGGAATCAAGAAAAGTAGAGTTGCAGAATTCTAATGAGATAGGAAATGGACCTGTCAATCATTGGAGCTCCTGGTGAGGAACTTCCTCTACCAGTACAGGTATAAGCACCTTCTCTGCAGTTTGTGATTTTGAAAAGTTATCTAAAATGCTAAGAAGTTCAATAACTTGCCTAAGGTCACACAGCTAGTTATGTCAGTGGTGGGACTTGAATCTAGGTCTTCCATCCTGATTTGAGCTGAAATCTTATCTCACTGCCAATTGAAGAGCTTCATCACTCTTGTATTCTCTGGTATATTCTAATCTGTAGATTTTTTCTGATACCTATTTGCTATTTTTCTTGGAAAATGGTAATTTGCTATTTGTGATGGTCTTTTGTGTAACTGGCATTTGGTGAGGAAAAACTGAGCTGACAAGTGTAAACTAAGGGTTTACTTACCCTTCACCTTAAGAGCAATCAAGAAGTAGCTTCAGTTCTGAACCTATTGTATCCCTAGACCAGAAAAGTTTAAGCAGTGGCAGATAGATATAATTCTAACTCAATACCTTTTTTAGATCCTGGAGGAGATATTTCCCAGTATCTCTGTTATAGGCTTTTCCTACCCCTCTCTCTATCTGGTGGGAGTGCAGGCACAGCCCACAAAGTGCAGGAAGGAAAGTAATATCGAATAAGTCTAGAAAAGCAGATTGGAACCAAACCCAAGAACTATATGTGATCCTAGGGGACAGTGGGGCGCCATTAAATTTTACTGAGCAGGGGAATGACAAGTTCAGTCTTACACTTTAGGAAAAAACAAACTACTTTGGCAGCTGTTATGAACCAAGACAGTAGTGAAACTGAGGTGGCATGAGTTAACCCTAACATTCCCACAAAACCAATGGAGGCTGTTGGGAAACCAAGACTCTGTGGAACAGACCTGAGGAAGTTTGAGTTAGCTTTACTTCTATGTGAACTGATCTGGAACCCAAGTGATAGACCCTTTTTCAAGGACTTTGGAGGAAAACTCCTGAGACCCAAGGGCATTTTCTTGCCTGTTATTTTTATTTTCCTCACTGGGAGCTTTTACCTTCTTTGCTTGCATGCGTCCATCTTCCTCCTCCTCTTCCCCCCCCCCCCTTGCCTTTTAGACTATATTTACCTAGAAGAGCTCTAATTGGTTGGTATTGTTATTATTATTAAAGAACTTGTTCATGTGACCTCTTAACTTCTGAGTGATCCCTTGTACCGGGTTTGGAGAGAGGAGTTGCATGGAGGGTGAATTAGACAAGTGAGGTGATAAACTCTGAGGGTCTGCACTAGAGCTGTTGGCTTGTGAGTAGACAGAAGGCTGAGGAGGTAGAAGAGACAAGATCTGGTGACTGACTGGCTGACTAGGAGGGATGAAGGAGAGGGAACGGTTTTGGATGACCCAGAGGTCATAGGCTTGTAGAACTGGAAAGATGATAGTGCCCATAGTAGAAACAGGGAAGTTGGGAAGAGGGGCAGGTTTGGGGGAAAATATGAAGTCTTATATTACATGTTTATTTTTCTTAAGCTGAAGTCTTAGACCTCTTTTCAGACTAAGTTCCACAGTAGAGTTTGTGTGTTCCCTAGATCAATATCAGTTTTCAGAAAGATGACTTTCCTTGTTACTAATGACCTTTTTAGTCCAAATTGCTAATAGAAATTATTATTACATTGATAAAGCTAACAAACATTACAGTCATTTCTTAAGGAAATTATCTAGCAGTCTTTTAAAAAACTAGTTCACATTGAAACTATAAACTAGTGAAGAGAAAGGCCTAATGAAATAATAATTAATAAAATTTTGTAATGCAAATATGTAGCATAATAATTTTATTTGTGACTTAGTTCTCAAGGTGAGGGCATACAGATGTTAACAAAAATTTTAAACTATCCCTCAATTCCTTTTGGGACCTTTGAATATAACTTTTACCTCTCCTAAAACTTGTAGAATTAGGTCAACTAAGTGTTAAAAGCATGTCTCAATTTCTGTAAAACCTGTGCGCTTCCTTTGCTACCAGACAGTAATAAGTGCTTAATGAATGATCCCTAGCTTTAGGCGGCTCCTGAGAGGAATAGTTTCTCTTCAGAAAAGATCTTTATTTCTTCTCCTCAGTTGTATACTTTTCTCCATTATTGCGTTGAATCATTTAAGCAGATATTAACGAGCTACTCACTATATAGTGGACTCTACTCAATACAATTTTAAAAACATGTATTACATGCCTTCTTTCTGAAAGCACAGTGTTACAAGCTAGGAAAAAGACCAAATCAGTAAGCCTGAATCTGTGGTCTCAAGAGTTTTGTAATCTAATAGGGAAGAAATGCTCACCCAAAACTATAAAACAAATTGACAATGATTTAGCAGATGTTGGCATATTTATTTCCTCTTCCTACCTACTCTTCCTCTCGAACAACTTGGCAGGTAGAGTGGTATTCATCTGAAAGGCAGAAGAGCGAAACTGGTTGCTAGTAGAAATTGAAGGGCGTTTGTTTTTTAAAAGTAGCTGAGGTGGAGCCAAGATGGTAGAGTAAAGGCAGAGATCTGCCTGAGTTCGTCCAAATTCTCCTTCAAATAAATTTAAAATAGCACCTCAAAATGAATTTTGGAGTGGTAGAACCAAAAAAAGGAAGAGGTGAAACAGTTTTTCAGGCCCAGGACAACTTAGAAGGTCAGCAAGAAAGTTCTGTCCAAGTGGGGTAAGAATGGATTGCAGCCTAGTGCAGGCTACACCCTGGCAAGCCAGCAGAAGGCCCTGGGGGCAACTGAATTAGCAACTGCAGCTTCCAGAGCTCTCAGGCCACAGATGGAAAGGGGGTTAGAAAACTGGTCAGAAGGAGATATAGGAGATCCTTTGCTGACACTGGGTGCCAATGAGGGGTATCTGGAGAGCAGGCCAGGGTTGTAACCCCAGGGTGAGGAAGAAGCACTAGCACACTTCTGTTCAGGGGAGCAGGGACATAAAAGAGTGCTTGAGGTTACTGAGAGACAATAGCAGCACCTCTCCTTAGATCATATACCAGAAGAACGAAAGATCCCAATGTAAACTCTAAAATCAGCACAAAAAAATGTGAAGATTGAGATAATGGCCCCTATAACCTGGGAGCAGAGCCCAACTTTAACATCAAGTTGGAGGTCAGTAAACAGGCTGGAAAAATGAGCAAGCAATAGCTACAACCATAGACAGTTACTGTAGAGACAGGGAGGATCAAAAGAGGAAGACAGTATTAAAATGACAACATACAGAGCCCCAGAGAAAAATATGAATCGGTCCCAGGCTGCCCAAAGGAAGAACTCTGGAAGAGCTCAAAAAGAACTTTGAAAATAAAATAAAATGTAGAGGAAAAATTGGGAAAAGAAATGAGAGTGATACAAGAGAATCATGAGAAAACAAGTCAACAGCTTGGTAAAGGAAGTACTGAAAAATGCAAAAAGATGTGCGAAAATTCACTGAAGAAAGCAACTCCTTAAAAAGTAGAATTGGCCAAATGGAAAGGGTGATACAAAATCCCAACTAAAGAAAAGAACTCATTAAAAATTAGAATTGGGCAAATGGAAGCTAATGACTCCATGAGGTATCCTATTTTACTCTTTTTTTTTTTTTTTTGGCAGTACCATGGTACATAGGATGTAGACTACATCTGTGAAGTCATTGTTACAGAGAAACCCCAGATGAGGAAACTCCCCTTACCACCTTCTCTGTAATTTATAGATGTAAGAGAATTATGTATAGCATCAAGAGGTTAAGTGACTTACTCAGAGTCAAGCAGGCAGCGTGTCAGAAATGGGACTTGCCCAGTTCTCTGCTTTTAGGCCAGCTCTTCTTCCTTCACCCTTCTGCCTCTCTTCTTTGTTGTCCAGGGTAAATGTTTGAATAAAATCATAGGATGTTCTCTAGAAGCTCTCCATAGATTGGTGGGGTTTGGATTGGGTTGTTTTACTTGTTTCTTTTAAATTCCCAGTTATAGTATCCCTTGCTAAGTGTAATTATTGTTGGCAAGTGCAAATATCACAAACTCATATAAATGTAATGATGTATTGTGCTCATCAACAGTAAACATAATGAGTATTCATGCACAGTGAAAAGTTCTTTTAAGCACCTTAGGAATAATGGATCCAATGGTTCCTAATTAATTCATAGAACTAGAATGTTTTCTAAGGAAAGTACTAAATAGTTAAACTTGTATGCAGTTAGAAAACTCTGAAAGTCTAGATACATCTTGCTAGTATTCTGCATATTTACTTCAAATTCACATCCTATCCAATTTTTTTTTTACTTTGCATTTTTATTTCAGTTTAGGAAGGGCAGAAGGAACTAAGCATTGTGAAGGCACTATGCTAGGTGCTTTATAAATATTATCTCATTTGAGATAAAGTGGGCACATCAGTCATGCAATGCTGTTACAGCAACAGCCATAGTTGCTTTTTTTAAAAGACTCAGTCTTACTTGGTTATGTTTGAAGTCTTACTTTTTATTGTACAAGATTAAACACTCAAGTGTTTATGTGATCTCACTAATGTAGATTATCCCCTCCAATAATACAGAATTTACCACCCATCCATGTCTGTCCATCATGCCAAATTAAACTAATATAAGCAGTGGTGAAGTAAATTGTTTAATTTAGCACCATACCTTTTCTATAAATGTGAAATGCCACTACTTTTAAGAAAATTTTGCCTATCTGGGCTCTCTGTATCACTATTGTTTAGCATGCATTATTTCCCCTTAAGAGAGAAACCATATCTTTTAACTCACCGTGTACATTTTTAAGAAATGCAGGTATTTAGTAAGTGTCTTTTGATGACTGTGGTAGTAATATAATTGGCAATCTCATATTTTAGGGCACTTCGGATGGCATAGACATTCTGTTATTTCTCTTGTTTTATAAACTTGTTTTTATCACTGAGTTCTTCACATACTTTTCGATAGAAACTGCATTACCATGATTTTCTACGTGCCTCCCTCACGTAAACGCAAATGAGAATATGCGCATTTTCTTAAATAACAGTATTTACAGTTCTGTTCAGTTAAGAATCATGTTAGAGAAATCTATAATTTTCACCCATTAGCTTCATTAAAAGATTTGGAAATGATGTGTTCTGTCAGTGCTCATTATCTACTTTCCTATCGTGGTTATGGAGACCTACTTATATAGTAGAAAACTCTTATTTAGAGTTGTTTCTCTCAATAGTTGGATAACAACAAATTATGTCCAATTATTTGAGAGGTCTGATTCAGATGAGGATAGTAGAATCCATTGTTTCTCTGCAGTACTACACTGGTGGGCTAACAGGCCAATTCTGAAACCTACAGGACTGGCTCATGGTATGAGCAAAAGTTTTTGAAAGACTTGATTTCTACATTTTAAGAAGAGTCATTTTAAAAAAGCATGAAATTTGTCATTAGCTGGAAGTAATGTACCCCTTATCGCATGAAAACCAGCATATAGAACCAATGCATGTCTTGATGTCAATCAAAAAACATTTCTTAATCACATTATCCTGACAAGCACTGTACCAAGTACTGGAGATACAAAGAAAGGTGAAAGCGTTCATTATCTCCGCTCTCAAGGAGTTCAGATTCCAATGAAGGAGGTAATATGTAAATGACTGTAACCATATATGTAGTATTACATAGTTATTTGCATACTATATATATTTTTGTGTGTACATACTTGTTTACTATATATAATATACACAAATATAGTGTGCAAATATGCACATGCACACACGTGCACACACATGTACCTGGAGTGGATTGAGGGAGAGAGTGACCTCCTTTATCTTGCAGTTGCTAGAGCAGCTGGGTGGGTGTAGTGTATAGAACACTGTGCCTGAAGTCAGGAAGACCTGAGTCTTGAAGGAAACCAAGGAATCTAGGAGTCAGGAGGGAAGAAGGAAAGCATTCCAGGCCTTCAGGGCAGTCTATGCAATGACGCTGAATTGTGAGAATGAGATTTATGTGTGAGGAACAACATATAGGCCCATCACGGAGGTGGGGAACCTGTAGCCTCATGCGGCCTTCGAGGTTCCCAGGTGCTGTCTTTTGAATCCAAACTTTACAGAACACAAATCCTTTTTTTAAGAGGATTTGTTCTGTGATGTTTGAATTCAGTCAAAGGGCTGCACTTGAGGACTCAGACTCAGAGGGTCACATGTGACCTCAAGGCCACAGGTTCCCCACCCCTGGGCAAATGTATGGATCATAGAGTGCTGAATGGAGGGATGGGGGGTGTAAAGTGCAAAAAGACTAGAAAGATTGGAAGAGAGCCAGGCTGCGACGAGCTTTAAATGCTCACTCGTGGGTTTTATGTTTGATCCTGGAGGTAGTAGGGAACCACTGGAGTTTATTGAATGGGGAGAAGGGTAACATGTTCAGAACTTCACTTTATGAAAATGACTTTGTCTGCATGATGCAGGACGACTTGCAGTTGGGAGAGACCGGAAGCAGGAAGACCAGTCAGAACACTATTATAAAGCAGTCCAGGCCTGAGGTTATGAGGGTTCGTACTAGGGTGGTCGCTGTGTGAGTAGAAAGAAAGGAATTCTATACAAGGCATGTTGTGAAGGTAAGCTGACAGAGATAACAGCAGCTTGTGTTACATAGTCATTTAAGGTTTGCAGATCTTTTACACATGTTTTGTCATTTGGTTTTGGTACTATTACTATTACCATTTTACAGAAGGGAAAATTAACAGGAGTTTAATGACTTACCCAAGGTCATACTACTAATGAGTATCTAAGGCATGATTTAAATGTATGTTTCTGACTTCACGGCCAGTGCTTTGCAACATATAGCTGCCTCCTGAAATGACAAGCTTTGACAATTGATTGAATATATGAGTAAGTACAAAATGAGGTGTGCAAGTAAATGGGTAATAACCAGCCATGAGGGAGGGAGGGGTTGGAAATGTAGGGATAAAATACACTTTAACATTCTCTAATACTTTCTTAAAGTCTAGATAATCACCAGAACCATAAATCAAGCCCTGGTTTGTAAGCATTTGCTGATTTCCAAGATATAAATGCTCACACTGAAAATTTGACAATTAGCCATAAGTAGCTACTCCCTATATGAGAGAGGAGCTGAGGATGGTCTTGGAGTCAGGAAGACAAGTTCAAATCCAGCCTCAGAAACTTGTTGCCTGCATGACCCTGGGCAAGTCACCTAACTTCTGTTTGCCTCACTTTTCTCAGCTGTGAAGTGGGGATACTAATAGTACCTACCTGGTGGAGTGACTGTGAGATCAAATGAGGTGATGTTTGTAAAAAGCACTTAGCAGACGGCTTGACACAGATGCTTAGCCCTTCACTTCCCCCTTCCTTTTCCTCTCTCTGTGAGTATTCTCTTGTATATGAAGGACTTTTCTGGTTGTTGTTGCTGCTACTTTGGTTTTGTTTTATTTTCATCTTTAGGGCATGTGTAAAGCAGAGCAATTTCTGAGTATCCCATGTACTCAATAATATAGACATTGTACCTTTTTTTAAACATAATTCCAAATTGCTTTCTGAAATGGTTTACAAATATATTAAAGTACCTGTTTTACCCCAGTCCCTCCACCATGTCATTGACTGTTCTCGTCTATTAATACCTTTACCAACTTCTGGGTACAAAGTTTCACACCTCAGAGTTGTTTTGATTTGCCTTTGTCATGTTACTTCCTTGGAGTGATCTTCCATGTAGCTAGTTTGCAATCTTTCTTTTAAAAACTTTTTCAGACTAGCCCATTTTAATTATGACATAGGATGTTTTTAGCTATATTGAATGAATCCACTGTCTTGCAAAGGATCTCTGATCAGTCAGTTAAGTCAAAAGGATAAACCAGCTCATCTTGATTATATAATCTTAAGTTAAAGTAAGAAATGTAGAATTGTGGGCTTGGGGATGGGAACAGTATGTTGTAGAAGAACAAACACTTCCCTAAAAATCTGAAGGGTTAGTTATAATTTCTTCTCTATCAATAGCTACATGTATGACAGATCACTTTGGACAAATCATTTAACCTCTCTGAGGCTGAATTTCACATATATTGAAAGAAATGATTGAATGTACATGGTGTCTGACATCCTTCTCATTCCTGAAATGCTATGAGTTTAAGGAAAATGTCCGTTTTTCTGCCAGCTTTCTTGATATCAACATACCTTTCTAGCCTTATTTCATATTCTGCACCCTACAAACACCCCTAAACATACCCAAATGAAGTCTGTTCCAGTCAAACTAAAGTATTATCCATTCCAGGAGTTTGGCTCAATCTCTTTGGCCTCTTTTCCTTGTCTTCCCCAATTAAAACCTCTCCATGAAGGCTCTGGTACCAACTCTTCTGTGAAATTTTCCCTTGAGCTGATAGTGTTCTCTCCTTCCTGTGATTTTATGTACTTTAAAGTGTGGTTCTTTCTTTTGTCTGGACCCTTCTTTTGTCCCTATTACATCCTATCTCTTAATAAACCTTCTATGAGCCAACTTTGTGCCAGGCACCATGCCAAGTGCTGGAGATATAAAGACAAAAAGAAAACAAAATAGTCTGTGCCTTCAGGGAGCTTACGTACCACTGGCAATATACATGTACACAAGTAAGTCTATAGCTATGGACATATCTATGTATGCTAAGCAATATAAAATAATCTAGGCATGAGAAAGAATAACTGTAAGAACCAAGAAAACTCGTCCATACTTGATTATCCTGAGCTGTATTTTGAAGGCAGCTAGGGATTCTTTGAGGCAGAAGCTGAGGCAGTGCAGTCTAGATACAGACAACCAGATGTGTAAGGTAAAGCTTCCTCACCATTAGAGCTGTCCCCAGATTGGAATGCCTTGGGAGGTGATGGGTTTCTTCTTACTGTATGTCTTAAAGAAAGGTTGAATGATTATTAGGTTTGCTGTAGGTCGTGCAGGCTGGCGTTCTTTTGTGGATCCAGGCTGGACACAATGACTCTCAGATGTGCCCTGACAGATTTTGTGAGTTACTGGTGTTCATCCAGTCTGCTCTCCAGAGACTTAGCCTCACTATTAAGCCATGCCAGGGGATAGTGCTCACAGCTGCCATCATTGGTACCTTTACTGTACTTACCTATATAGACATTCTATCCCTTTTAGCAGAGACAGGCTAAACTTTAAAAATACATGTATTTTTCAATTAACAAGTTTTTTTTTTCTCTCTCTCTCAACAAATATAATAAAGCTAAATAAATTCTCCTACTGTCCGTGTCCAAAATGCATGTCTTACGTTGTTAGCCCGTCACCTCTTGGTCAGGGGTGTGTGTCCTCTGGAGTCCTGCTTGGTCCTTGTACGGATCAGTGTTCTGAAACATTCCAAATGCTTGGTTTTTAAAGTATTGTTACAGTTAAAATATCATCGTCCTGATTCTGCTCACTTGATTCCACATCAGTTTGTGCAAATCTTCCAAGGTTTCTCCTGGACAATTAAATTAAATTAATTAAAAATTGTCCTTCTTAATCATTCCTTATTGATGATACTGTTCTGATTACCATTATTGATGAATGTTGCCTTGGTTTTCAGATCTTTGCCTGATGGTAAACTTCTTGGTGCCAGGGAGGGTTTTGTTTTTCCTCTGATATTCCCAGTGGAGTAAACCTTGCCGTTTAATCACTGTTTGTTAATGAAGAGAATGTAAACTTTTTCTCTAACTTTCTTACCTGTTACAAAAACTCCTGTGTGAAGATTTCCTGTCTGAGTTACCTGACAACTATTATTCATAAGTCATATGCTTCTTTATGGAGAGTTAAAATGTTCCCTAGATAAGGATATTTTAAAATGCTCATTTTATAATATATTTAATATTTAAGTCCCAGACTTACCCTTGTATGAATATCTTCTGGATCCTCTTATCTCTAGCTTATTCGTTTATGTGCAGACAAGTCTAGTGAATTTTTTTTACAAGTCAACCTATAGACACTCTACTCCATTTTCAAAGTTTTAAAGTTTTTTTCTTTTTTCTTTTTAATATAAATTTATTTATTTAACTTTTTACATTCATTTTCACAAAATTTTGGGTTCCAAATTTTCTCCCCATTTGTCCCCTCTCCCCACCCGAATACACCAAGCATTCCAATTTTCCCTATCACCAATCTGCCCTCTCTTCTATCATCCCTCCCTTCTCTTCTCCCCATCTTCTCTTTTGTCCTGTAGGGCCAGATGACTTTATATTCCCCATTAACTGTATGTCTTCTTTCCTAGTAGCAACAACAATACTCAACAGTTGTTCCTAAAACTTTGAGTTCCAAATTCTCCCCATCCCTCCCTCCCCACCCATTCCCTTTGGGAAGGCAGGCAATTCAATATAGGCCCTATCTGTGTAGTTTTGCAAATGACTTCCATAATAGTCGTGTTGTGTAAGACTAACTTTATTTCTCTCCATCCTATCCTGCCCCCCATTGTTTCTATTCTCTCTTTTGATCCTGTCCATCCCCAAGAGTGTTGACTTCAAATTGCTCCCTCCTCCCATTGCCCTCCCTTCCATCATCCCCCCCCACCCTGCTTATCTCCTTCTCCCCCACTTCCCTGTATTGTAAGATAGGTTTTCATACCAAAATGAGTGTGAATTTTATTCCTTCCTTCAGTCGAATGTGATGAGGGTAAACTTCATGTTTTTTTCTGAGCTCTCCTCTTTTTCCCTCCACTAAAAAGTCTCCTGCTTGCCTCTTGAATGAGATATAATTTACCCCATTCCATTTCACCTTCTCTCCTCCCACTACATTTCTCTCTCACCGTTTACCTTAATTTCTTTTAAGATATGGTCCTATTGAGGAGGGAGCAATTTGAAGTCAACACTCGGGGAGGGACAGGATCAAAAGACAGAATAGAAACAATGAGGGGCAGGATAGGATGGAGGGTAATTCAGTTAGTCTTACACAACATGACTATTATGGAAGTCATTTGCAAAACTACACAGATAGGGCCTATATTGAATTGCCTGCCTTCCCAAAGGGAATGAGTGGGGAGGGAGGGATGGGGAGAATTTGGAACTCAAAGTTTTAGGAACAACTGTTGAGTATTGTTCTTGCTACTAGGAAATAAGAAATACAGTTAATGGGAAATAGAAAGTCATCTGGCCCTATAGGACAAAAGAGAAGATGGGGACAAGAGAAGGGAGGGATGATAGAAGAGAGGGCAGATTGGTGACAGGGAAAATTGGAATGCTTGGTATATTGGGGTGGGGGGAGGGGAGAAAAGGGGAGAAAATTTGGAACCCAAAATTTTGTGAAAATGAATGTAAAAAGTTAAATAAGTAAATTTATATTAAAAAAAAAAAGATATGGTCCCATCCTATTCAATTCACTCCGTGCTCCCTGTCTCTGTATGTGCGTGCATGTGTGTATGTGTGTGCACATGTCTGTACGTGTGTGTGGTCCCACCAACTACCCAGATACTGAAAAGTTTTAAGAGTTGCAAATATTGTCTTTCCATGTAGGAATGTAAACAGTTCAACTTTGGTAAGTCCCTTATGACTTCTGTTTGCTGTTTACTTTTTCATGCTTCCTCTCATTCTTGTGTTTGAAAGTCAAATTTTCTTTTCAGCTCTGGTCTTTTCATCAAGAATGCTTGAAAGTCCTCGTTTCATTGAAAGACCATATTTTCCCCTGAAGTATTATACTCAGTTTTGCTGGGTAGGTGATTCTTGGTTTCAGTCCTAGTTCCTTTGACTTCTGGAATATCCTATTCCAGGCCCTTTGATCCCTTAATGTAGAAGCTGCTAGATCTTGTGTTATCCTGATTTTATTTCCACAATACTGGAATTGTTTCTTTCTAGCTGCTTGCCATATTTTCTCCTTGACCTGGGAATTCTGGAATTTGGCCACAATGTTCCTAGGAGTTTCTCTTTTTGGATCTCTTTCAGGTGGTGATCGATAGATTCCTTGAATACTTATTTTGCCCTCTGTTTCTAGAATTATCAGGGCAGTTTTCCTTGATAATTTCATGAAAGATGATGTCTAGGCTCTTTTTTTGATCATGGCTTTCAGGTGGTCCCTTAATTTTTAAATTGTCTCTCCTGGATCTATTTTCCAGGTCAGTTGATTTTTCCAATGAGATATTTCACATTCTCTTCCATTTTTTCATTCTTTTGGTTTTGTTTTGTGATTTCTTGGTTTCTCAGAAAGTTATTAGCCTCCATCTGTTTCATTCTAATTTTGAAAGAACTATTTTCTTCAGTGAGCTTTTGAACCTCTTTTTCCATTTGGATAATTCTGCTTTTGAAAGTATTCTTCTCCTCATTGACTTTTTGAACCTCTTTTGCCAATTTAGTTAGCCTATTTTTCAAGGTGTTATTTTCTTTAACATTTTTTTGGGTCTCCTTTACCAAGGTATTGACTCGTTTTTCATGCTTTTCTTGCATCTCTCTCATTTCTCTTCCCAGTTTTTCCTCCACATTTCTCTCTTGATTTTCAAAATCCTTTTTGAGCTTTTCCATGGCCTGAGCCCACCAGACATCCACCTGGGATGTCTGGGATACAGAGGCCCCGTCCTCCACATCTTTCCCTAATGGTAAGAATTGTTCCTCGTCATCAGAAATGAAAGGCAGGAACATCTGTTCCCCAAGAAAGCAGCTTTCTATGGTCTTATTTTTCTTCCCTTTTCTGGGCATTTTCCCAGCCAGTTACTTGACTTCCGAGATTCCTCTCCAACTCTGCCTAGATCTGCCCAGCTAGTGCTTGGGGTCTGAGATTCAAATGCTGCTCCCCAGCCTCAGGGCTTTCCGTGGCAGGCTCGGCTGCTATTCAATGTGAGCTTAAGTTCTGGTGCTGGGGTGGGGGCAGGGCCGCATCCCAGGCTCAGTTCCCTCCAGGGCTTTATGTGGAGACCTTCAGTAATGGCCCTGAGCTCCAACTTGCTCCGGGAGTCCTGGGCTGCCTCTGCCGCTGCCTCCTGGGGGGGCCCGAGTCACGGAGACACCCCCCTCCCATCTCGGCCAGCCCAGAAGTCTCTCTCACTGACCTGTAGCACCTGTGGGTGGAGGGACCTTCGCGGCTGCTGGAGATTCCGTCCCTGAAGCCTGCTCAGATCTGCTCCTCTCGGGGCACACGGCCAGGGCAGCACAGGGGCGGGCTCCGCTGTCCAGTATGCAACGGACTCCTGGGGGCGGCTTTCCAGGGCTCTCTGGAACGGAAATTTCCTCCCCTCCGTTGCTGCACGAGTTCCACTGCTCCAGAATTCATGGGGAGTTCTTTTTACGGTAAATTTATGGGCTGTGGGTTCCAGAGCTAGCATATGTGAGTCTTTCTGCTCCTCCATCCTGGCTCCTCCCCATTTTTTTCTTTTTCTAAATTTATATTTTACCTTAGAAATATATGAAACTTATTTTTATTTTTCTAAGAAATATACTATAAAAGATTCTTGATAAATATTTGTTTTCTGGACTGCCCTTATAGCATTTACTTTTTGAAAAAAATATCAAAATGATAAAATTATTACCATTTGGTTATAGCCAAAATATATATGCTGTTTGCTTACAAAAATCTGGTTTTTATGTGTCTTCCCAAAAATTTCCACAAAGAAATTGTCAGTAGATTCATTGTAATATTGTCTCTTCTTAAAGTAATGACAGAACACTAAGAGAGATCATGCCTTGCTTATTATAGGAATTCCAGTGAGGAGTAAGACAGGTGTCTTTATATCTGGTACTAACCTTTTTGGAGGAAGAGGCAAACATCACGGGGAGTAGTTTCTGTGGCAGTCAGGAGATTAAAGTGCCAGGAGACAAATTTTTCTCTTACAAATCATTCTAGATTTCATCTCATTCTAGCGATGGTAAATCTATGACAGTTTTTTGCCTCTACCACCTCGCACCCTAGCCCACCAGATCTGTGTAAAGGCTGATGGAATGATCACACTGGTGATTCACATTTACATAAATTTACAAAGCACTTTTCTCAAGACAGCCTTGTATGTTAGACATTGCAATCAGTCAATCAATATTTATGAAGTACCTATTCAGGAGTTGCTTGGTACTAAGTATACAAAGATTTAAAAAAACTGCTTTCTAATAATTCTACACACATGTATCTATAATGTATGCATATATACTACATGTGTGTTAGTGGAATAGATATACAGATTAAATGCAAAAATAAATTCAAGGTAGTTAAGTATGGGAGGAATCACTAGCAGTGGCAATGGGGGAAGCGACAGGAAAGACTTCATGTAGATGGTGAAGTTGGAGCTGAGTCTTGAAACAAGTGAGGGGTTCTGTGAGGCAGAGGTGAGGAGGGAGTAGGCAAAGGAGATGTCTGGTACAAAGACTCAGACAGGAACAAGAGAGAGGCCAGGTTGGCAAGACTGTGCTATGCAAGCAAAGGGAGTAACGTATAACCTGAAAAGACCCGTTGTGGCCAAGATATGAAGGGCTAGAAATGCCAAACAGAAGAGTTTTCCATTTGATCCTAAAGGCACTAGGAGGTTATTGAAGTTTGCTGAGAGGAGTGGTGATGTGGTCAGACCTGCTTTTTAGAAAGATCAGTCTGGTAGCTGTATGGAAGAGAAATTGGGAGTGGGGAGACTTCTAGTGAATATGGGTCCTATCATACCAACTAATATTTTTGTAAAATAGCATTTTTATGGGTATGAATCATTTTATTATGCTACCACAGCACTTTATTTATACATATATGTAAAGTATAAATTTATAGTCAATTCTCATGTTCCATAGGGTTAACTTTCCTAGAAAATGGCGCAAAAGAAAAAACACAAATGTTGATGCATTGAACCTATGGGAAAAGGAGGGTTAGGTTCCTGAGACCACTAAAAACTGTAGTCTTTCAACTAGAGGTTGCTGAAAATATACTTTTCTATATAAAATTCTTTATAACAGATCATTAATTCTGATAATATACACTTTTCCTAACTGTAACTATGATATAACCCATAAAATACAGTGCACAAAATAAAATTGGAAACATGCAAAACATTTTGTCTCACTAGCAATTCCCTAGAATTCTGTGACCTTATGGGCTGATATCCAATAAAAAAAAAGACACATTGATTTCAGACAATATTCACTTTCGTACTCTAAATTTCATGAAATCTAGATTATCATAAATTCTATACAGCAAATACAATTCTTAGAACTAAAACATTTTTTGACCTGAATCTTAACCTTTCACTGTGTCAGATGGCAATGTGAGGGCATTGTACTGGATACCATACTTCTGTAAACCTCTCTACCTTGGCCGTCCTCTGAAAACCAAGGGAGAGGGTACTGGGACTTTTGTCACTGCTGTTGGAAGATGCCAAGACTGGCATCTCCAACACTCTGTTCTTTGTAACTGATGAATGGTTTTGGAGATCATGAAGGATGTACCAAGTTGAAATAAATCATTAGTAACATCTGCTTCCTGCACTCAGGCACCTCTTTACTCTACCTTAGAATGACCAGTGAAGTGCCTAGTAGGGCATCAGCTGCCCAACTAAATAGCATACATTACACTTTTCATTTTTTTTCTTTACTGCATATAGCCATGAATGTTTACAGTTGTCAATGTGAAAATGAAAGTGAGATTACTTATAAAATCACATGAAGGCTTGAAGTTGCAAAAGTTAAACATACAAGTGTTGAGGATTGACTCTAGTTCTAATTATAGTAGCACCTGTTTTTAAAATTAAAAAATCCATTTAAATATAAACTAGCAGCCAGAGTTGGTGGCAAACTTCCATAATTCTCCTCTGGGATGAGTTATTGGAGGCTAAAACTGTTGGATCTCTATAGCTTGCGAATTCTAGGTAATGTAGTTTATGCAGAAGTGCTCTTGAGTAACCCCATACCTCCAGCTTGGGCAAGATTAGGAGACGCAGTCTTTATTTTATGGGCGTAAGTATGCATATATGTGTGTGTGTGTATTATGTAAACACACATACATACCATACATATGTACATGTATACACACATACATGCATGCATATACACATAGTAGCAATTGTCAGTATAGTAATCATGGGTATTTATTTTGGTAACAAATCAAAAATATGTTAGTAAGAAATTCTAAGATAGAAATTTGCTGCCAGCAGATTTTTAGTGCATAAAAATACTTTGAAAAAGAGCTTGGATCAATTCTTCTTAGAGTGCTAAATACTTTTTATGTCTACCTCATCTCTAAATCTTTAAGGGGAATAAAGAGATACCATGAAGTGAATGGAGCTGTTTGATTTTTTTCCTGAAATATAATTCTGTTATGACATTGACAGGAATTGTGCCAGCACATTTCCCCCAAGAACATTATTATAATGTCATATGTATTTTTTCAGGCCACATATAGCTTATTATGCATACCATTGCTGAATTCATTATGAAAACCTTAATGGCTTCAGTATATTTTTCCATCATGACATCATGACATCTTAAATACCATCTTCACAGTAGGAAGATACTTCGGAATGGCTGCCTCTCATGGCAGTTTCCCTATTCTACTGTTCCTTCTTTCTCTGGAAGATGTGGGGTTTGAACTGACTGGTCTCTGAGCTCTGTCCCAGCTTGTGATCCTGTGAACATATTCCTTTGTCCCTCCCCCCATTTTGTTCCATCTGTATTGTCATCCAACGTGGAAGGAAGAAGGGGAAGGACCACTCTTTCTCCTAAAGACCTCAAAGGGAAGAAGTAGTAAAACCCTTGGTTATTTCATTTGTATTACGGTGTTCTCAGGAGCTTCATCTGGTTCCTCCTCTTCACCTCTCCTCACAAGCCCAGCTCTGTTTGTTAGTGGCCAATTCGAAGGACACCAGCAGAATTACAAGCGTTGTTTACTCTTCTGGTAGATACGTGGTTCAGTTTGTGCTTTCCTGGCCACATCCTTTTCTCTTCTGGTGCCACAGACACCTTGGTACAAGCCCTCATCGCTTCAAGCCTAAACTGTCACAGTAACCTCTGGGTTGGTCTTGATGCCTTAAATTTCTCCCCACTCCAGTCCATCCTCTGGTCAGCTGTTGAATTGATCTTCCAAAAATTCAGGTCTGATCCTATCCATCACTCCCCTATTCAGTAAATACCAGTGACTCACCTTCAGGATCATCTGTAACATCCTTGATTTGGCTGTCAAATCCCTTCTTCTTTCAAGTCTCTGTCCCCTTACTACCTCACTTACTTTTTATGGTGACTTTGTATTTTTGTGATCTGGTGTTTGATATTCCTTAAACAGGCTACACCATTTCCTGACTCCAAGTGTTTCCACTGACTGTCCACCACTCTCTCTCTCCTACCTTCTCTGGCTTCCTTCAAGCCTCAGCTAACATTCCACATTCTTTAAGAAGTCATTTTAATTCTTTCCCTCAATTTATCCCATATATATCTTGTTTGTACATCGTTATTTGCATGTTATATCCCCCATTTGACATCTCCTTGAGAACAGATTCTTTGTGTCTCCAGTACTTTAGAGTCCAACACATTTGTTTGTTCAGTTGTTTAGTCATGTCCAACTCTTTGCTACCTCATATGAGGTTTTCTTGGCAAAGATACTGGAGTGCCATTTCCTTCTCCAGTGATTAAGGCAAACAGAGGTTGTGACTTGTCCAGGGTGATTGTCTTGTGTCAGGTCTTCCAGACCCCAGGTCCGGTGCTCTATCTACTGATCACCTAGCTGCCTCTCCCAGCACATAGTAGGTGCTTAATAAGTGCTAATTGATTGATTGCTCTGCCACCATCAAGTCATGTTTCTCGATTGTCCTTGTTTTTTTGATACCACTGTATAAGTAGGTCTTAAGATCATAAGAGTTAGAACTGGAAGGAATTTCAGGCCATATTACGTCAACAAGGATTTATTAAAGTGCCCACTATATGCCAATGACTGTGCTAAATTGTGGAGACTCTAAGAAGGAAATAAAATTATATTATGTATATATAAAATTATATCCCTGCCCACCAGGAGCTCACATTCTAATGGGGAAGAGAACATGAAAACAAGTGTGTATAGAAGATGTAGTGTCCTCAAAGCACAGGAAGTCTGTGATGTACCTTACAGAGAAAATACATGTGTTAGATAAGCTTCATTCAAGCATGAGCTATAGTGCACTTGGCTATGAGTTGAGTGTTAATCATTAATGGGGTTTTTGAGGAAAAGAAAAAGGAAATTTATCAAGGTGTGCATGAAGTCATTCCAGAAAGTGCTAAAGGCAACATGACCAGAGGCTCCCATGTTCACTAATTCAGCGTTCACAGAGGCTTTGAGAATTGACTATATATACACAGTGTCAATAATAATGTAAATTAAGAGATCACTAAAACTGCATTGTACTCTGAATTAGGAAAAAATGGAAGGTCTTGAAGAGTAAGTAATGGAAACATGCCTCTTTATTGAAAGTTAGAAGACTGCTAGATCAGATTATTGTATACGTTTCAAGATGCATTCATTGTTTCACATAGTTTAACTGTTCTTCTCTGGCACAAAGGAAGGTTTAGTCTGGGGTGAGGTGAGGTTGAAAAGTCTATAATCTAAAGAAAAAAAGGTATCCATCAAACTTATTTTTAAATTAAAATAAGATTTAAAAAATAGACCCTAGCTAAAACAAAAATTAGTGATTATTTTAAATCAATGTGTAATGACAGTTTTACCCAGTAGCAATGTCTTGAGTCTGATCTCCACAACAACCAACAACGAACAGCAATATCTGTTAGTCTTACCTTTTAGAGAATAGCTCTCTTGTAAAAGTACAGGGATCTAATGACTTGGCCTTTCTCTTCTAACAGTTATTAAGTTCTTATTATCTGTGGAAAAACTTTACAATAAGGAAAGTTGCTCTCTAGAAGAGGGGAAAAATAATATACATAGCTACAATTAGGTCTAGTCTATACTTTGAGGCCCCATCAGTGTATACAGTTGTTTTTGGGGGGGGTGGGGAAGGAGGATGCCTGAAACCAACTGAGAGCTATGGTATCATATGCTTTGTTTCAAAGAAATTTTGTTTTAGTTATTCATAAAAGGCCAAAATCTTCTTGTAAGTAACTATTATACTGTAATGTCTAAGATGTATATATCAATTACTATATGCTTATGATTGAGGGGGAAATCCCTGAAAAGCCGATATAAAGATCTCACAAAGGTGTGCCCAGCCTCTATGATGGAAACAGTTAAAGGGTCTTGAAGTTTCCAGAAGTTAATCCCTGACTTTTAGAGCAACAATGAAAGCTTTATGTTGTACCCCAAACATTTCATGGTGTGGGTCATATGCATGCAGGGGCCCCTTTATGAAAATGGTGAAAGCTGAGAAGTTGCAGTTTTGTTATCTGAAACCTATTAGCCATTAAAACTGCTTTCCAGGGTTTATTATTTATAACTGTTCACTGGAATAAAAGGTAATATTGAAGGCTCAAAATTGCTCTTTCATAGTCTGGTTGTTTTGTTTTGTTTTCCTCAAATGTTTCTTGCCTTAACAATTAATAGTTGATTCTTTGGCCACCACATGCAATGCCATTCCTGTGCTGTATTCCTGAAAATCCAAATGTCTCAGAAGTCACTTGGCATCTCTGATATATAAATAGCTTTAGTAATGATTGAGAATTTCAGCCTAGAGGAAATATGAGAGTTTGCTATGAAACCCCATCTGAGATGTCCAAGGATAGTAATTATAAAGTGTTACAGAAAACTAACTGAATCAGATATCAGACAAGCTCCTCACTTTCTGGTTTTCAAGAGTCTGCCTCGCAGCCATACCAAGCTAAAGGTTTAAATATCTCAAAAATGTCAACAGCAAACCAAAACAGAACTGCTGGAATTGTGCGTGTGTGACAGAAACAGAGAAACTGAGAGATAGAAATAGATAGAGAGGCACTTGAATTTTTACCTAGGATGTCAGTGGTATAAGGAGCTCCTAAATAAGAAAAATGAGAAAATTCCCCCTATCAATACAGGGGTGGTAACTTCTCTGCCACTTATAGTCTTATTTCCTAAAATACTGAAAGATTAAGTGACTTGCCCAAGCTCATATAGCCATTATGTGTTAGAGGTAGGACTTGAACTCTCTTTATTTTCCTTGCTTATAACTTCATGGAAGGGAAGAGGGGGAGCATAGAAGAAAGGGCCCTGGATTTGAAGTCAAGGAATTCAGTTTCAAATGCTGCCTTTTTACCTCTTGTGTAACCTAAGGCAAGTCACCACCTCTCTAACTCTCGGTTTCCTCCTGTGTAAGAATTGAGAATAGATGACCTCTGCAATGCATTCCAACTCCATTTCTGTGATCCTGTGATCTTTTCAGAGGGTTGAGGAAGCATGGTGTAATGGAAAGAGTATTTTTACCAGTTACCCTTGGTTCAAATTCTGACTCAGATACTTGTTAGTTATGTGACCAGGCAGGTTGCTTAACATCCTTGGAACTCAGTTTCCTCTTCTAAAATAGGAATAATTATATTTGTATGACCTACCTCATAGAGTTGTTGTGAGGAAAGCAATTTGCTTTTTTAAAATATATATTGTATTTCCCCCCAATTACATGCTAAAACAATTTTTAACATTTTTTTAAGTTTTGAATTCCAAATTCTATCTCCCCCTTTCCTCACTTCCCTCTCCACTTCCTGAGATGGTAAGCAATCAGATATAGGACATGCACAATTATGTAAAACATTTCCATATTAATAATTTTGTACAAAAAGATTCAAATAAAAGAAAAATAGTGAAAGTGGAAAAATAGCATGCTTCAGTCTGTTTTCAAACAATACTACCTCTTTCTGTGGAGGCAGATAGCATTCTTCATCCTTAATCCTCTGGGATTGTCTTGGATCATTGTACTGCTCAGAATAGCGAAGCCATTCACAGTTCTTCCTTGAATTATGTGACTGTTCCTGTATATAATGTTCTCCTGCTTCTGTTCACTTCACTATGCATCAGTTCACCTTTCCAGGGTTTTTTTTTTTTCCAAAATCATCGTGCTTGTCATTTCTTGTAGCACAATAGTACTCCCTTACAGTCATATACCACAGTTTGTTTAGCCATTCCCCAATTGATGGGCATCCCTTAAATTTTCAATTCTTAGACACCATGAAAAGAGCTGCTATAAATGTTTTTGTGCAAATAGGTCCTTTTCCCTTTTTTATGATCCCTGTGGGATATAGACCTAGCAGTGGTATTGCAGGATCCAAGTATGTAGAGTTTGATAGCCCTTTTGGCATGGTTCCAAATTGTTCTCTAATATGGTTGGATCCATTCACAAAACCAATAGCGCGTTAGTGTCCCAGTTTTCCCGTGTCACATCCGACATCCAACATTTGAGGAAAGTACTTAATAATATGAAAAATTATTATAATTAGGGAAATCAGTGAAAGGAACTTCTGTGTGGGTCCAGGTTCTAGCCAATAAGAAAAAGAGAGAAGTAGAAATGATAGAAAACTTGAGAGAAATGAACTGATACCTTGGTGTTTATGATTAATAAGTAAGAACACAATGAATATGTTCCAAAATTATGTTCTGAACTTCAGATGAGTGAATTTTTAGAAGTCTGGCTTTGAGATTGTCCCCACAAAAGAAGTTTCAATGACCAGTCATAAACGTTTGATCCAATGAGGATCAAACTTGAGGAGGTGCTTAAAGTAGTATAACTACCTGACTACATAATGATGCTCTGTAATTGGATCAAATATCATCTTGTTCACAAGGAGGAAGGAAGAGCAAGAAACCAAGAAAAAATACAAGAGAAATGTGTGTTTCTGGAAGATGCTAGGAAAGCTACAACCTAGTAGGAGCTGAAGCTTACTGATAATTCTAAGGATGACAGCGGCAATAATAACAGGAGTTATTAGGAGTAAGGTGAACTACCAACACGAACTACCTGTCCTTGCTGTGGGGAAGGATCTGTGCTAACTCCATCCCCCTACCAATATTATTAGTTACCTAGAGATGGTTTTCAAATAATCATTTAGAATTTGCCATTTTTTGGTAACACTGTTCATATCCATATCTTATCAGTATTCTCATATTGGGGAATGGTGCTTCTTGGTCTTATATATTTGTGACAGTCTATCAGCAAACATTTATTAAGTGTTGCCTACATGTCAGGTACTACACTAAATAGTGAAGACACAGGGAAAAGGCAAAAACAGTTCCCTACTCTTTTTTTAAAAATTTAAGTTTTCAATATTCATTCCCACAAAATTTTGAGTTCCAAATTTTCTCCCCATGTCTCCTCTCTCCCCTCCCCTAACGCCAAAGTGCCAAGCATTCTGATTACCTCTTCCACCAATCTGTCCTCCCTTCTAACACCCCTCCCTTCCCTTACCCTTATCTTCTCTTTTGTCCTTTAGGGCAATGTAAATTTCTGTACCCCATTACTTCTATTTCTCATTTATGTGCAGAAACAATACTCAACATTTGTTCCTAAAACTTTGAGTTCCAACTTCTCTTCCTTCCTCCCTCTCCACCCTTCCCCACTGAGAAGGCAAGCAATTAAATATAGGCTATATATGTGTAGTTCATGTTGTGTAAGACTAACTATATGTCCCTCCATCCTATTCTACCCCCCATTTATTCTGTTGTCTCTTTTGACCTTGTCTCTCCCCATGAGTATTTATTTCTAATTATTCCCTTCTCCCATTTGCACTCCCTTCCATCATCTCCCCCTCCTCTGCTCATCCCCATCTCCCTTACTTTCCTGTATTGTAAGATACGTTTTCATACCAAATTGAGTGTGCATGTTATTCCTTCCTTGAGCCAGATGTCATGGGAGTAAGCTTCACTTTTTCCCTCTCACTTCCCTGCTTTTCCCCTCCATTGAAAGTCAGATTTCTTTTCAGCTCTGGTCTTTTCATCAAGAATGTTTAAAAGTCCTCTATTTCATTGCAAGACCATTTTTTTCCCCTGAAGTATTATACTCAGTTTTGCTGGGTAGGTGATTCTTGATTTTAATCCTAGTTCCTTTGACTTCTGGAATATCATATTCCACACTCTTCGGTTCCTTAATGTTGAAGCTTCTAGATCTTGTGTTATCCTGATTTTATTTCCACAATACTCAAATTATTTCTTTCTAACTGCTTGCAATATTTTCTCCTTGACCTGGTAACTCTGAAATTTGGCTACAATGTTCCTAGGAGTTGTTCTTTTTAGATCTCTTTTAGGAGGTAATCGGTGGATTCTTTTAATATTTATTTTGCCCTCTGGTTCTAGAATCTCAGGCCAGTTTTCCTTGATAATTTCATGAAAGGTGATGTCTAGGCTCTTTTTTTGATTATGGCTTTCAGGTAGTCCCATAATTTTTAAATTGTCTCTCCTGGATCTATTTTCCAGGTCAGTTGTTTTTCCCATGAGATATTTCACATTCTCTTCCATTTTTTCATTCTTTTGGTTTTGTTTTGTGACTTCTTGGTTTCTCATAAAGTCATTAGCCTCCATCTGTTCCATTCTAATTTTGAGAGAACTATTTTCTTCAGTGAGCTTTTGAACCTCCTTTTCCTTTTGGCTAATTCTGCTTTTTAAAGCATTCTTCTCATTGGCTTTTTTGGCCTCTTTTGCCAATTGAGTTAGCCTATTTTTAAAGGTGTTATTTTCTTCAGCATTTTTTTGGGGTCTCCTTTAGCAAATTGTTGACTTGCTTTTCATGCTTTTCTTGCATCTCTCTCATTTCTCTTCCCAATTTTTCCTCCACCTGTCTAACTTGATTTTCAAAATCCTTTTTGAGCTCTTCCATGGCCTGAGCCCATTGAATATTTATTTTGGATGTTTGGGATACAGAAGCCTTGACTTTTATGTCTTTCCCTGATGGTAGGCATTGTTCTTCCTTTATAGTCTTATTTTTCTCCCCTTTTTTGGGCATTTTCCCAACCAGTTACTTGACTTCTGGGTTCTTTGTCTAGAGTGGGTTATACTCTGGGGACCTGTAACATCTCAGTTCCTCCACGGTGGCACAATCAAGCCTGCACACTGGTCTGGGGGCAACAAGACACTTTTGTGCCCAGAATCTGCAAATAGTAGAATTTTCTCTCTACAACCACCTCACATCCAGTTCTGCCAGGCAGCATCTGGGGCTGAGATTCAGATCAGCTGCTCAATTCCCCCAGGGGCTTTGGGAGGACTGTGGCAGGGGGCAGGGCTGCCACTCAGTGTGAGATTAAGATCAGCTGCTCAATTCCCCAGGAGCTTTACAATGAGGCCTCCAACAATGGATGCCTACTGCTGCCTGCAGTGGGAGCTGCTGCCCACTAGGCCTCTGTTGCCACTGCCTGGAGCCAGGGCTATCGTGGGACCCTGTTCTCTTCTCAGCCAGCTGAAAAAGCCCTCTCACTGACCTCAGGAACCTGTGGGTTGAGGGATCTGAGAACCACTGGGCTGTCTGTCCCCAAGCTTGCTGAGGTCCAGGTCCTCCTGGCACCACACTGCCAAGGCTAGGCTGTGCTCTGCTCTGCATCTGGTGCAACAGACCTTTCCCATCAGCCTTCCAGGTCACCCTGAGCTGGAAGTCTCCTCCACTCCCTTGTTCTGTGGCGTCTGCTGCTCTAGAATTTGTTGAGAGTATGTGCGTCTTTCTACACCACCATCTTGGCTCGGCCCCCCCACAATTCCCTACTCTTAAGGAAATTGTGTTCTAATGGTGGAGATGATTTGCATAGTTTAATGAAAATAAGATACACACAGAGAAAATGGAAGGTAACTTTTTAGATACAGTCAGATAGCATTTATTCACCTTGGAGGAAGTTAGAGATACTAAAAAGACAGAGGAGAAGAAGGAGAGCATATCTTGTGTTTTAGAGCTTTATAAAGAAATATTCAGCACAAAGATGTTTTCCCCCTTTTGTAGTTACTTTTCTTATTCTACATTGATTTTCTTTATTCAAAACTTTTTAATTTTATGTAGTTAAAACTCTCTTCATCTTTTATGTTTCCTTGTTTGGTTAAGTATTTTTCCACCAGCCATAAGTGTGAAAATTACTTCCTTCTATTTTCTTCTATGTTAAGTTTTTATGGTATGACCTTTAATGTATAGATTTTGTATCAATTTCAAGTTTATTGTATCAAATGAGGTTTAGTGGTGTTCTAAATTGAATTTCTACTAAACTGCTTCCTAGTTTTCCCAGCAGTTCTTTTGGGCAATCTTTTCCTCAAGTCATTTGTGTTCTGTTTTCATTATTGTTATTATTACTTCTGTGTCTGCTTATCTTATCTTTCCCTGAATTGATTATCACAGAGATGGTTTGTGAGCATCTGGAAAGAGAAGCAGTGATCACTGTAAGCCAGCATGAATTTATTAGAAATAAGTCATACTAAGATTAATCATGTATCTTTTTTCATTTTCAAACTGGGTTACTTGGGGAAATTCTGCAAATGCCAGAATTTTAGCATAGCAGTTGGCAAAATTCTTCAGGATATTTACAAACTCCTTGAAGGCATAGACAAAATATTTTTTCCTTTTTTTTTAATCCCCAGTGCTTAGCATGATGCAGGATCTATAAGTGCTTAATATTTGCCTATTAATCGATTAATGGGCAAGATGGACAGATGTGGATAAGTGAAAACCAAGAGAAAAGTGATGTCTTCATATGCCTCAGAAAATTCCAGAAGAATAAGACATCAGAAACAGTCCTTGACTTTGGCAATGAAGAAATCATTGGCAACCTTGGAAAGAACAGTTTCAATCAGTAGATGTCATGGAAAGCCAGATTGTAAGAGATTGACAAGTCAATGAAAGGAGAGGTGGTTTAGACTAAAGATGATAACACGTTTTCTTAGGAGTTTGGCTGTTATAGGAGAGAGAGACAGACAGACAGAGACAGAGAGACAAAGAAAACAGTAGCATCTGGTATCATGTTGCTTTCTGTTCTGGGTGTCATATTTAGGAATACTGAGGACCTGAAATGGGTCAAAAGAAGCAAGACTTTGATGGTGAGAGGGCTCAAAACCATGAAGTGAGAAAATCTGTTGAAGAAATTGCAGCTCTTTGGCCTAGAGAAGACCAAAGACAAGCACTGTCTTCAAGTATTTAAAAAGTTTCCATGCATAAGATAGATTGGTCCCCAGCTGTGAAGCTTTAACCAATGAGTAGAAACCGTATGACATATTTAATGATAAAATGAATTGGTATAATTGATATGATGAAGCAATTTTTTGCTATCAGAGTTTTGGGATAGACTGTTTTGGGACCTGATGAGCTCTCTGACATTGACTAGGTCTGGTGGGGATCTGGGATGGTGCTTGTCATTGATACTGTAGCAGAAACTCAGGTAGAGAAACTTCATATGATGATTAACCTGTGATGTCTATTTCTTTAGTTTTGGGGTTTTGCCCCAGGTAAAAGCATTAGAGGAAAAAAATTAGGATAGGTTTTGTTGGGTGAGCAAAATGAAGACCTCAAGCTATAATTTGAAGAATTACAAAGGTTTCAAAAATACCTCAGTTCAGTTAAAATTGCTTAAACAATTGCTTTTGAAAATCACTTTTCAGAACACTTAATTTATACTGTTCTTATGGCATTTATGCCATTTTAATTTGTAGCTATTTGTGTATACCTCATCTCCCCAACAGTTTTATAAGCTTCTTGTCCTCAGGAAGTTTATAATCTGATGGAGCGATGAAATATTGTGTGCACAAATAATTTTTATTACTTGACTTCCCCATCGTTCTACTCAGGGCGAAAGTAAATGTTTGGTGAACTATATTACATTGAAGTTATAACATTGTTTATAGCATTTCAGTTATAAAAATGTTGTAGCTTTGAAAAATGTAATATGTACATAAATATAATTAAAATGTTGAAATATGACTTTTATGTAGTTTATAAATAAATTTAACATCGGCAACTTATCGTTTTTCCACCCATGACCTGTTCTGATGCTTAATTTATCTTTGGTAGCTCAACCCTTCTGACCTTTGCCAATGACATTGTGAGTGTTAGATTTCCAAAAATCTCTTTTGGTTACCCTTCTGTTACATGTTATTTCTCCTCCTATCTTACTTCCAACTGTGTTGACTAAGTGAGAAATGTGATTTCTGGTGGGGGGGGAACACCCACACTTCTAGTGTTCTAGAGCATAGGTAATTAATTATCCATTATTTACTGATTGCAAACCAAGAGATTAGTCCGTTGACCTTCTCTATAAGATGGTTATCAGTGCCTTTATGGAGATTACAGTGTGAAAACTCTACAGTAATTTATTTTTAAATTTTAAATGCCCTGTTCTGCTAATGGCAAAGGAAAACATAATGTTGATTATGATTAGATTAAAACACTCCCAGTTTAAGATATATGACTGTTCTAAGATACTGGAAAATGTCTGCAGGGAGCAATTAGCTTTATCTCGGTTTCTTTCCTCCAGTAACTTCATTCCTACGAGTAAGATGCATTATCAAGACTGAAAATATAGAAAAGCAGAGGTTTTGTTTGTTTATTCTGCCTTGGGGAAAAGAAAGCAATGCAGCTTTGGACGCTCAGCTTTTCCGTAGAGCTTTCAACTCTCAAATTTAAGGATTTTGATCTAGACTTGACGCATGTTTTGGTGTGAGGTGTAGTTATGTTAGTGCAGCAAACAAGAACTTCTCTGTTGTGATTCTCCTGCAGTTGGGTTGGGTCGGAAAAATGGAAAATCACTATTTTTTCTAACATGTCACTTTCCTGCTTTTTATGGATGTGGGAGAGGTGGTGAGGATCATTAATCATATTTTAATTAAATTCAATTCTTTGAGCTCATCAGCCAAAACCTGCCAAAATAATACATATGGCTAACCAAACCCCAATAATTATGTGTTATCTTTTGAACATCTTGGAGGTTTTAAAAGGAAAAAAATTAGCCAAAACTCCAAAAGCAAATAAATTTCCACTTGTTAAACATCTAAATATACATATTTGGTATCATCATCAAATATTATAATCTGCTGGGTGTAGAGGAATACAATGAAATAAAAACATGATCCCCATTAGCAGAACTTGCAATTTAATAGGGGAGATGGAATATGCATATCTATATATTATTTATGTACATGTGCCACATATGTATATACATACATAAAAGGATCAATTATATAAGAGAGTGTATTTTGCATTGTAAATTAGTCATCTAGCTACTGTAGGTATTTAGAGAAGGCTGAGAGTTCTGTGGGCTAAGACAGATAGAAAACCTTCACTGAGGCATTTATGCTTGAACTGAGCTTTAAAGAAAGAGTAATAAACACATATATTGCCACATGGTTTGGAACATGGACATTCTAAATAGATGGAATGAGAACATAGGCACTGAGATCCAAATACATATGGCACTTCAGGCTGTCTAGCACCTGTACAAGTGGATGGCAGGTTCCTTTGATTAGTAATGAGAAAGAAGGCTGGCCAGGCAGTTTAAGGTCCATAAATGGCAGGTTAAGAAGTTCAGCTGTATCCTTTAGGAATTGTACAGACTTTTTGGACTGAAGATTTTGGAATAGAGGAGAGGTCTGCCATAGAACTTCAACACCCGAGGCTTCTTCATTTGGTATTTTAAGAAACCAGCTCTGAAGCTCAATGACTGCTAACATGAATAACTTACCCTTTGGGATATTGATTTTTTTAGCATCTTCCCTTGGGACTTTGTTAGGCCTTCTATTGTGTTAAAGCCCTTTTATCATCAAAGTAAAATATTTAAATTTAGGATTAAAAACAAGTTTCTTGATAACAAGTAAAAAGACCAAACAAGCTAAGAAGTTGAAAATATTGAGCTTTGTGGAGTTGATAGTTGCAGACTTAAATTTACAAAATATGGTAATTCCTGGGGTAAATCCACATTGCTGAAAGGTTAAGGAAGCCTCCAGAACATTTGATAAGATGTCATTTTATCTTGACATTGGGAGAGCTCAGGGAATCTCATACCGTGTCTCTCTATCCTGTTGGAACATTTCCCTCCAGGCCTCTGAGGAGACCTTGTCCGATGGTAAGGAGACCCCCTTTGTCAAAGCCTTCTTTGCCCCATTCCAAGGTTTATATGAAGAGGTGACATTTTCCAGTTGCAGTAAATTTGATACATGAACTAAATATGTAATTTGCCCTGCAGCTCTCTCAATAAACATTTGAAAAGTATGCAGTAAGATTCAAATGCATGTGTTGGCAAGCCATCCCCGCTTTGCTTTGTCCAGGAGTTAAGGAACTAACTCTCTGTGTTGTTCAACCATGGCTCCTTCAGATGACCTTGGCTGCTCATGCTGGCCTCCCTTTAGTCACGTGATTATATGACCATGCATAGAGGTGGGGATGGAGCTGAAGGAATAAGAGGACACAAGGATGTGGAGTCAAATAGACTGACGCAAGCGCTTTGGGAGTGGGGGGAAGGGAAGGGACATTTGGAAAGCAAATTTGGGCAAGGGAAAATCAAAAGATATTCATAAAATTTAAAATTATTTTTTTCTTTATACAGAAGAAGAACGCAATGAAATTTATTTGAGGAGGTGATGAGGGATGGTCTTGGTAGAGTAGACTGCTTAATTCCTCTGCCTGGTTTATGGAATTTGACACCACCTTACCAATTCCAGCTCATCTCCTCCTTCTCCCCTTCTTAAACATATTTCATTTCCATCCTCCATCATCTCCATGCTTCTTCTCCTTTTCTGTTCCCTGAATCTCCAATGCACCTGGTTCCCCACTAAACCGGGAGAAGAAAGTTACAAAGTAGCAATATTAGACCTCAATGATTTGGGGGTATTGGCATTCATCCAGTAAGGACTAAATCCCTGAGATCACAGCTCTTTACCCTTGCCACTCCTATATTCTAGTTCTGATTCTAAGTTTTTTTTTCTTTTAAGGAAAGGTACTTTCCTATTTTAAAACTGTTTTCCATGCTTCCCTGCCTACCTTCTCCCCATTCCCCAGAATTCTATTAGGATATTTGAAATAAAAGAATTGCTTGCTAACATTTCTCTTTTGCTCTAACATTAAAGACGTCAAGGTCCTCTTGGGTTCTTTTACTACAAGGACATCACAGTGCTATCCTAATGATGATTGGCATAGCCTTAGCATAATATTTTTAGGTTATAATGATCTGCTTGAGAATGAAAAATAGAGATTAGGGTTAAAAAGATGGGGATTAGTAAATTAATTATCCTATTTATACTCTAAACAAACAAACTCTGCTATTTATTTATATGTGTGTCATAATTGTGGGCAATTAGTGACTATTAATAAATTAAATTTGCATTTTATTATTGCTCAGTCTTTAAGTCTCTGCCTGACCCCATTTGGAGTTTTCTTGGCAGGTACTAGAGTGGTTTGCTGTTTCTTTTTCCACCTTATTTTACAGATGAGGAACCTGAGGCAAACAGTGTTAAGTGACTTGCCCAGAGTCACACAGCTAGTCAGTAAAACTCACATAGATGAGTCTTCCTGACTCTAGGCCAGGCACTGCATTCATTGCAAAGTTTGAATTTCACAAGACTTGTATTTTTTTCTAGTAATCTGTTTCAGTCAATACATTAAAGTGAAAACATCTCTGACCTTAACTTAGAGCCTGTATTTAGCTAGCATTTTACCTTTATCATTGAAGTATAAACAGAAACGTCCTGTTTGTGCTCACTGTTCTCTGCCAAGGGTATAGCCTCCGTTGATTTTTAATCATTATCAGGCTCACACTGCCCAATGGGAAACTAGGAAATATAAACCCTCAATGGGAAGCCCTCTGGGATTTTTTGCAGGTATAAAAGAATTCTGGCCTCAGAGTTTATTTGAGATGGTTCAGTACAGTGCAAAACATTTAGAAGACCTGGGCTAGTTCTTAAAATTTTTTTTTTTTGCCCCAGGCATCTGTCTAGGACTTATCTGTTATCTCATATAATTGCCATTTGTGATACTAAAGGAAGTTGCCATATTTGGAATTTCCCATGCTGATGAAATCATAAATTCTTTCCCTGTATTTCAAAACTTGCTAAATACTTGCTCTTGCTATTTAACAAATTTTGTGATAAAATGATTGAATTTGCATATTTAAATAATACATGTGCACATACATAAACTGTACTAAAAAGATTAATAAGTAGTTTTAGAGGAAAACAATAAACTTTGAGGTGGGTTTGATTCTTTCCTCTTAACAGCTATAAAACCATGGGGAAGTCACAGCCTGTCTGGTCCTCATTTTCATTACATATAGGATTATGTGTGTGTGTGTGTGTGTATGCACACATATGTATGTGTATATATACCCACACACATATACATAGTAACTATTTTATAAGGACATTGTTAAAATCAAATGTTTGTATATAAGGTACTTCATAAATCTTAATGAGCTATGGAAGCATTATTATATATAATATATATTATTATATATTATATAATATATAATAGAAGGTCATGGGCAATTTTTTTCTATTCCATGTATATGTAAATGTTCATTTTATTTGGTGTTAACTTCATAATAAAAATGTGCTTATAAATAGCATGGTAACTTACATCAAAGCTTCATTTTAAAGAAAGATTTGAAATACAAAAAGAATTGTTGACAATATGCTTCATTATTTCAAGGACTTAATAGATTGAGGGTTAAATTGCGTCACTGAAATATAACTAGAAATGGGAAGAAAATGTTTTAAGAAAGGCTTGTAACACAGTTTGTATGGCCACTGTTAATATAGTCATCCAATGGCAACTTTGTAAAGAGACTCCCGTGAATGTTTGGTGGAAAGACATGAAAATGGTGCGGTCTTTTTCTAGATTAAATATTATGTTTATTGGATACTGGTATATATTGGGAAGAGACTAGTCAGTGGAATGTCAGTATATGATTGTCTAAGTTAGAGCACATCTTTCTCTATTTGCACAAGCCTCTGCACTGTTAGCATTTATTCATTTTAAAAATATCAAGTAAACAACTCCTGCCTTTGCTTTCTTCTCTGCTTTTCTAAATCATCGAACTGGTCAGTAATTCTATCCCTCTTCTAGTTTGCAAATTGATCTGTGTCCCATCTATTATTAAAATGCCCTCTGACCCTGACCCTTTTGTTAACCTTTTCCTTCATAGAAAGGTCCATCCTTTGCTGATTATATGAAAGGACTTACTTTAGATGAGATTTTACTGGATTAGACATGAAGAAAAAAGCTTTCTCTTCCCAAATTGACTGTATTCATGATAATGGACATAGCATTTGACCTTCTTTGATCACTTACCCATTCTCCTTCTGCTTCCCCTCCTCCCTTTCTATGAATGATTGAAATAATGGACATTATCTTCCTGGTTTAAAAAAGAGTTGAATCTCTATTAAAAATAGAAAGTTATAGATTGACTGTATAGATTTATGCTTCAGGTAAAGGTTGGGTTTCTGAGACCACTTCCAAGTGTAATAATTTGTGACTCTGTGATTTTAAAAACTGAATACCCTCCAACAGCACTTTGCTGACAAAGAAAGACTTAATTAGTAAATGATAACCTGTTATTGGAGAGGTCAATGTGAGTTTCCTAATATAATTTGGGAAGTTGAATTTTTGTAGTTCATATTATTTGTACCACTTATTTGATTTATACTACTACTTACATTTTCAAATATGTGACCTGCTTTCTCAACTAGATTATAAGCTCCTAAGTGCATAAACTATTGTATATATCTGGATATCAAATACCTAACTCAGGTATTCCATAAATATATTATAATGAGGATGAGTATGAGACAGTTGGCTCACTGTACATCCTTCTGTAAATGAGTCTGCTTTCATCCAGAAAATAAGTATTGCATAATGTATTAATTCAGTATGTGGTCTTTTTACTTATTTATTTTTTTACTTACTTAAGGTCCCAGTTACTGTTTTTCCTTTTGTCTTTGAGCACGGTGCATTGCACACAGTAATCAAAAAATGTTTATTGTATTGTATTGGATCTTTCCCACTGGATTGTGAGTGACTCAGGGCTAGGTGCTGACTTGTATTCATTTTCTTATTCCATACTGTGTCCTGCACAACATTTCCCTCAGCAAATATTTGGTAGAAAGAAGGAAGGAAGGCAGTCAGCTGTCCAGTGTACTTCATACTACCTTTATGGCAGGATTATTTGCTAAGGTGATAGACAACGCAATTCAAACCCTTTTTTTTTTTTACCCTTTAGACTAACTTCATGTCTTTTAAGCGTTTTTAGGCATTATTGTTTATTTTCAAAAGATATAGCCACTTTAGTGACATTTAGTGATGTCAGCTCACATGTTCATATGTTTTAACTTCATATTTTGTTGGGTCCCCAGTGAATCCTCAAGACTGTGAAACTAGAATTAAGAAAGAAAAAAAGATATTAAGACCAAGAGCTAAAGCATTCATCTTCATTGCTTAATTAATCATATTTTCCTCAATTACCAGAGAAATATAAAGCAGGAATTTTAATTTTTTATTAAATGTCAATACAAAAGGTAAAAAAAAAAAAACAAGCACTAAGGTCTCACTTTCCTCGCAAATGTTTTCTATACTTGAAGAATATTTTGGCTTTAGTTATTTTAAAATTTCCTTTCATTGTTGAGTCACTTACTTTTTCATTTCGTTTCATTTTAGCCTGTTTTAGCCAAAATGATTCCATTATTTCAAGTCCAGATGTCACAGATATTGCACCAAGTAGAAATAAGAGGGTGCGGTTGCAGAAAAAAATTGATACAGAAGCTCAGTTGGTTCCTCAGAAACCACCTCTTCAAGAAAAGGAAAAGTAAGTAATTGTTCATTTAATTCTTACCCTAAGGTAAGTTCATTTGTGTTATGAAAGATTCACATTCTACCATGACAAAATTCACATCATTTAACTCTTTTCCTGCCCTGCCTCTCCATCCCCCAAAGTTGGGCTAAATTTAAGGAATGTGAAATGCGTAGATAAATAGCGTTACTCTAGAAATTATTTAATTATTATTCTCTGACCCATAAGTGCTGAAATTATAATTTAAATTTTTTTTTCTGATATTTCCAGGTTAATTGGAAATAGCCTGTAAGATACTAAAGTACTTGGAACCATAATATTCTTTGAAGTTCAGCTCCATTGCACAATTGAAAATGTCTATTGAATCATAATTTGTAACTTGGGGGTACTAAATTCAAGCAGATATACCCATTGTTAGTCATTTTTTTTTTCATTTTTCAATGGTGTTTTGAGACTTTTCTCACTTTCTTTTCCTTTTTATCTTATTAACCTGCAAACATTAGAAAGGAAAGAATCCTAATTAAGTTTTATTGAAATGCCAATCTACACTAAATATAAGTCAGATTCCATCTGTCATATGATGTTTCAGATAAGAGGTCAAGCTGACTTATATAATCCCTGGGTCAAGTTTGTCTGGACCCCAAAAAGGGCCGCTCTTCCACTGTTATTTACAGTCTTCATTTCTCCACCCAATCTTGAATTCTCTGCCTGTTGTTTTTAATTGTTGGAATCTCGTTCAGAATAGACCAGAAAACTCTCTTGCATTTTATGAAAATCAGAAAATCAGTAGTTAAGTCACACATAGCATAATGAGCAAGGAACAGTCCCAAAACACAAAAGGAAAAACAATCAAATTATTTCTATAAGCAACCCTGACAAGAATAGCGTTCTGGAAGTAGTTTAAGAATACATGAATATTCTAGGCTAGACTATCTGATTCTGTATAGTCTACATTATCAGAATTTGAAAAATAAAACATACAGAAATTTCTCATTGGTTCATAAACATAACAGTAGCTTCTATTTGTACAGCACTTTGACATTTGCAAAGCTCGTTATGTACATACTTACATCTGGTCTTCACAATTGCCCTGTGAAGATAGGTGCTGCTATTATCCTCATTTTATGTATGAGGAAACTGAGGCTTCCAGAAGCCAAGCCATTCGTCCAGGATCACAGTAAGTAAATGGCAGAGGAGGGGGTTAATCCCATGATTTTCTGACTCTAATTGAGCGCTTCCTTCTTTGTTCTATCCCACCACTACACTGAAATCCCACGTGCTAGATTCTATTTCTGTACTAAGCATGGATCATTGCTTCTGCTTGTAATTTATAGAACTAAGCATTGCTAAACAATCATTCATGGTTTCACATACATACAGTGTAGAAAGAGAAGAAAGTGTGAGCCTAAATCAATGGACTAAATATCTTCCTTTTGTCTCTTAATGAAGATACTTATTCTTTTGTTCTACCCAGGCAAATCCAGGTTTTTATTTTCACATTCAATGAGCTTGTCCAGGTTTACTAGGTGTACCTAATGTGGAACAATTCACCAGAGCTGCCCTTGAGTAAGAAATGAAAAGGTGTGCAAGAGAATTTTAAATATAAGAGAATATTGACCTCAGTACTTATTAATCGAAAAGTTATATGGTGTTTTACTTCAGTCTTCATTAGTTGCCCATCCTAACATTATCTGTTGCCTAAATAAAATAGCAAAAGATATAAAACTCTCTTTTTCCTTTGTTATAGGTTTGGGTTATTTTCATGTCATCCTTAGAAGACTGAATTTGAAATATTATTTTATTATTTGCTTAACTCATTTCAAGTAATTCAAATGTACCTTTTTATCTAAACATTCGCCAATCTCCCTAGGCCTTTCCTTTCACAAACCATTGGGAAGTAAGTTTTTTTTGAATAATTGATTTTACCTGATAACCGAAAGCTAATCTCTTAGGTACTGAGATTTACAGTTCTACATATTTACAGTGTACATATTACAGTTTTCTAAATTTTGATTGAAATTTTAAACATTTTATCTCATCCTTCCAAACCTTTCTAAACAGAACATAATTTAACCTTTTTTTATGACTCAAGGTGATTATCAACATTAATTATTATAATGTGCAGATTCAGATGGCATAAGCAATCTGACTCCAGAAGTGGTTGTCAGATGGGTAAAACAAAGACTTGAACTAGCTTCTCCTGTGTTTCTCACTCACTGTAAAATTACCTTTTTCACTATTGCTATTAGTGCTATCTTTCTTTTCAGCATCATCCAAAACATCATCTGAGATTGTCCAAAGATGCAAAAGTTTCCTATTTATGCTTTTTACATTAAGTGACTTGACTGTTGCCCAGATCACCTAATGCTGACAGAGAAAGGCATTATCTTTTATGTGACTTGATAGCTGTAGTATACTTTCTGAGATTTATCTGGGTCTCTTCCGTTCTCCCTCTTCTACTCTGGAGATATTCCATTGTTTGTTCTTTGGGGGTGGTGCTGGGAGGATGGGGGAGCAGGCAGAGTGTGTCTCAATTAGTCAACCAAAAAGCATATATTAATAACTCATTTGGGAGGTCAACATTATAAGTAAAAATCGGCTGCCTTTGACTAGTAGCTAGGAGATTCAGACCTATTTTACTGCCTCTCCTTCCCTGGAAGACTAGGAGAAGGCTAGGGACAGGGCAGCAAGTGTCCCCCGCTTCTGCAGCCACAGCCCACTAAAGTCACGGAGAAAGTGGAGACTGGGCAGTTGGTGTTCAGAGGTCAGATGCTCTAACTTGTTCCTCTTCACTTGCCTTCCATGGCATATTATATTGAGAAACTTTTCTGGCTTCTACTTGAAATAAGTCTTAATATTAAGTTTTTTTAAAAAGTCGCTAAATTGTTGCATTTTGGAACAGAATCGATTTAGCAGTCTGGAAACTAATGTCTCTTTGGAAACATTCTGATAGTAAAGCTGAGGGGTTACATCAAAAAAAATTGTAATCAACTGAAAAAGAATCTTATAATCAACATATATCATTCTAAATTGTCTGGTTTCTCATTACAGTCACCTAATTAAACATAATCCCCAAATTATGGATGATTGGTATTTCTCTATGTACTCTCTAAACTCAGATGATGTATTTTTTATAGTTTGTGTTTTTAAAATCCTAGCCGAAAGCATATTAAAATGTTGTTTGCCACTGCTAATGCTTGAGTAACAAAAAGGGGAAGAGGAAAAGAAATTTCTTGAAATGAGAATTTTCAGAAGATGAAATGCCATTAATATCCTCTAATACATAAAATAATATTCAGTAAAGGTTGAAGGTAAATTGGAAAGGATTTAACATTTCATGTAAGAATATGAATACAAAGTTAATTTCACATTTATACCTTAATTGCTCTAACCTCTAAAAAATCATGTTACCATGAGATTTTAATTTATTGGATTTAATTTTAATAAAAAACCTGGGTGATGACTATATAAACTATTCTTTTAGATTATAAATTCCTTGAGGGCAGAGACTCCTTTGAATTACCTACACATTGGAACACAGTGTTATATTCTTAGTAAATATTGGTTGAATGACTGAAATGAATGAATAAATGGTGTATTCATTTTTCTACCATAATTCTGCTATTTCTAAATGAGAGTTAAAAACGATGTATACATATAACAGTCCTTTTTTGACAGGCCAGGTTATTCACACAAACAGCTTGGCTGATTTTGAGGGCCCAAATTGACCCAGTAAGTTCAATATTTCTAATAAGTATTGTTGAAAGTCCCTGCATCTCTTCTATTTAATGCAGGCTAAATCAGCTTTCAGAGGTCTTGTCAGTCTTCATGCTGACTTGGCAAAGGGGCTCAATGTCTTGAATATTTTCCTAAATTTCTTCTTAAAGAGAATAATTAGGAAAAGACAGCAGCTCCTGTGCAGCCAAAGATTTTTGAGTTCCTAAGTAACATGAGTGAAGAGTTTCCTAAGGTGACAAATTTATTTCAACAAACATTTCTAAAAATAATAAGGTGTAATTTTTCATGTAAAAGGGATTATGTGTATGTGTATATGTATATGTGTATATATATACACATGTATATATGAGAGTAAACATGTCCATATAACTATGTTGCATGTAACATTAATATTCTCTTGATATTAAGGTGCTGCATATAGGGGAATGCATGATAGGAATGGAAAGGGATGCACAGAGTAGTGAATGGGTTTTTCACCAGCCTCAGAGGGAGACCAAAATTGGTGTGGCTACCTAAATGTTCTAAGCTGTGGGGTGTGGTGAATTAAAAAAAAAAAAGAATATGAACTGTAACCCTAACCCAACTGGGAGTGCCAGCTAAAGGGGACAAAAAAAGAGCAGAAGAAACTGAGCAATCAATCAGTCAGCGTTTATTAGATGCCTACTATGAGCCAAGCACTGTGCTAGTACTGGGGATACCACAAAGCAAACTATATGGAGGATCGATGGGAAATCGGGACAGAGGGAAGGCATTAGAATTAAAAGGGGTTGGGGAAGACTTCCTTTTTAGGGGTCACTCAGGTAAGCATAAAGGTGTGTCAGAGGGAAGATCCAACAGAAGCCCTGTGTGTACCCCATGACCCGCTGACAACTGTTCTAAAAAGAAGGCTAAGCACAGCTCCCCAGGCACTGAGCCTGAGCACACTGACTTAACTAGCAGCTCTAGCATGCAGCCAAAGAACAGTTCAGTGAAGTGGGAGCAGAGAAGAGCCTCACTGACTGCAGTCAGAAGGCCCCAGGTGCAGAGGCAGCTTCAGGCTGCAGGTGACTGCAGTGCCAGTGCCTGTTCTTGGTGACTTGGTCACCGCAGCCCAGAGGTAGCTTCTGGCTAGAGACAGAGCTTCTGTGATGGATAGCTGGAGAGGTGGAGAGGAGGCAGTTGAGGGCTGGGCAAGAGTAACTTCAGCAAGTGGTAGCCAAGGAGCCCAGGAACTCATAGAAGAGACTTTCCCAAAGCCCTTGCTCCACTCTCCTCAGAATGTGGCTCCCTTCTCCCAATCCTATGGAATTTGTTCCTTTTCCTCACAGGTAAGGTGAGGTAGATAGAAGAGCACCACACCTGGAGTCAGGAAAACCTGAGTTCAAATTCAACCTCACACACTTAGTAGCAGTGTGACCTGGGCAAATCATTTTGCCCTGTTTGCCCCAGTTTCCTCATCTGTCAAATGACCTGGAGAAGGAAATGGCATACCACTCCAAGATCTTTTGCAAGACCCCCAAATAGGGTCACAAAAAATCAGACTTGACTGAGAAATGACTAAACAACAAAGGGGGATCTAGGAGGGGGATGGATTCTCACGCATTTTTGAAGTGTTAAGAATGATTTCATTAAATGAGATTTACTGTTAGTTGGGTTTTGTCCCTGTTGTCAGTGATATGTATTGATATTGACCCTCTGGTGAATTACCTGATCAATAGTAACATCTGCCCTGCATGTAGGAGACAGGAATAAGAGGGGAGAGGACAGGGTTGTGGTAGTTTCAGCTGTATGTTTCCACCCACTTGGAACCTGCATATTTTGTATGGAGATCCTGTTAGATAAGAGCCTTTGAGTGAGAGTAAATTCTTCTATAAGACTGCCTAACACCAATATTGATGCTAGGTGGTCAAGAGAATAGAGAGCTGGGCCTAGATACAGGAATGTGGCCTCAAATATTTACTAGCCTTGTGACCCTGAACAAGTCACTTAACCTCTGTCAGCCTCAACTTCAACTGCAAAATGGGGATAATAAGAGCACCTACTTCTCAGAGTTTTTGTGAGGATCAACTGAGATAGCCTATGTAAAGAGCTTGGCACAGTGCCTGGCACATAGTAGGTGCTTACTAAATGATTGTTTCCTTTCCTTCCTTAGCAGCTATGCAGCATAAACTACATTTATTGTAAGGCCACTTGGCCACATTATCATGGAGGTCACAACCGAATGGATACAGAAAATTAGATTGTTACGCAGTTATTAATGCAAAAGAATTCAATCTATGACATTTTCAGCTGTATCGAATATAAGATGCCTTGGTAATTACTACAGTAACAGTTTTTAAAAAGATTGTTTCTGATATGTTTCATAGAATTTCTGGCTATTATACTAATTGCACTTTCCTAGAGTTCTATTTTTTCTTCATCTCAAGACACTCATGCTCATTGTGTGATATTTCAATAATTATTTTGCCTTGTCTTAAGCATAGTGATTTAAAAATATATAATTCTCTTTCTTTAAATCCTACTTTGTCTATTGAATGTTCTGCAGCTTTGGATTCTGAAAAATAAAACTTCCATTCATTTGAATCACAGGAAACTAGTAAATTGAAAACATACCACAACTTACGTAGTGTGGTTAAAGAGATGATAGTTTAAATTGGCATATGTTAGCAAGACTGAGGAACAGAAGAAAACTGCTCATTTTGTTCTCCCTCTCCCTCACCTTTCCTTTAAATAAAAACATTTTTTAATTTCTGAAAAATTTGATATTTTCCTACTTCCAGAAAGACTCTGAAATCTTTGAATCTAGTGCATATTGATAAATATTCATTAAAAATTAGTGTGACTGATGTATATGTGTTTGTATGCTCTGGGGAGCAGTCATACTTTTCTGTCAATATGTTGGCACTTAGGGTGAATCTTCAACATAACCATATGTTACTTTTTCCTTGCTATTTATGATCTACCTTCATAGAGATTATTTGGTAGAATTCTTTCTAATTTATTTTCTTAATTCCATCCCTGGAACTAATGCATAAGCTGGTAAGAAACTAGAGAAGTCACACAAATTGCTTTTATATTCATCAGACTTTTTGATACCCTTAGATAAGGTCCTATGGTTTTACAGGAGTCTTTTCAAAATAACCTTAATTCAGATAGAAAACTGTACAATATATACTTTAATGGATAGTTAGAGAAATCTTAAATAATGCTGCTAGGCCTTATTCAACAGTCAAATCTAGTCATTGATAAGGGCTTACTTTATTACACCTCAAATGAAAAAAAAATAGCCAAAAGAAGAATTTAAGTACAGCATTGCTACAGTGTAAAACGTGTGATGGCTCTGAAGTCAGAGATCATAGATTCAAATCTTTATTTTGGTACTTCCTCTCCTTGTGCACATGGGCAGGTCACTTAACTTTTAAAACAATAGAGTTGCTCTGGGTACTCTGAGATCCCTTACATCTCTGGAATATGATCCTATAACTCACTTTTCTAATGCCTGAAAAATAAAGTAAAATGAATTGGCCAGAATGCTGTTTGGTAGTAAATGGAGCTTTCTTAATGATATTAATCTAATATTCTATAAGTTAGGTTGTGGTTGCATTTGGAGACTGAATAAACCTTTTTGGCTTAATAGCATTTTGATTACTTAATGTAATATATTAACTGGTTGTTAAACCAAACTGATTTGGTTTGCACTTGATGAGTTGGAAAACCGTAGGTGAAATTATGAAGAAAATAAAGTTGACCTTGCCTCCTTTAAAATTTCCTTTTTATGTCTCTCTCCGTGCCTAGCAATCATATTTTCTCTCCACTCTATATACCAACTATCCTGTATTGGTAGGGCTGTCTTCTTAGATCACGGCCTGATATTAGTTGATGGTGACTGAAGATAAAGCTCCTTATTTAAGGTGTTGGATATATATCTCAGTAGAGACCAAAGTCCTTTTTAGGTCCAAAGACATAAGACTGATTTCCAAGTCCCAGGATGAGATGGTGAGGGAGGGATTTGTAGTTCAAGAACCTTTCTGGGATCTCTCGAATCCTATCCCTTAGTAAGTTGCCTACGTTTCTAAGCATCCTGGTATATGTCCACAAAAGTTATTTCACAGTCATAGGATATATTGGTGTAGCTCCCCAAAGAGCAATTTTATATTTTCTCAGTTAAAGGATTATTCCCCTTAAAAGTAGTTTGTGTTATGGAAACATGTAGTTTTAATATTCAAATCTCTATTTCTCTATAAGTGTTTCCATGAGACAATTAAGAATTTTAGCAACACAGGTTTAAAGCAAATTTCATAGCCACAATAGCCCTTTTACTTCTTTTTTTTTTACTTTACTTTTACTTCAATACCCCATCTTACTTCTGCTTTCTTTTGGTCATCAGAACACATGAATTTACTATTTAAATGATGTTAAATAGCTTCTTAAGGCATTGTTAAGTGGTTGCTCTGCTCAGAGGTGCCCTTTGTTGTCTAACTTCCAAACTCAGCTGAAACTGAGCTTTCTGAAGTTACCTATGGGTTTTTTGATTGATAAATCTGAAAAACTTCTCAATCCTTATCATTTTGATCTATCTGCTGCATTTTGGCACTGTCAACCACCCTCTCTTCTCTGGGTTTTCATGTTACTATTGTCTCCTGGTTTTCCTTCTGCCTGTATGAGACACTCCTTAGTGTCCCCTAAGGTTCTGTCTTAGGCAACCCTCCCCCCGACTTTTTTTGCTCATTTCGCCTTCCACTTATTTAACCCTAATGTACATATACATTCATATATCTCTGAGTCAACTGCATAAGAGATGTAGTGTTTATCTGTGTCTGTGTATATACATGTATATTTGTATATACGTGTATATATGTGTGTGTACATATATATATATGTATATATTTTTTTTTTCACACAAATGTGTATACAGTCTCCTGAGTCTGTCCTCGGACTTCAGTTATGCATTACTGATCACTTGTATGTCAAATGGTATGTCCCAGAGAAATTCTCAAATTTCTTAGTCTCAGGATGTCTTTATACTCCTAAAAATTATTGAAACTACCAAAAAACTTATGTTTCATTTAAATTATATCAAATAATATTTACCATTTTAGAAGTTTAAATGTTTTATTCTTATTAAAAGTTTTGACCTTGGTCTTGGGGAAGGATCCTCAGGGATTCTGTATCGTTCATGTATTTTTGCTTAATTTTAAGACCTTTCCCACCCATTAATAGGCCCATGTGACCTGCTTAAATCACATGGGGTGGGAGGAGCTTGCTGAACAGGTAGAACAGGAAGGGTGGAACAGGACTGGGAGGAAGTAGTGAGAGTAGGTGAGCAGAGAGAGAGTGAAGGGAGAAAGGACACAGGCAGGCACAGCTAGAATTGCGAGTGTTTGCTTGTGGAAAGGCCCCAGTGGGAGGGGGGAAGGCTTGGGAATGGCGTTGTCCTCTGCAGTGCTAATGAGTATTGACTTCTTAGGTACTATGATGGATTTGGCTTTCTGGATTTGGGTTTCAGCTTTGAGTAAATGTTTTTCTTGTACCTTCTATATGGAGAGTCTGTTATACTTTGTGATCTAGAACTATGCCCCGTATTCTGAGTCACCATTAGTACTGTGAATATTGCCTTGGTAATACAGGTGCCCATTCCATATTTTGGAAACTGATGTTTTCAAAACATCTTAAACGCAACAAGTCCAAAACTGAATTCGTTATCTGTCCTCAAAAACCTCTCTCTCTTCCCAACTTCACTATTCCTGCCAAAGGTATCTACCATTCTTCCAGTAATCCAAATTTGTAGTCTCAGCATTATTTTCATCTTCTTACTCTCACTTCACTTATTGTCAGCTGTCAAATCTTGCCATTTCTACACCTACAACATGTCTTGAATCCCACCACGCCTGCTGCCTTAGTTCAGACTCCCATCACTTCTGATCTAGCTTATTCCAACAGTCATCTAATTACTTTCCCCGACTTGCCTTGGCTCTTACCACTCTAATCCATTCACCATGCTGTTGCAAAGCAATTTTCCTGGTGGATATTTCTGACAATGTCACTTCCCTTCTCAGTCAATATTAGCAGCTTCCATTTGCCTTTAGCTCAAAATATAAAGTCCTCTGTTGAGCTTTTAAAGTCTTTCACCATCTAGTTTGGTTCATTCTATGTACTTGCATCTCCAGTGGCTAGCAAACAGCAAGCACTTAGAAAATACTTGTAAATTGATTTAACCCTATTGGTTTAAATGCATAACTTGCAATAACTTTTATCAAACAAGGAGGTAACTTAGTTGTAGCTAGTTTCCTTTACTTCAGTTATAACACGTAACCCAATTGGCAGTGAAAACAATATTTATTTTTTAAAGTTCGGTATTTTAATGACTGTTAATGGTATTTATGTAAAATGATATCCATTTGCCAGTATTATATGATAGCATTTGCCCTTAGGTATGTAATTTGGATCTTAGTTTCCTCCTTGCTCTAATTTTGTTATCCTCCTATAGTCCTCCCCATATTTCCGTTGCCCATGATACTGATTTTGCATAAGGCTGACTTGACAGGGTGTTCAGAAATTCTAACAATATTTCAAAAATTCACTTTCTTATGAAAATACTTGGACTGTGTTCTTTTTTTTCATGGAATCTTTAGGTTGGTCTGATGATGCTCATCATATGCCAAAATGTAGTGATTAATATCATTATTTTCATGCCAAATGAAATTGATTATACAGTGTATTCTATGATTTGGCAACATTAGTACCTAACTTCATAAGATATTATTTTACATTGTAACTATATATTTAATATGATATTTCTTTATCAAGGGAATGACAGTAACTAATTGCAGAAATAAATTAAATATTAATTTGCAGTCATTATTAATGTCTGATGCATTGCATATAGTTTATTTCTAATGAGTATATTCTATGGGTCTATAATTGTGATTGGTTGGGTCAGCTAGGTGGTGCAGTGGATAGAGCACCAGTGCAGGAGTCAGGAGGACCTGAGTTCAAATTCCATCTCACACACTTGACACTCACTAGCTGTGTGACCTTGGGGAAGTCACTTAACCCCAATTGCCTCATCCTGGGTCATCTCCAGTCATCCTGAGGAATATCTGGTCACAGGATTCAGATGGCTCTGGAGGAGAAGTGAGACTGGTGACCTGCACAGTCCTCCCTCACTCAAAATAAAGTCAAGTGCAAGTCATGTCAGAATTTTTCTGATGGCATGGTCTTCTTTGGCAATGAAGGATGAATACACACCATTGCGATTGGTTGGAAAACATTTTCATTTAAAAGAATCTGATTAAACTCCAAGAGAGATTGAGCAACTTAAAGAGCAAACCGAGTCCTAAAAGTCATTGTTAGAAGAGGAACAAATGAGATCCATGTCTAGTTTTTTCTCAGTTTTGACCATTTCATTTGCTTTCTTTGATCAGGGTTGACCACTTGTGTTGGTATATGGTCCACCCTGTTATAGAACGAATATATTACCAACCCAGTGTGTTGTATCATTCTGTCAGATTTATAATGGACAGAGTTAACAAGTCAGAATTATAGACTTTTGAATAATTTCTTTAGAAGAAAAATACATATTTTTAAAATGAGAACCTAGAAGTTATGATGTTGTCTTTAAACTGGCAGTTTAATTCATTCTGATTTCTATTAGTAGCCATTTGCAATGATTCTGAAGTGACATTCTCCTGAGAATGTGGAAACAAATTAAATGTATTTTTCTTTAAAGACAGAAGAGGAGTAATATTTTTTCTTTAATAAAATCCCTCAACAATTCCTTTGAAACTAAGGAGGGAATTTTTTGACAGAAGACATGATTAAGACATGACTAATGTCTTATGCAAGACATTGTAGTAAAAAAAAAACAAATTTTTTTAAAGTTTCATTTTTTCTTTTGTTCTAGAATTAAATTAGCTTTTTATGAGAACTTGAAATTCAAAATTGATTCTGTTCCTTTTTTCCATTTTTGTTTTCTCTTTCAGTATTATGATGAGTTGGAAGAGAGATTTTGTAGCATTAAAGTTTATTTTAAATGTGTATATAAAAACATTAGCAGCCCAGCACATTGATTCCAGCAAATATGAAATGTGTTAGCACTGTAACATCTGAAATACGAACAGTTTTTAAAATGCATAAGGATTTAGAGTATTTTTACTTCAGGAAGAAGTGATTCTCTCAATAGGTCATTAGTGAAGTTATTTTTAAGGTGAAATCTATTTTTTAACAGACAAATCCCCCAAGGAAGGTCAGCCCAACATTGAAGGTGAAACCCCCAACTTAGAGCCTCCATTAGTGACAGCTGTGCTATCGTAGGGCACGAAAGCGCTGGCCCAGCAATCAGTGTGTGTGACCTCCAAGGTGTCACTTCACATCTCTCAGCCTCAGTTACTTTTTCCGGATAAGTTCTCAAAGGTCCTTTCCAGGTTCAACAGTCTGTGATTCTGATCTGCCTGATTCTTATGTAACAAATTAGAAATTTTTTGCCTTTGTCCTCCCTCCAGGAGCAATTCAATCTACTTCTATAAAATTGTAATGTAACTATGAAATTTTAAAAAATCATTCCTTCATTGTTTTAAGTGTTCTTCCTTGGTGTGTCACAATTTCATGCAAGTTTAGAAGAAAGCTTGGGGAATTGAACTTTCTATTCATTTCATCTTTAAATTGAGTTATAAATTTGGGGAAAAACTTTCCTATAATATTTCTGGTATTTTCTAGTTATGATTAGTTTATAAATGCCACAAGAAGTTACTAGCTTTATATATTTTCACTCTTTCCCCAGTAATGTTCAAAACCAAGCAAGGCAGAGCAAGTCATAATCCATATTTTGAGGTAATCATTTTTACATTTCAATGATAGTCTTGTCTCTGAACCAGATATTTGGTTAGGAATTTGAGGAATAATATTTGATTTATGATCAATTTACATTACTAAAAATTAGACTGGTATATCTCCTATATTAGACATTGGCAAGGAAAAAAAACTTGGAAAAATTTACTGACCTTATAACCCATGGGAAATGTTAGTAGATCAAACTGTAGTGAATACAAATTCTAGCAAAGAGTTAAACTACTGTGATAGAATTGGAAAATTGTAAAGATTATTTCCATATTTCATTTACTATTTATAGATGTGGTATATAGTAGTAGAAAGTTTTTGTTTCCTTTGAAAACATTTTTATATAGTTTTCCAGGGTCACACAGCCAGTAAGGGTCTAAGGCACATTTAAATGCAGGTCTTCCTGATTTCAGGCCCAGTGCATTATCCACTGCACCAGCTAACTGCCCCTAAACACTTAATTTGAGCACCTTGCTATCTGAAGGATCAAATGTTAAACATTATCAATAAAGGGCATCTAGATGGTGTGGAGAAGAGAGTATTTTACTGCAGTCTGAAAACCTAAGTTCAAATCCTACCTCATACGTTTACCAGCTCTGTGTTCCTGGGCAGGTCACTTAACTTTTGTTTGCCTGTTTCCTTAACTGTAAAATGAGGATAATAGTAGCACTTCCAGGGTGATGCTGATCCTAGATGAGCTATTTGCAACGTGTTTTACAAACCTTAAAGCACTCCGTAGTTTCTAGGTACTATAATTTAGAATATTTTAGAGACTGTACATATTTAACTCACATTGCAGTTATTGTAATTACGTTAGCTGTTTCAGGGTTGTAGTGACCAGACATCTCTATTTTTTTGAAATTTTCTTGTTTGTATTGTGTTTTGTCTAGTGCCCTGAAAAATCTCACATCAGGGGAAATCTGCTTTTTAAAAATGTTATAGATATACCTAACAACCATATATGAAGCCAAAGAGTTAAATATAGAGTTGCTATAAATCAATCAGTAAGAACTTATTAAATGCCTACTATGTATCAGGTGCTGTGCTGGGTGCTAGCAAGACAAGTAGCATAAATGAACAATCGCTACTCATAAGGAGGCTGCAATATAACACTGCAAATTGGTATTTACATATATATATATTTGTGCATATATTTATAATATACATGCATGCATATATGCATGCATGTTACATGAGGGTGTGTATATATTATATATGTATATGTAAGCTATTTAGAGAATATGAACCTTTATCCATGGTAAATTCCTAACACATTGAATGTGAAGTCGGAATATGTTTATTTTGGTTAGTAAATAAAAGTCTAATTTATAGAAGACTTTAATTGTATCATGATGTTTACCTTAGTTTGACAAGAAATGGAATAGTGGATTTCTTTTTCTTTTTTTTAAGGTAGATTTTTATTAGCTTCATTTTCTGTTTACTTTACTCTGTGGTTCTCGCTTTTCAAGCATGATTTATTCATTGTATTCATCATTGGCAATAATTAAGTAAAGATCAATTATTAAAAATTTTATGATTTTCAAATAAAGTTGTAGATTATATATTTTTAAAAAATATATTTAAGTGATTTTTGAAGTGTTCAGAAAAGGGTAAAAAAGATTGTAATGAGGTAAAAAAAATTTCAACAAAGACTTAAAATATATTAATGCAATTTTCAACATTAACTGTTTTAAGGTCTTTTAAAGCATGATTTCAGTTTTTCTTTAGGGTTTTACATTTTCTTCAGTCAGATATCACAATTCCCATTAAATATGCAGAGTATTAATTTACAGCTTGTGCATTTTAATGAAAACTACATAGATGTTTTTAACTAAAAAAATCACTTCTTATGTTTATATTGTAGGCTGGTAAGGACCCTTACCACAATTCCCAAAGGCTGTTATAAGCATTTAAATTTCAAATTACTGACAGACATGATTTCTGTTGAAATAAAACATCAGAACACCCTCCTAGAGTATTTGTTTTTCATGTTTTAGATTAAGGAAATCTATCACATGCTTTATATTTTCTATTTATTTTCCTTCTATCATTCTGAGGTTTTTTTTTTTAACATGAAGTTCTTCAAAACCCAGATAAATAATTTATTGTTTGATGTCCTTTTTACTCTTCCCCACAAAAGAAGGCATGTACTATTAATATATTTAATGTCTTATCCCTAAAGTATAGTAATCAGCATAAATAGCCCTCTGATCATAATGTATGATTTATTTGATATACTTTGATACTCTGATAGATTGGGAATTTGAGTAATGTGGCTGCTTCCTCCACTAATGTGAAGCTTACCTCTTCCCTGTCATCTATTCTTGTAGGATTCTTCTGTGTTTTTCAATACATCTACCCTAAAAGTTTTATTCAAGGTGCTTGAGGCTGTACTTTCCTGTCGATTTGTTGTCTCTTATTTGCACCAAATCACTAGTCTGCCTTTCCGTCTTTAACAGCTTTATACCATGTCTTCTACATGGTCTCCTTGGCAACTGACTACAGTCTAATTATGCCCACCACATGTCTTTCCACTGCCTTTTGTTACTTCCTCACTACATATATGAACAATTTCCATAAAGATTTCATTGAGGTGAAACAATAGGTATATGAAAAGTTCTTCAGAACCTACTATTTGCTACATATTGTGCCACAGGATAAAAAGAAACAAATTCATTCCTTCCCTCAGGGAGCTTATATTTCACTGGAAGCAAAAATATAAATTCTCCTTGCTATCCATCTGAGCATATAGATATAAATGGTGTAGTTGATGATGTAAATGTAGATGTATACATAGATTTATTCACAGTTCCTGGCACATAATAGATGCTTGGTAAATGCTTGTTCAATTTAACTGAATTGATACTCCTGAGATAGCAAGGATACATGACTTGCAACTATGTAACAAAACTCAGAGAACATAGATGAGCTTTTCCAACAACAGTTTGTGCCTAACTGAAAGTACTGTACAATTTCCAAAATGTGATCATGCCCAGTTTTTTTCTCATTTCTGGACCTAGCTCATCCGCATTGGTTATCTAAGTGACAAGTGATCTAAATGATATATCTTTACCTAGTCCAAAAGCAGAGACTCATAATATGTTCAAAATTTAGAATCTGAATAGTAACAGTCAGCATGAATCACCCCAGAAAAGTTGGACAATAATCATCTTTGACCTGGGATTTGACATTGTGTAACATCTAGGGAAATGGGATTCTAAAGCCAAAGGCCCTCCAGGAAGCCCACCTGGAGATAAAAAAGAGAATATTGCAGACTATTTTAGCAGCTGAGGTTGGTCAAGGAGAACAGAAATTTAAGTGGACTCAGTATAAGACAAAATGGACATTTAATTCAACTGCAACATTTTTCAGGATTTCTCAAAACTGATTGTTGTAACCATATGCCTATTGCTCCTGGAAGATGAAACTATATGCCTTAAACTATATTCAGAAATAAATAGGAGAGGGCACATAGCTTACCAAATGGTCTTTAGGTTTCATTTATAGATATCTGCATATATCTATAAGTGGTATAGTGGTCTTTCAGAGTAATTTCATATAATGTACTGTGGTATTTCAATTTGAATGACTTAAAATAAAACTGATTACATACTGTAATTAAAATTACTGATATAAGGTAAAGGACCTTAGTAATCAAAAGGTTCAACCTCCTTATTTTACAGATGAGGAAATTGAGTCACAGAGCAATTAAGCAACTTACCTAAGTTCATTTAACTAATTTTGGTAGAATAGCTAGGATTAGTTGCTGGCTGTGGTGGTACTTGCCTGTAAATCCCTACTACTGGAGAGGCTAAGGTGCTGGATCCCTTAAGCTCAATGGTGCTAAGCTATAGTGGGGAAAAAAAGCTACAGAATGTCCTCACTAGATCTGGCACCAAAATGGTGAGCTTGGGGACAACAGGAGTAGTGAAGGAGCCCAGATCAGCAATGGAGCAGGTCAGAGCTTTATGCTGATCAGGTCTTGAGTGGCTCCTGCACTGCTATCCTGGATGAGAATGGGAGACTCCATCTGAAGGGGGGAAAAGATGAAAAATAAAAGAACAAAGGTTAGAACCCAGGTCCTCCTAACTTGATTGTGCTTTCTTTGATAGCATGCTGCCTCCCATTAATATCAGTTCAATTTACAATCTGTTAGGTTTACTCCAACTAAAAAATATAAAGGATGAGATTCTCCTCTTTCATATTAGATATTTAGAAAAAGAGTAATGTAGTTCTTTATGTTGACTGCAGTACCACTCAGAGTAGCACTTTTCAAAATAGTATCCTGATAACCTGAAATAATTCACACACGTCAAGCCTTTTACATGTCTGAGCCCTCTGCCTTATGTGTGCTATGCTGTATTGTAGGACAGTAGCATAGGACACTGAGAAGGAGTGTTTGCTAACAACAGTGGCCTTACAGCTAGAGTGGAAAATGCAAACCATAAAATGGACGTAATGGTTGGCATTCTTTCCTCTTTCCAATCCATCCTCAATATAGTTTCCAAATTAGCATCTCTGAGATGAAGGTCTGAGAATATTACATCCCTGAATAAAAAGCTTTAGTGACTTCTTGATACCTCTAGGATAAAAGACATGTTTCCGCACATTCCAACTCTCTTCCTGAAGAAAATATTGATAAAATAAAGGCATGAGACAAGCCTTTTTGCTCCCTCATTATTTAAGCCTAAATCATATTTTCCTACCAAATCTTCACTGTCTTTATCTGTACCTTTTATATTGAAGTCTCCAAGTATATGGTGACTCGAGTTAGTATGCTCCTTTATTGGAATTTTGCAGGGGGGAAAAGCAGTGAGAAATTTCATCAAAGAAATGTGTTAACAAAAAAATAAACAGGACTGGTGACATAGTAAAATAAGAGATTACTGGTGGACAGCCTGGGTGCTTTATAGGTATACATGCAATATCAAGAACAGGAAAATGGCCCATGCAACACTGGGTGGAGCCATATGGTGGCTTTATGGGAGTTCATGGACAAGAGTTACAAAAGATGGCAGGCATGAATGGGCTGGCGACTGTCCACATTGATGAGTTTTGGAAAGAAGCCAGGATTTGGAGTCAGGAAATAGATTTTCATCACAATAATTATGCTATCTAATTCTGTAACTACAGTTAAATTGCATATACATATATATATATATAAAACTATAGTTAAATTGCATATATATATATATGTTTTATATAGAGATATAAATATATCTATATCTATGTATATCTATATCTATCTATGTATATCTATATCTATCTATATATATATCTATATCTACATACATATATAACCTACTAGTTGGTATGTCTGCCACGAGTCTCTTCCCACTTGAATCTATCCTCTTTTCAGTTATGAAGTGATATCCCTGATGTGTAGGTCTGACCATGTCATCCCCCTACTCAGTAAACTCCAGTCATTCCCTATCATTCTGGGACATATACAAAATGCTCCGCCGTTGAAAGCCCTTCACAATCTGACACATAAACATGTTCCCAATCTTCTGACACCTTGCACTCTCAACTTATGTACTTTGTGATGCATTGGTCTCCTGGTTATTCCTTGCACAAGACACTCTGTATCCTGACTGGGCATTTCCACTGACTGCCATCTATGCCTGGAATACTCTCCCTCCCCATCAGTGCCTCCTATGTTCCCCATTTTCCCTCAAATTCCAGATAAAACCCTACCTTGTACAAGAAACTTTTCCCTAATTCACCCTTAATTCTAGCACCATTCTGTAGTTGGTATGTGCTCATTTAGGTGTTATCTTCCCTGTTAGACTGTGCTCCTGGACTGTCTTTACCTCCTTTAGAACTCTTGCAGTTAGCACAGCATGTATAGTAAGTGCTTAATAAATAGCGATTTCCTGACTGACTGGCCTAAGCTCTGCGATCCATTTCTCCATCTGTAAAATAAGGATAGTTATAGTTGTACTACCTACTTCATACGATTCTTGTGAGGAAAGTGTTTTCTAATCCTTGAAGTGTTGTACAAATACGCTTAACTCATCATTTGTATTAGCGAGCTAGTGTAAAATAAAATTAACAAACAATGCTCTGATAGAGGTAACATGTCAGGTACCTAATTTGCACATTCATTAATATATTGATATTTTGAATTCAACAGAAAATTGCTTTGTCTTCTAGTCTCCGTGGTACTTCTTGGCTGTTGGGTGTTTCGGGTTTTTTAAAGTCTCAACTGGATAGTGTTTAAAAGTCACCTTTGAGACCAGCAGAGCTCTTGGGAAAACCTTACCTCTTGTGGCTAGAAGGAGGAAAGGGGCAGTCAATGAATTGCTGTCAATAGAATAACATTTTTTCCCACATTTTAAACTTTTCATTGCAGACTCAAATTCCATTAGTAGCTTTCCTTTCATTTTTTACCAGCTGTAAGAAAATATAAATAATATTCTTTCATTTTCTTCAGTTGTCACTGTTAGTTTTCACTTTATTTAACTAACTAGTCTTATCTGTCCTAGACTCCACATCCATTTTTTAATCACAGCACTGTTTTAACTTGTCTTTGTTTACCTTGGGCAACTTACTCAGCTGCCATTGTCTTTGTCAAGGTTGTCTCTTGTAACTTCATTTATGAATAATGGTTATTTCTTTTATCATCTTAATCCTGTCACTGGATTTTCCACTGTCTTTTGCAATTAGATTTTTGTTATTCTACCCAACTCTAAGCCCATCTTTAATTAAATATTTAGTTAGTCAACATTTTTAATAGCTCACTTATAGCCTTACATCAGCCAAATTCAAGGATTTATGCAATCTGAATTTTAGGAAGATCATAAATTGTCAACATGGGGATAATGGCACCTACTTCTTAGGGTGGTTGTGAATGTATAAAAGGAGGTAAAATTTGTAAAGTGCTTCACAAACCTTAAAATGTCTTGTTAATGCTAGTTATTATTATTTCTTTAGGAACCCAGAATGCATCATTTGTTAAGCTGAATAGAAGAAACAATAGTATAATCTAGAACACTGGGCAGTGTATGTCTGCATAACCAAGATCTTTTATCTGTCAGTCCCTAAAAGACTTTATCTTATTGTAGATAACCAGGATAACACATTCTTAATCATGTAGAATCTTAAAGGTCCAACTTCTGGCGTTTCTGTTTTTGTTGAATTGTTTTTCAGTTGTATACAACTGTTTGTGACCCCATTTGGGGTTTTCTTGGCAAAGATACTGGAGTGGTTTGCCGTTTCCTTCTGCAGTTTCTCTTATAGATGAGGAGCTGTGGCAAAGTGGGTTAAGTGACTTGCCCAGGGTCACACAGGTCCTGACTATCTGAGGACAAATCTTGACCTCAGTAAAATGAGTCTTCCTGACCCTAGGCCTGGGTCTGGCACCACACCACCTAGCTGCTCTATTTCTATAGATAGTGATAAAATCAGAATTCTAAACTAGACCCTCAAAGGCCATCTGGTCAGATCCCCTTATTTTATAACTAAAGGCTTAGGGAATTATACTAACTTACCCAAGTAAATATAGATACTAAGTATTAGAGTTAAGATTTGAACTCAGTGACAGAGGAATATATGGGGAAGAAAAAGTGAGAAATGGAATGGGGCAAATTATCTCTCATAGAAGAGGCAAGAAAAAGCTTTTTCAATGGAGGGAAAAAGTGAAGCTTACTCTCATCACATTTGACTTAAGGAGGGAATAACACACACTCAATTTGGTTTGAAAACCTATCTTACACTACAGGAAAGTAGGGGGAAAGAGGATAAGTAAGGTGTGGGGGGTGACAGAAGGGAGGGCAAATGAGAGGAGGGAGTAATGAGAAATAAACACTTTTGGGGAGAGACAAGGTCTCAAGAGAGAATAGAAGAAATGAGGGGCAGGATAGGATGGAGGGAAATATGGTTAGTCTTACACAACATGACTATTATGGAAATCTTTTGCCTGACTACACATGTATGGCCTATGTTGAAATGCTTGCCTTCTCGGGCGGGGATGGATGGGAAGGGAGGAAGTTGGAATTCAAAGTTTTAGGAACGAATGTTGAGAATTGCTTTTGTAGGCAACTGGAAAATAAGAAATATAGCTAATGATGTATAGAAATCTATCTTACCCTACAAGAGAAGAGAGAAGATAAGGGAAGGGAGGGCAGATTGGGGCAAGGGGTAATCAAAATGCATGGTGTCTTGGGCTGGGGGAAAGGGAGAGATGGGGAGAAAATTTGAAACTCAAAATCTTGTGGAAATGAGTGTTAAAAACTTAAAATAAATAAATAAATTAAAGTTCCAAAAAAAGATTTGAACCCAGGTCCCCCAAGGCCAGAGCCAGTGAACCAGTCTTCCATTCTCTGGTTGAATGCTTCTAGTGACAGGAACCTCTTTCACAAGACAGCCCATCATTCCATCGCTGGAATGTTTTTATTAAATTACTCTTCTTTTCACTAAACCAAAATTTGCTCACTGGTCACTTTCACCCTGCCTCAGTCTATCCTCTGATTCAGAGCAAATCCCCTCCTTCTGTGCATAACAACCCTGTCAATGCATTAACATTTTTGTATGAATTTCATTTATTTAAATATTATGAGAAGTATTTTTTTTTTGCTAAAACTCCTTTTCTCCAAGTTCATATGACATCCTTTTTCATATGTCTAAGGTTTTTAGACCTCCACATATCACTTGGTTGGCCTCTTCTGAGTTCACCCTAGTTTTTCAGTTCCTCCAAGACTTAACACAGTACTTTTGATGTGTCCCAACTAATGCAGGGTTCAATGGGGCTTGCTTCTCATAATTGAGACATTGTACTTCTGTTAATGCTGTGTCTTCTGTAGCTATTTCTGTCACTACCATTGTAACAAACATTATTTCCTCAATTCTTTTCACATTTTTAGTGCTTGTCCTGGGTGCCCCACCAGGATAGTTGGTTTCTAAGTAACTACATTCTTTGCTGCCACAGTTCAGAAGACTAATCCAACTCAGAATTTAGATATCAGGAGATAGTAGTGTTGAAGGAAATGTTCATAGTCACTTGGCCCAGACTCTACATCATGTCCAGTAAGGGAGTTGAAACACTCATTGTCCTTATTATCTGGCCATTTTTCACAAACGCTTGTAAATCTATAAATGCCTAGATGCATTGTAATAAGAAAGAGCACTGTATGTGACATAAAAAGCCCTAAGCATCTTACAAGCCTGTTTCCTAATCTCTTTAAATGGATATAATAAAACTTGTACTACGCATTTCACAGAGTTGTAACAAAAGCCCTTTATAGACATTACAACTGTCTGTGGATGGTGCAGAGAACCCAACAAGATAGCAGTTTTCTTATTTGCTGATAAATGGTCACTCTTGTGTCGCTACAACCAACAGATCCAAATAAGCAACACTCAGTTTGTTTTAGCTCCTTTGAGTGCTTCTGCACAGTCATTCACCTCAAGAGTAAGCACACTGCATCGAGGAAAAGGCAGCCACGCTAATTGGGAATGTTGCTGTCTGGAAGAGGACAGACTTGTTTAGTTTTGGTCTCCATGGACTGGTCTCAGACTGCTGTTCCTTGCTACTTTCTTTACCATAAGTATCACGCCCTGCTTAATGCCCTGCAGAGTTAATCTTGGGGCGAAAATCAGCCTGTTCTTTACCAATAGAAGGTCTTGTCTGTATTTTTTCCAACTCTTTGTTCTGATATTCATAACATTCTCTGTACAAATTTTATTTGCACATTTCGTTTGTGTGAAGGGGAGATAGCACGTATTGATGAAACAAATCAACAATCCAGATAATTTGCCCCGTATCATTAATAGTATCGTGTACATTCATCTACTCCTTCAACTAGCTGTAGTTTCCTCCCTTCCTTTTGGAATTACTTCTTTAAAAGTAACCATTTTGTTACCCTTATAAAAACCTATTGATGATCCTCCCAGAAGAAGTAATGAGACAATAGTGCCATGTAAGCTGCTCAGCCCTTAATTCCTGGGTGGTTTTGGTTGCACGTTTCTGCCTTTGCAGTTTATTCTTTTATTAATGTCTTCTCTAAAAGAAGACAATAGGCAGTAGGTGCTCCCCCATCCAACATGTACTGCAGCAACCAGGGGTGTGTGATGAACTTCACAGGCAACCAGGATCCTGGTGATAATATAGAAGAAAGGAAGTCTATGTATCTAGGTGTGGGAAAATATTTAAAAGACAAAACTTGTAGTTTTTTGATATAAGAATAAATATCTTAGAATATCTTAAGGAATATGTAATTTTGTATTGATAATTTAAAGAAGCTATAAGGAGAGCTTTTTTGACCTGATGCTAATGGGTAGATTAGGATCTTCCCAGATAGCTCTAGCCTTGGATTTCATAAAAAGTAATTAAGAAAAGATTCTCAAAATGACCCAGTATTTTTATTAACCTGTACCAAGATAAGCTGAGTAATGTAAGGTAGTGTACCTTGTCATTTACTTATATGTACATAATTTGTATTTTCCTTCTTTTTTTAACCATTTCATGACTCTAATTTCATCAGCATAGGGAATTCCCCATATGGAAATTCGTTCCACCAATCTATCAGTGACAGATCTGAAACTTATAGCTTTAAAGAGTTAACCCAAGGTACTAAAAGATAAGTGAATAGCCCATGGTCTTGAGTGCTTGAAATTTAGTATGTTGTGTTACAGAACACACAATGTTGAAAAAGCCACTCTAGGGGAAAGGCATGGCCTTTGGAGGACACGATCACCTTCTCAATTCTGTAACTGAGAAGAATTTTATTCCAGGGCTGCCTCGGGCCATTTCAGCCAGAGACCTTAAGTAATAGGTACCATCCAAAGTTTGAGGAGTACCCATCTAGATTAAAACTGTAGAATCCAACTCAACTTCTCTGCATTCCTTTGAAGCAATAATCACATTGACTTTGATTAGAATTTTATCATTAATAGATGGTATTATGAATTTCAATCCTAGTGTCAGATACTGACACCTTCACTGCATTTTTTTTTTTTGCTTATGTGTGGATCTCAGAAATGCAAGGGAAATCTTGGGCTGCTTTAAGAAAGGAATAGCTTCCAGAAGTAAAGAGCCATCCATCTTCCACACTTTGTCCCAGTCCGACATCATCTGGGGCATCTTGTTCAGTTTTCATTACCATCTTGTATGGAAAGAGATGGAAAAACATTGATAAGCACTTACTCTGTACCAAGCATTGTGCTAAGAATTGAGAATACAGACTGAAAATCTAGACATTCTGTGCTGTAACTGTGGAGCTGACATTCTAATTGGGAGAGACAACAAATACAAAAATATCTCATGTGTTTGAAATTTAGGAATGAAAAGTAGGAGAGTGAATAATGAGAGCCAGGGGATCCTGAAGAGTAACGACAGAGCCGGTGATGCTCTGTCTTCAGGATAATGGGTTCAGTGATTAAAGTGGAATGGGGCTCTGTGTTATCTCCAGCAAAGGTAGGAATTTGGGGAGCAGCATGTAGCTGACTGCAGGATAGACCTGTACCTAGTGAGAATTTGGCAATGGGTGTGGTGAGGAATATTTTGGGCAAAAGTTCATGGTTCCCTTCAGTGGCAACAAGTTACTGCTAATCTTTATTTCTTCCATCCACTAGTAGATGGGAAAGATGGGGGGGAACAGAAGGTTCCCCCTACTTTTTTTGCTGCAGTGGTAGTTTGTCCTAAGTTTAGTGATTCGTAGACTGTAGTGGAGAAAGGGAAGGCCATTCTAGGAAGGACATTGATTACTCAAAGGAAAATGATGAGAAAGGTGAAGGTGCTTGAGTATATGTGATACCAGGATCAGCTGGAAGAACTCTAAATGTTTGTTTAGCCTAGAGAAGAGCAGGCTGAGGGGCAAGGCAGGGGCAACTTGAGAGCTACTTTCAAGTTCTTGGTAAGCTGTCACACAGAAGAGGGACTGATTGATCTTGATCTAGGAGTTGGTCTGAGAGAGGACCAACAGGGTGGAAGTAGCAAAGAGGTAGATGTAAAGCCTGATGTCAGAAAAACCGTCCTAACAACTAAAGTATGATGTTGGGATGTAAACTGGGAATAGGGATCGTTTGATTCGTTGTCTTTGTATCCCTACTGCCTCGCATAGTGCGTGGCGCTTAGTAACATTTAATAAATGTTGGTTGCTTGCTTGCTTGATTGATGATGCTTTAAGGATTGCCAGATTTCTCACAATGAAGGCTGGGTGCCACTTGAATGTAGGCATTTTTTCATAAATGGGTTGGATGAGATGGCTTCTGAGGTCCCTTCCAACCCTGAAGGTCGGTGATTCTTAGAAAATTGAGCATAATCTTTATACATTGTCCTAAAGACAAGAACTATTTTTAAATGTCTACCAAACAGTTAAGTCCTGTCAAGGTGACCTTGCTTTGAAATTTGGTGGTATTCACTATATTTACGTAAGGGTTATATTTATTGCATTCAATACAGTTAGTGTTTACATATTTCAAATGATGATGTTTTAATCAGTATATGAAGAGAGGCTCTTCAAATTGTATTTGAAAATTACAACTTAAAATCAAATTTAATACTAGAAAAGAACCAGAATATTTGGGGGGTGTGTGTGTACCTTTTAGATCACTGTTTCAGACTCCCTTACAAAACTGTGCCAGTACTGTTGACTTCATTGAACTATGCAGAATACTCTGTGCATATTACCTCCATTTCCTGCCCTTTTAAAGCCACTTACAAAGAAAAGAGATGTGCCATCCTTTCTTATTTTTTTCTTAAAGTGCAGTAGGGAGCTACAAACCAAATAAGATGAAAACCTATCGATAATTTTTAGCTACAAATGAAACATTAGCCAACAGTTTTCCTTGGATTAAAGCAAAGGAAACACAAAGGTCCTTTGATTGGCCAGCTGAAGCCAAGCAAATAAAGGAAGATCATGGCTTTGTCTTATTTTAGGAACTTTTAATAAGCCTCTAATTACTGGCCATTTCCTCTCTTTCCCTCTTCCCCTACTGCCATTCTATTCTCCCCTAGAATTTCCCTTCTTTTCTTGTTGGAATTCAAGTACCCTAAGATGGTGGAGTAGAAAGACTCATGTATGCTAGCTCTGAACCCACAGCCCATAAATTTCCTGTAAGAAGAACTTCCCACAAATTCTGGATCACTGTAAGGTGTGCAGAAACACAGTGGAAGAGATTTCAGTTCCAGAGAGCCCTGGAGAGCGGTCCCCAGGGGTCCATCATGCCCTGGAAAGCGGAGCCCACCCCAGGGCTGCCCTAGCCGCGGCCCCAGAAGAGCAGATCCGAGCAGGCTTCAGGGACGGAACCTCCGGCAGCCAGGAAGGTCCCTCCACCCACAGATGCTACAGGTCAGTGAGAGAGACATCTGGGCTGGCCCAGAGAGGAGAGGGGTGTCTCCGTGACTCGGGCTCCCTCGGGAGGCAGTGGTGGAGGGAGCGGCAGCAGCGGCAGCCTGGGACTCCCAGAGCAGCAGGCAGAAGTTCAGGTCTCTGCATAAAGCCCTTGAGGGAGCTGAGCCTGGGAGATGGCCCTGCCCCCACCTGCTCCATCACTGAAGGTCTCTGCATAAAGCCCCTGAGGGAACTGAGCCTGGGAGGTGGCCCTGCCCCCACCTGCCCCATTACTGAAGGTCTCTGCATAAAGCCCCTGAGGGAGCTGAGCCTGGGAGGTGGCCCTGCCCCCACCCAAGCACCAGAACTTAAGCTCATATTGAATAGCAGCTGCTCCCGCCACGGATAGCCCTGAGACTGGGAAGCAGCATTTGAATCTCAGACCCCAAGCACTAGCTGGGCAGATTTAGGCAGGGGTGGAGAGGAATCTCAGAAGTCAAGTAACTGGCTGGGAAAGTGCCCAGAAAAAGGAAGCAGAATAAGACCATAGAGAGCTACTTTATTGGGGAAGAGATGTTCCTTCCCCTCTTCATTTCTGATGACGAAGTACAATGCCTGTCATCGGAGAAAGATGTGAAAGTAGGGCCTCTCTATCCCAGACATCCGAGGTGGATGTCCAATGGGCTCAGGCCATGAAAGAGCTCAAAAAGGATTTTGAAAAGCTAGTTAGACAGGTGGAGGAAAAACTGGGAAGAGAAATGAGAGAGATGCAAGAAAAGCATGAAAAACGGGTCAATACCTTGCTAAAGGAGACCCAAAAAAATGCTGAAGAAAATAACACCTTGAAAAATAGGCTAACTAAATTGGCAAAACAGGTTCAAAAAGCCAATGAGGAGAAGAATGCTTTCAAAAGCAAAATTAGCCAAATGAAAAAAGAGGTTCAAAAGTTCACTGAAGAAAATAGTTCTCTCAAGATTAGAATGGAACAGATGGAGTCTAATGACTTTCTGAGAAACCAAGAAATCATAAAACAAAACCAAAAGAATGAAAAAAATGGAAGAGAATGTGAAATATCTCATTGGAAAAATCAACTGACCTGGAAAATAGATCCAGGAGAGACAATTTAAAAATTATGAGACTACCTGAAAGCCATGATCAAAAAAAGAGCCTAGACATCATCGTTCATGAAATTATCAAGGAAAACTGCCCTGAGATTCTAGAACCAGAGGGCAAAATAAGTATTCAAGGAATCCATCGATCACCGCCTGAAAGAGATCCAAAAAGAGAAACTCCTCGGAACATTGTGGCCAAATTCTAGAGTTCCCAGGTCAAGCAGAAAATATTGCAAGTAGCTAGAAAGAAACAATTCCACTATTGTGGAAATAAAATCAGGATAACACAAGATCTAGCAGCTTCTACATTAAGGGATCGAAGGGCCTGGAATAGGATATTCCAGAAGTCAAAGGAACTAGGACTGAAACCAAGAATCACCTACCCAGCAAAACTGAGTATAATACTTCAGGGGAAAATATGGTCTTTCAATGAAACGAGGACTTTCAAGCATTCTTGATGAAAAGACCAGAGCTGAAAAGAAAATTTGACTTTCAAACACAAGAATGAGAAGAAGCATGAAAAAGCAAACAGCAAAGAGAAGTCATAAGGGACTTACCAAAGGTAAACTGTGTACATTCCTACATGGAAAGACAATATTTGTAACTCTTAAAACGTTTCAGTATCTGGAATTCAAGTACCTGAGAATCCTTCTCGGCACTTTGGACTTTAGAAGTTTTCCATTTTATTCAATTCTTTGTCCTCAAGCAGGTGAATAATGAAGTCCAGTTTGTGAAAGACTGGAATAGCTCATGCTACAGTTGCTTAAACTCTATGGAAAGTTGAGTAATTTCCTCCCACCCAACCACAAAATATTTTTTTCTGGTTCCAGATTTCTGAGTCTACAGAGGATTGTGGAGAATAATATTCTCTAATGTCTAGAATTGTTCATGGATGAGGATTTTAAAAAAAAAAAGGAAACTAGTGTTTTTATGTTCTGGTTTCCTAGTTTGTAGACGTAACTCATTGTTAGCGTTCACAAGTGACATCCTCCATGTTCATCTTATGTTTGTCAGTGAGTTATATGGCAAAACTATTTAATTATTATTTGCTTTATTTTTTGCTAATAGGAGTCCTAATTTTATTATAAGGCACCACTAGATAGAGTCACAGATTTGTTATTTTATAACCTGCCATGTTACTTCTCTTGATATATTATGTATCATGTGGATAGTCAATAAATATCCAGTGATGATCCAATATCACTTCTACTTGGGAGCTTTATGACTGGATATCTTTCACTGAGCTTAAACTTGAAAGTTACTGTGTGAGGAAAATCAGTGTAATCAACTGAGGACTATCTGTGACAAAAGTTTAATTTTAGCATAGTTTTGATTCAACTTCCTCCATCATCTATTTGTGAAAAAAATTGATTTAGCTAAAATTTTACTTTAAGGGAAAAATGTTAAATATGAATCTTTTTGGAATAGCATATATTTGAAAGGAAGTCAAAATTATTTTGTACAATTTGCTGAGTTGGTTGAATTATGTCTCTTGCTGTGCTGATAACAGTCAAAAGATTAATTATGCCTATTGGCCCCCAAATCCATAAAACTTTATTGTCCCTTTTTTTGTACCCAACACTGTGTTAATTAACAAAGATATAAGAAGTACAAGACTTTGACCCTACCTTCAAGAAAATTTTAGGCTTGGGAAACAAAGGTAACATACATGAAAAAAGGAAAATTAATTGGGTAAATCGGAGTTGACTGCAATTAGCATACTCTTATTCTCCTTTATGTTTTTTATTAGTTTGGATTTACCTAGGAGATTATAAGAACTTGGACTGAAAGATTAGCAACCCTGTGATGAGATGAATGTTGATGTATGTGCTAAAAACAGAATGGAACATCCAAATAAATCATTCTGTTGATTATCTTATTTATAAAAAGCACTGGTTATCTCTCTAATTAAGAAGACTTGGTGTGACTCATTAGGAATTTTAAAATATAAAATGCAGACCTGAGGATCCCTTGAATACAGTTTTGTAAATTTGCAAAACAAATTAATGTCGTGTTTAATAAAGAAGACAAGTATTATGGTAATTATGGGTTTTCTCAAATAGGCAATTAGGATAAATTTTATTATTCACAGAGCTTTTTAACAGATGTTCTTTCCAGTGTCATCGTGTGCCAATCAAATGGCTGCATTCTCCCTTCACAAGGTTAAGATAGAACATAGAACTTTGACATTCACCATGATGTGCCATGACTTTCCATTAGTATTACTTGTCTGACTCTGGAGTTGAAAAGGTACTAACCACGTAAAAATAGCCATCATTCCCATTAACTGTGGAGGGAACTAACAATGGAGAATGTGACTAGGGAACTACCAGGAGGTGAAACGCTGGAGATGTTAGTCACAAAATGGTACTAGTAAGTACGAAGAGGGTCCCTTCTTGACAAGCAACTTAGTTTATCCCCACATGTAGCCTTGATTAGAGACAGTAAATGCCATAGAAGAAAGGAGAACAAAACAGAGCTTTGAGTAAACAGGTTTTAAGTCCACTGAGCCTAAACACTAGCTTCTCTTTATCTTTCTACTACTTTTCAACAATGTCTCTTTCAAAGAGGGTCTATTTACTAGTTACTAATTTCAAAATAAAATTAAAAAAGGAGAACCTGTCATGTGTGATCTTCACTGATACATACTTTGTATAGGTGATAAAGGATTATGCTAGACCATGGAGGCTCATAAGACCATAAATTTAGAGTGGAGAGAACCCAAGAGGCCATTGAATCCACACACCTTATTTTACAGAGAAGGAATCTGAGGTCTAGAGATGTCAAGTGACTTGCCTTGGGTCACCTAGCTAGTATCAGAGGCAGGATTTGAACCCAGGACTTCCTGGTGTCAAAACTAGGGCTGTATCCACTCCCAACAGAGATTGCATTCTTGTCCAAATCCAACATAGCTTTCCCTCATCCTCCTCCTTTCCCTTTTTTTTGGTGTATTCTGCCTCCTCATTCCAAAGCAGTATAGAGAACTGTAGTGTAAACTACATACAAATAAATGAGAAAATATAAGCATGGAGCACAAGTACCTCTCTGCCCTGCAGCAATGTCAACAGCCAGGTCCACACAAAACAGACTAAGCAAAAGTGGAAAATATCTCCAGACTACTACAGTTAAGCTGTTGAAGTTTTCTTCTGCATTACCTGGCCATTGTCTCCTCTACCAGTGCTAGTTGTCCCCTCTTCAACTTACAGATTGAGAGAACTGCCTGGAATGTTGAGAGTTTAAGTGACTTATCCATTGGTTAGGCCCAAACAGCTACTATGTATCAGAGATGGGATGAGAACCCAGGAACTCCTGACTGAGACCACACCAGGATGTCCCTCATTTCATGCATTAAAGGATGTAATTCCCAAATGATAATAAAATACTCAGATACTTATCTAGAGTCCAGGAAGACCTTCATACAAATAAATACTGAAGATAATGGTATTTATTAATGTGAAGAATATCCAAATTCTTAATTTCCTTTAGAAGACATTCCAGAGTTTTGTCATAAATTGTGGCTACTTATGCAATGTTGTCATCAGTAGTCTGGATAATTTAACTATGTATAATCAGTTCCTTCGAGAGAAGGCTTCTCACTGGGTTGTGGCAAACTTAGAAATGGAAGACATGGAGGGAGGGTCTTGGAGGAAAGGCAGGTGAGGATGAACTGTGATCCACATCACTGGAGGGGTTACCCACATGGACGAGATCACAGACTGGTGCAGTACTGGGGCATTTAAAAATGAATACACTACTTGGATTGCAGGATCACTTCAAACACGGGAGTATCTAACACATTTTTTATGACATAAAATTTTACTTAATTGTTGCTCTAGAACAATTTTGTGTTCTTTCCATAATCCATTATCAGATTTAGGGGGTGGCCTTAATTACCAATAACTTCCCTTTCCCTTACAAAGTAGCTTATCCCCATTACATATAACGTTTGCTGCTAGTTTTAGATTGATGCCACTTGTCATTTTAAGGAAGACTCTCCCTTACTGAGTAGTTCCCCACACTCCTCAATTGTAACATGTAGTGAGTAACAAGTACTGAATCACTGCATACTTTGCAGCTTTAGATCTTTCTGTTCTTTCGCTTTCCCAATGGTTATACTATCAGGTTCCATTTCTACAAGAAAAAGAAAAAAAGGAAAGAAAAAACCTTATACTGGAGGTACCATACCAGTGAAGCCATCATAAAAGCCTTTTTTTAAGGCTTAAAACAACTCTCCTTGTACCAGTGGAATCTAAACTGTTTCATTGAGAAATTGTCTGGAGTATCTCTCCTCTTGGCTGCTCTTAATATAAAGTTCTGGTAGAATTTTGAAGTCCTAAGAAGGAGCAACAAAGCTTCTATTCCATTGGTGTGCCATTCATTTCCACATAGTTTAGAATTATCTGGCCCATTTCATAAATTCTAATTTGGACAACTATGGATGATGGACAGAAAAGACAAGGTATTTCCAACAGTTAGGAATTAGAACACACTAAAGGCACCTAAGCTTCTCAGCCTTCAGTTATTGCGTGCCCAGTCAGCATACCCAAACTCAGCCCTTCTCAGAGATGCATCAGTCCCATACTCCCATTACCCCTGTGCTGCCCAGTATCATGAAAGAGCCTCCTTGCTGATAGTTGAAATGGTCAAATAAGATTATTTCCCTGGATATATTCCCAGGATTCACCCTTTTTGTTCATTAAAAGTATAAATCTGCCAATAGAGCGCTATCTCAGGCGATAAATTGGACAGTCATAATCTCAGTGAGACTTCAGCTGGTCTGCCTTCTCTTACCAAACATATCTTAGAAACCCTGATTCTTCAAAAGTGTGTGTTTCTCTTTCTTTTCATTGTGGCTTGTATCCCTGAGGGAACTTTTTTGGTTTCCTCCAAAGCTATATGAGTTCCTGCTTGGGCACACCAGAACCACTCATGTCGCATTTGGTATGGGGATTCTGGTGGGTATAAGCATGGCAATGACAACTCTGCTCCCAACCGCCTCTGTATCATTTAAACTCCATACTATTTGTCCTCTGCTGCTCACATCTTCCTGTCTGCCTAATGAGGGCAACAGCATCATACTGCATTTGATCCATTTGTAAAGTTCTGTCTTCCACATTCACCCTGTGCTCTGACATCATCTTTCTTAGGTAGAAGCATTTCCCATTTTCTTTCCCAATTCTGGGCACTATAAATGTGTCCCAGAATCTAGCAGAACATTTTCTCCCCCTAGCACCCTCTCCTCAGAGCCCTAAGACCTCTCTGGGGAGAAGGTAAGCTTAACAAGAGACTATCTCTGTACCCCTAAGCTTCTCCACTAATTTTTGAAACACTCTGACCCCGAGCCAAGAATTCCTGCCAGATGAACTCATTTCCTCAAATCAGTCTCTCTTACCTCTGTGGGTTTTGCCTACAGCACTCAGGCAGGTGATTGGGTTTACCACACCTGAAACTAAGTCTGCTGTTCTTTCTACTCTATAATCCAATTGAGTGGGGCCTCTAAGTGGCTCCCAGCTGTACCATCTCTAGGCTTCCTTGACTGATTTCTGATCTCCCTGAGAAAACTTCAACTCTCCCCCCTCCTCCATTCTGTCACTTGGTTACTGTCAGGTCTATTAGCCCTGCTAAATCCTGTCCGACCATGGACCACACACAGACATCCAGATGAACATAGACACATCACACAAGCTCCTACCTGCCTTCCCAAGAAAGTCAGCAGCCAGGCCTCACACAAGAAGCAGGAATAAGGAAAGAACCTCAGACCACTATAGCTGAGCTGTTGCAAGTGTGGAGAAGGCTTTCCTGTCTAACCACAACTATCCCTTTCCCACCTCTGCATAAAATACAGGCCAGTTTGACAAGTATACACTAGTGCTGCAAGCAGCCTAAACTGAGCTTAAACACTTTTCTTGCCCATGTAAATGTGGAACTCACAAAGCTCCTTACTGGTGTACAGCCCAGGCTCTTTGCCTCGCTCTCATCCAGTAAGCAACAGTAATAAAAATAACAAAAAACTTCATTATAGAACTTAGCTTCTTAACTCAATGATCTAGAAGAATCAACAGCATATAGTGACATAATCTATGAAAATGTCTCTTCCCACCCTCCCCCCATTTCATAATTCCATGATAGCTGGATCCGTTGACTGCTGTTGACCTAAAGGGAATGAATTGAAGAATATACAGCCAGATAGTGCTTTCAAGTCCAAAAACCTCCTTTTCCACTCTGCTTTCCCTGTCAACTAAGACAGTTGATCCCTCCAATTTTACTGATGACTTAGCAATTTCAGTACTCTCGTTGCATGTCTATTTTTAATATGTGCAGTGGTTTGTTCCTTTATCGAGGAGCACCCTAGATGAAGAAATGGCCTGATTCCAGTTGGTTTTCTCCCCCACCAGTTGTTGTTGTGATTTCCAGCTTTCCTTGGTTGTTAGGCACAATGTGCATGAATACATTAACACATCAAAATTCATTAAATGAAAAATGGTGGAGTTAATTTTTGTGGTTAAGCAGTTACATGTTCACATAGATCCAATAGTTTAAAATAAGATTTTTAAACAGAGATTAGAGTTGGGAGAGGCTGGTTAACCTTGATCAATGAACTCAGAAGGATTGTGGTTGAATCCTCTCATGTTTCAGATAAGGAACCCAGAGTCTTAGGCAAGTCGCGTAAGGAGTCCAAGTTACACAGCTATTTAGGTGGAAGAATTGGACCTCGAATTCACATCTCTTAACTCTTGTTCAAATGACTTTTCCCCCTCTGCCATTCTGAGAGTTAAGATGGCCATTTCCTTCTGCTGTCACCTTCTGCCTTGCTGCAGGATTTGTCAGTTTGCTATTTCTTAGTGTTTGTCAGCTTGAAAAATTAAATTAATATTTTAAAAGAGCTGGAAGCAAGGAAGCATTCACTTTTTAAAAAATTTAGATGAAATTGTCTGTGACTTAAAATTGAAATGTTCCACAATGGTAACGTGACTCATTGTTCTCTTTTACTCAGCTTACATATTTGTCCTCTCTTCTCTTCCATTAATTCATCAAGTGGGCATGTCTGCCTTGCATTTGAGATTTGGTGTTGAACTTTAAATAACTCCAAATGACTCTTACACTTTGCTTTATTGCTGTCATCCAAAGGGAAGACATTAGGTACATGTTCCATTCACCCCACCTTCATTCTGAGACATGAGTGTACTAGTTAAGCATTTTGTATTATATTTATTTAAGTCTTAACTGAGATCTGAATTATCTTGCAAAAGCCACAGTGATACTAATTCTGAGACACATACAATGATTTAATTTTTACTTTATGTTTGCACTTTCCCGGGAATGCTTTAAAAAAATGTTTAAAGGAAGGTCAAAATTGGAAAGATAACTGAATTTGAAAAAACTCTGAATAAATGGTATGAGGTAAAGAACTTCAAGTGAGAGTGAGGTTGGGAATATTGTCAAAAGAAAAAACCTAATATACAAAAGAGAAAAGGAACCATAAAGAAAGGCAAAGGGACGATGGTCTACTGAGGTCAAAATGGAACTGTTTCTCAGGGTTGATGATGTCTATTTTCAATTGCAAGAACTTAGGAAAGAGAGACTTTGTTCAGGAGAATTTTTCCTTAGAAACTTAATTAGGCAGAGAAAAAAGGAACAGATTTGCGTAGCAACAGAATGTTGCTATGCCAAATTATCACATGCTGGGGTATAAATTCAGGCTAAGAAGCCTAACAGATCCTTGCCCTCAAAGGATACTAATCCACTAATTTGCATTAAATGTCCTATTTCCAGAATTGTGCTATAATATAACAGCATGTTTTTTCAAAGTATACTTTAAACAAAAACTATTCTTCTGTGGTTTTCTCCACAATAAATCTTTTTAAATCCACATGTTCGGCTAGATTTGGGTTACTGTTCAATTTCTTAAAATTAGAGTTTTGCAATATTTCTTGACTCAATGATTTTAGTGGTTTTAATGTTTTATGGTTTGTTGTTAAAATGCTATGGAAATAAACTTGAAGTGCCTGGATACTAAAAGTGAAATAATTTGTTTTTGTGAAATATCAATTTAATAACTAAAATACTAATACTTTGAGAATTGAGTTATGTTCAAACAGATTATCACATGATCAACTCCCTTAAGTAATATTTAAATAAAATGTTTTCTGTCACTGGATGGGAATCTAATCTCTAATTAAAATAGACAGTTTTAGGCTTCCTTATACTATGTTTGCACTGAAGCCATTTGTGAACTAGTGTGTCCTCGGCTCAAGAGCTAGAGGGGCCCTTAGAGGTCGTCTGGTTTAGAGGCTCTTCGTTTCTTTTGGACTATGGACCATGTGTTAGGCTGATGAAATGTATGGACCCCTTCACAGAGAGTTGTTTCATTCAGTCGTTTTTCAGTCTTGTCCAACTCTTCGTGAGCCCATTGAGGGTTTTCTTGGCAAAGATATTGGAGTGGTTGCCATGTCCTTCCTTGTACAGATGAGAAGCTGAAGCGGTGTTACCTGGCTTGCCCAGGTTCATGCAGTCCCTAAGTTTCGGAGGCCAGATATGAACCCAGGAAGATGAGTCTTCTTGACTCACACTCAAGTCAAGACATAACCCCATGATATTACTGGTCCTTTCAAAAAAAAATCAGTGACCAACAAGCACTCCTTCCACCGCACCACCTAGTGGCCCTCAGAATAATGGTTTCAAATGCATGAAATAAAAAATATATGAGAATATAGAAGAATACAGAAAAAATATATGGAAATACAGTTATTCACATATTTTTAAACATGTTCATTGACCCTAGGTTAAGATCTTCTGATGTATTTCAACCTCTTGGTTTGATTATAACTTGAATGTATAGGGGTGTGTGTGTGTGTGTGTGTGTGTGTGTGTTTACAGATGTATACATATACACAGATATATGCATTTCCTTTTAAGATCAGATAGCTCTAAGGCTATCATCTATCTGGGGTGTTCTTCAGAGAGTGGGAAAGAACTCTCAAAGTGAGCACAAATCAGAAATTTACATATGCTTAAATATTTAAATATGATTCTAAATGAGATAGAGAAGAAAAGATGGATATAAAATACTGGAAGAGAAGACCTGGCCTTCCCTCTGAGCAGTAGCAGTGGAATACTTGGTTGCCATGGATTACTCTGTGGAATTGCTGTTTTTAGGTAATCTACTTCACAGATCTTTTGGACCTCTTAACTGGCAGGAACAAATAATACAAGAGTGAAACTCTTCCAGAGTCATTCGGCCTGTCCACAATTGTTGGGAAATACCTTGAAATCATAGGGATGCTTGCTGAGATGCTGTGTTGTGCAACAAGTTCATTTTGAACAAGAGAGGGGTTTTTTTTTTGGTTCATTATAATAGACTTAGAAAATTAAAAGTAATAAATTCACTTGAAAATCACCAAAATGTTCTTTTATTTCTGAATTATATGAGTTTTGTAGTTTCTTAGGTAATCCCTTTGGACTCTGTTCAGATGAATTCTGCTATTGGGTGGAGGCAGGGACACTGATCCCTTCTGATGTCACGCCACCCTCTTGGAATGCTACATCTGATTTTCAAAAGTTAAAAAACATGCTTTTCCACAGAAGCTAGTTATTATGCTTTTTTTTCCCCCAGAGTTCATTTGAATCTGAACTAGAATTGTTAAGATCTCCTCTCCCCTTGGCATGTTTCTCTAGAGACTAGTCTGAGTGTTCCAGCCCCTAATTCCTGGTTAATAAGATAATATCCGTAGTAGGGTGAGGTTCTAGAAACAGAATATTCTGGCAAAATAAATCTCTGGCTGAAATCTAAATATGCCCCTTGGGGTCAGTGGACATGAATAGGTCTGTCTGTATAAACTTCAGTTTCCTTTCTCAGCTAATCAAAACTTATATCCAAAGCATCTAAGAGATGCTTCCGGTTCATAATCTGTTGTGTCTGTCTGTCTTCTTTATTTCTCCTATTATGTAATTAATAGTGGAACATTGCCCTGGATAAGAACTCTCAAAGTATGATCTCCAAAATGTCCGAAGAGTGATCTTTATAAATAGGATTCCTCCCCATTCTCAGGGGATATCTTCTGCATGTCCCAGTAAATGGCCCAGTCCATGAACACTGTGCCTCATCGCCTGCTTCACTGAAGGAGGATAACAGGTGCCAGGAGCATAAATCACCAAGATGTGGAGACCTCCAAGGTTCCCAGCAGTGTCCCCTGGGTACAATTGCCCAAGTGACCTGATTTTTTTTCTCCTTTCTCTAGTTTTCCTCTTGCCTCCCCTTCTTATTAAAGGGTGGTCTAGGAGGAAGATCAGCCCTCCCAGTGTTGTTGTGAGGGTCCAGTGAGATCGTCTTTGTAAAGCCCTATGTAAATGTTATTCATACCTTATTATTATTGTGCCTTTATGTTGCAGCTGCAGCCTTAATAATGAACCCCTCCCAAAACTTGCCAAATTTGAGCACATAGGGAAAAAATTCATCACCCTTCATCTACCAGGTGTAGAAGAGATGACCTTGGCCATTTCACGTAAACTCCATAGACCTCAGTTTCTTTAACTCTAAAATGAAGGGTTTGGATTAGGTGGCCTCCGAAGCTCCTTTGAACTCTAAATCTTTGATCCTCAGAAAGGTACAGAGATTGTTTTCTGGCAAAACCCATGCAAAAAAAAAAAAAAGAGCTATACTGGACAAGAAAAAAAGAGTATAAAGACTACAAGGGAGGGATCAACATACTGCAAGTACTAGAAAGTATGAATTATGTATGTGATGTGATAACATCTATACTTTTCTTAATTATGAATTAATTTCCTCAGGATCCTCTTTATTCATCCTTGACCCAAGTCAATCTAGCTGACATTGTTGGAATGCTATGGAACTCATTCTTGGAAGCCTCTGGATAGTAAAAATAAAATTAAAATATTTATTTTGTTCTTCGTTAAGATTTCATTGGCATAGGGACCTCCCGGGAAGGAAATCCCTTCTTCCAGCATGGGTCAGCAACTGCTTTACAATTTGACATTTGAGAGAGTTACCATTGGTACTGAAGTGGTTAAGTGACTTGCTCGTCCTTAGTATCAGTGACTGATAGGCAAAGACAGGATTGGAACCCAGGTTTTCCTGACTTTACCTCTGGCCTTTTATGGTCCTATTGCCTACAGAAATAATGACTATATTTACTTTGCAACTACTATATACACCTTCTGCTACTGCTGAAATTAGCTCACTCAATTAGAGCATAGCCAAATGAGACATGGTTTCAGTCTAAAGAATCCCCAAATCTAGCCCATTGATTCACCAATGGGTTTAGCTACTCACTAGGGAGACTGAAGTTAGGAACTGTGGTAAGTTCGTTATGAAAACATCAGTACCACTAGAAATAAATCAGAACTGTTATTTTCACATATGAGTAGCATTATATATTTCATTTCTTAAGTGAAAGCTAGTGACAGAATTTTTAATAATAATAATGATAAATACTTAGTATTTATATAGTACTTAAATAAAGTTTACGTGTTGTCTCATTTTAAGGGACCAGGAAAAACACCATTAAGTGCCTTCCATCCTTTGTAAACAATCATTCGTGTATTTTTCAGTGGATTAGAATCTAAGATGTACTCTTTCTCTATTTATTTATTTGGGGGGGAAGGATGGGGCAGGCAGCAATCTGGATTCAGTGACTTGCCCAGGATCACAAAGGTAGTAAAGCTCCGAGGCTACATTTGAACTCAAGTCCTCCCTTTCACTATTTACCATAGTGATCGATCAGTTGTCACGCCTACAACCTCCTCATTATAATATGATTTAAACCTCATATACAGAATCCTCCACACAACCCAGATCTATAATTATGTAATTTTATTTTTCACTTTTTTGTTACTTTTATTGGTTTTATTCAGGACAGAGGTTTGAGGGCAATAGTTTTGCTCTGTTCTAGTCTTGAATTTGAGACCATGATGTTCTAATGCCCCAGAGGGGAATATTTTGTGGAGAACCAGAAAGCAGCTGCTTTACTGCTAACGAGAACTCCACAAGTCATTGATCCTGTGCCTTCCTCTGCAGCAAGGGTTTTGCGTTGACTATTTTGGTTTCATACTCATCTGCCTCAACACATCAGGATGCCTCTCCATCTATCTATTATCCTGAATTTGCCTATAATTAATATTTCTATAGCAAATAATATAATTATTTCTTTTACTTCCAATGTCATTCTTTAGTAACATCATTCCAGTCTGTTAAAAGACAGGCATCATGGCCATTTCAGAAAGTCTAACTTTTAAAATCGTGAACTCTATTTTTAAAATACAGGCTTGTTTTATCATAAGGTGCCACAACAATTCAGCAATTAAATTGCACCTGCATTTAGATGATCTTAAGTACTATCTGTTTCTCCATTTGTGTCAAAAAGCCTAATTGGCCTAATTGAAAGCTAGTCTGAACGTCTGAAGGATCTGAGTTCAAGTCGTACTTCCGTCACGTGTTTGCTATGAGACCCTGAGCAAATCACTTATCCTCTCAGCACTCTGTATATCTCTCTAAGATTGTAAGTCGCAGGGAAGGTGCTTTATTTTGGAGTTTCCTTTCCCAGTGAAATCTCAGGTCCAGGTTCAATTCAACTCAGTAATTTGTGGTTAGTAGAAAAAAAATAAAACCCACTGGACTCTAGGAGGCAAGAGAAGAGAATTTTAGGCTTTCCAATGCCACTAACTCATTGTGTGACCTTAGTCATTTCACATCCTTGGTGGTCTGTTTCTCTTGTAAAATGAGAGTGAGTGCCAGATTGCATGATCTTAAAAATCCTTTCCAGCTCTGATATTCTCTGATCCTGTGATTAGATCTGTCTACCCCTAATAGAAAGACAGTTAGTTAGAGATACTTTAAATCTCTTTTGAAAAAAAATTATTGATTCTTTTTTTTTATTTCATTGTCATTTCCCAGTAAGTCACCCCATTCTTCTCCTGTAACCCTCGTAATAAAAAAAATTAAGCTAAGCAAACTGACACACCCACCATTTCTGACAACATATAGAATATTACACAATTATGTAAGTGAGAGCAACAGTAAAAAACACCGCAATTTAGATTGTTGCAGCAATCAAATCTGCTTCCAAAACATTTTTGTTCTCTTGACTGAGAGGGGGTAAATTTCTTCATTCTGTATTCTGTAGTTCCTAGTAGTCTCGATTTTCTTTGAATTTCTCATGTTCATTTTCCATTATGACATAATAGTATTCTGTTGAATTAATTTTCCGCAATTTGCTCTGCCATTTGATACTCAGGGATCATCCAGTTTGCAACATTTTGATATCCCAAAAAAATATTGATTTGAACATATTCTTTTTTACCTATGGGACATTTTTCCTGCATCTTATACCTCATTGGGGCTTCTGCTCAGGAGGGAGATCAAGATCATCAGATCACAGGTTATAACAATGTAAGTGCTTTGTCCTCAAATTCCAAATTATTTTACAGTGATCAGATCAATTCATAGCTCAAACTACTGTGTGTTATTTATTGGTGTGCCTATCTTCCTATAGTTCCTCTGAAATCAATAGTCTATTTTTGTCTCTTCTCATCTTTGCTGATTTGGTAGGTGTGAGATTTACCCTCAGAGTTGTTTTAATTTGTATTTATCTTCTTATTTGTAACTTGAAGCATATTTTTATATGGTTATTGATAGTATTTGTTAGGTACATTTCTTAGGCCATCAAGGTAACATTCAGTTTACTAATTATAGATTGGTAATATCCTGCATGGGAGTAATGAACAAATTATAAGAAATCATCCCAAATATCTCTTTACATAAGATTACATCTTACATAAGATTTCCCCTTAAGTAATTAAGATTCTTAGATACCAATTACCTATATTGTCATAATATAGGCATGCTCAGATTTCTTAGCATTCCTTTGCTAAGAACTCAGGCTTACTAAAATTTGAATCATAGCTCCTAGCAATACAGCTCTTTATAACGAACAAAATGAAATGCTGATCCTCTTTTAGGTTTAGAAGCATTTTATATTGTCCTGACCATAACAGAGAAATATAACAGCTATATATGACTCTTGTGAGGCAATTGTACGTGCTGTAGAAAAAGCACTAGATTTAAAGACAAAGGTCATGAGTTCAAATCCCAGATGTGACACTCGAATGAATGAAAAAGCATTAAGTCCCGACTATGAACAAGGCACTGTGCTAGGACTGGGTATATAAATACAAAAGTGAGGCAATTGTTGTGTTTAAGGAGCTTCTGTTCTAATTGGAGACAACAACATACGTAGGGCCATAGTTTACAAAAAAGGGGGGAATTTCTGTTTAGTGAATCATAGGAATGATGAGTAGAACCATGGGATACTTGGTTGCCATGCCATTTCCAGAAGCAATGAAACTATTTATTGGATAGAGAGTTGGGTTTGCTCAACAATTTTAGTTGTTAGACGAGTTTGTGCTTACTAGTCAATTCCAGTCACCTTAACAAGTCACCTTCTAAGTTCCCTTCAACCTCAGTTTCTGTGATCCTAAGATGCTTCAGAGAAAAAATATTTTGACTATATAGTGATGGTTTTTTGTTAAGTTCTGATATGTTTAAATTCTTTGTGAAACAAAACTGACCCCATTAAGCAGACTATCTACCCTCCCCCATGCATGTATCTTGCCAGAGTTTGCTTAACAAGTTGTTGGAATTTTTTTTAAATGCCTGGAATGTCCCTTCCCCCAAATCTCTGCTTACTGAAGTTCTATCCATCTTTAAAAGACCCAGTATGAATGCCACCTCTTCTGTGAAGCCTTCCCTGATCCTCCATCTCCAGTTAATAATCTTCCTTATCTAGTAAAATTTCAAATAATACCTTTTGTACATTTGTGTCATGCACTTATGTATTATTTTGCATTATAGTTATTTATGTGATATATCCTTCTATTAGGTGATAGACTTTACGACAGAAGGGACAATGACTGTGTAAGTCCATATTTCTCTACCAGCACCCTGGACAGTGCTAACTGGATGCTTGTTAAACTAGCTGTAGAACTTCAAGGTTAAGGAAATGAGTCTTGATGTAGGATTTGAAGAACTTGTTTTGTTTGAGAGATTAAGCTTTTAGGAAAAGTGTGGAGGCAGGAATGTATGACATGTTCATAGGTCAAGGATTTTACCAGTTTGTCTAGAGGATAAGATTCGTGTAGAACAGTGAGAGATAAAGTTGGAAAACTCATATGAGAATTTCTGTTGGATGGTCTTTGATGCTAGACTTGAGTTTAGGTTTTCCTACTCTAGACAGTAGACAGCCATTGAAAATTTTTGGGCAGGGGGTCACCATGTTCAGCACAGTATGTTAGAAAAGTTGATTTTATGGCATATCATTTGGATTATTTGGGAGTGGGGCAGAAGGAAAAAGAGAAAGTAGAAACAGAGACACTATTAGAGAAGTCCTTTAGTGAGATGACAAAGACTTGAGAAGTTGGAAGTAGAAAGGATGGAACAGATGGATGCTATTGTTTCTAAAAAAGAACGAATAAAATTTGTGAGGCAGTGTAGTATTATAAAAAGACCATAAGAGTTGGGTGTTGGGAGGTACTTAGGTTCAAACCCCAATTCTGGCACTTAGTAGCTGGGTGATCATGCACGAATCATTTAGACTCTCTGAGCCTCAGTTTTCTCATCTGTGAAAGTGGAATGATAATGACTATTTAATTGGATGGTCTGGAATATCAAATGAGACAATGTGTGTAAAGTTCTTTGTAAACCTTAAAGTGCTGTATAAATTTCAGCTATTCATTAAGACAGGAAAAAATCAGAAAATCAGAGATGGAAAAATTAAGTATAGACAGAGAAGGATGATTCCAAGGCTCTTCTAGCTGAGAGAATGATGGCACTATGGATTACTAATTGATAAGCAATTAGGCTAGACTACTCTTAAAAAAAAATTGGCTTCTGTTGAAAGAGGGAAATAAGACAGCAATGCAGTAGGCTCTTGTCCCAATCAATTTTAATATATGAGATTGTATTATATTTTTGAATTCTGAAAATCTCACATTTCACATTGAACCTGCAATTTCAGGAACAAATATATATAATTAAAGCATCAAATTTATAAACAGGCATGTAAACAGAACTCTGTTTCATGAATTTGCTAGTTTCTTCCTTTGTAGACATAGCCATCTTCTGCCCCCATTTTCTTCAGTGTTTGAATAATTATGAAAGTCATTCAAAAAATAAATAACATCTCATCTAACTATAAATTATGTGCTATTGTTCTACATTGTCTCTATAGAAATTGAGGAAGAATTCTCAAGTTCATGGCAACAGCTATGACTGGCATAAAAATGCTTATTCTTAGTTTTCATTCCATTATTACTTTATAAGCTATAGAAAGTTGTGGAAAAATTTCAAAATCCTAGCAACTGAGAAAATAACTTTTATACCTGTATAATATCTCAACATGGATTCATAAATTAATATTTATTGTTGAGAAAAGACTTTTCATTACATTTTCGTTTAGTCTAAGGGATGGAAGGTAGATGTCTTTCCTGAGTTCCTGTGTTCACTAATAATTTATGCCTAGTGAAAGAGAATAGTTTAAATGAGAACAGTGTAAATTATAAATTTATCATCAGTCTTCTCTTTTCCTTCTGAAAATACTAATAATATGGGAGTTTTTCACCTAAGGTCCTTAAATTTATGAAATTCATAAAAACATATTTAGATTTTGTGAGGGCCATGGAATGCTAATCAATGAAGAATTGAAATTCAGGATTACCCAAAGGGCAGTGGAGAGAAAGGTATGTGTGAGTGGGGCACAGCACATTACAAACAAGAAATGGTATAGGGGATGTATAAAGTTTGTCATCAAAGAAATGTATGCACCCTAAAAAAGATGCAATGGTTATATACCAAGAGGAAGAGGTAACTGATAGATAGATGGTCCACATGCCCATGGGACAAGCAGATAGCACAGTAGATAGAGCACTGGGTCTACAGTCAGGAAGACCAGAGTTCAAATCTGGTCTCAGACAGTTAGTAGCTGGGCAAGTCACTTAACACTGTTTGCCTCAGTTCCATCACCTGTGAAATGAACTGGAGAAGGAAATGGCAAACCACTCCATTGCCTTTGCCAAGAAAACCCCAAAAGGTGTCACAAAGAGTCAGGCATGATTGAAACCACTAAACAACGGCAACCACATGCTCCATTGATGTCTATACAAAGTCAAGAGAGATAGAGGAAGAATCTAGTACATTGGGTTATAGATTTATGAGGGAAGGACTGTAGGCAAAAAGTCCCACAGGATGTACAGTCATGAATGGATCTGTGTCACTGAAGAAAGAGAGGCCGTCAGTGAGAACAGATCTATGAAAATATATTGAATTTGACTTATTCTTTCTTTAAATGCTCAATTGTTCTGGATTTTAAATAAGTTAAACAAATTTCCAAGAAAAGACTCTGCATACAAAGAAATAAAATTGAAAAGAAATTAGGTTTGAATAATGGTCATTTTTGTACAGCATGTGAATGCTAGCTAAATGCTCAGTGAATTGAACTGAACAGAGTATTTCATAGTTTATATAGTGCTTGTGACTCCAGTTGGTCAGACAGCTAGCATTGAGTAAGTGCTGACTGAGTCTGTGCCAGGTTACTGGTCACTGGGAATACAAAGAAAGACAAGAAATTCATGGCCTAATGAGGGAAACAACATGTAGGCAACTATCTACAAACAAGATGTAGTCAGGATAAATTGAAGATTATCTTGCTGGCAAGTGACGATAGCGAATAAGGGCCAGAAAAGGATTCTTCCAGAAGATATAGGGTTTTAGTTAAGACTTGAGGGAAGCAGGAGACAGAGACAAGGAGGACAAGCACTCCAGACTTGGGAGAGGTTCAGTGAAAAGGTATGGAGTTGGGGGAGGGAGCTCCGTGTTCATAGAATATCAAGGATGGATGTCACTGGATCTTTTCCTGTCAGTGCCTAGAGACGACCTGCGGGTCTCCTGAAACCTCTCTAGCCCAATATTTTTCAGCCATGGAGTCAGGAAGTCCTGAGTTCAAATCCAGCCTCAGACACTTACTACCTATGTGACCCTGGGGAATTCATTTAACCCTATTTGCCTCAGTTTCCTCATGTGTAAAATGAGCTAGAGAAGGAAATGGCAAACCACTCCAGTATCTTTGCCCAGAAAATCCCTGAAGGGGTCATAAAGAGTCAGACATGACTGAAAAATGACTAAACAATCAAAGCTATCTCCAGCAAGGGATTGAAATGTTTTCTTTCTCTAAAACAAACTAATCCTTATAGATTAATAATAATTATTATCCCTTTATAAGTCAACAAAATGAATAATAAAGTTCCTCACAGAGCTGGCCTTACACCTAGACACAGTTACTTACATGATTTGACTCAAGGGGCAATAGAAAAGAAGACCCTGCTTCAGTCACCACTAGAGATGCCTTCTTTTTCCTTACCGTAACCAAGAGTCGCCTCTCTGAAAACTTAGACACCCCTCAGGAAGGTCAAATTCTAGTACGTTAAGCTTTTATCACTCTGATCCATCATCATGAACATTTTGCTATGAATTTAACTCACCTGAGAGTAAAAGGTAAGGGATTGTGAAAGGAAGAAGAAAAGATACAATGCCATGGGGAATGTTCCAAGGAGAATGAAATCTATTAATTAAGATCTAATAATGATTTTATGATTTGGGGAACCTCTTGAAAGCCAATAAATGGCATGAGAACCTTTTGTACAGCAGGGACTAAGAGGTCCCCGCCAAGGTCCTGAGGAGCGTTGTGAGAATGGGTAATGTAGGCTTGATCTCTTTCTAACCCTGATGGCTATTACTGCTTGCACTATGTGGTGGTATTGTGTGCAGAGTACTCAAGTCCTACTTCTGACTTATTAGTTTTGTGACCATGGGCAAGTCCCTCAATCACTCTGAGTCTCCTTTTTTTCAATTTGTAAAATAGTATCTATCTTCCAGGGGGTTTTAAATAATTAAACTAACCAATGAATTTTAAAGCATTTTGAAAACTTTAAAATTCTTTATGTTTCAGTTATTTTTATAATTTATTCCTTTCTGAAGATGAGCATGCTGTATAGTAGCCATTATTTGAAAGTTTTAGACTCCAGTAATATAGTTAGAGTATCTTTTTCATTTTTTCTCGTTGTGGACACTCAATATATGCCAGAAACTGGGAATATAGACACAAGGAAAAAAGAAAAATTGCCCCTTTCTCTCAAAGAGCTTACATTTTAATGGGGAAAGACAAGAGATAAAAAGGAGCTAAAAGTTGGAGGAGATTGAGAAGGTTCCCTCCACCATACATGGTGGAGACATGTGAAGAGTCAGGAGCCAAACCCATGAAATGAGTGAAGGATTGAGCATGGCTGGCTTTGAGTATCATCCCCATTGTTTTTTCATCGTTTGAGTCAGGTCAGATTTCATGACACCTTTGGGGTTTTCTTGGCAGAGGTACTGGAGTGGTTTGCCATTTCATTCTCCAACTTATTTTACAGATGAGGAAACTGAGGCAAACAGGGTTAAGTGATTTGCCTAGGGTAACCCAGCTAGAAGTGTCTGAGGCTGGATTTGATGTCAGGAAAATTCATCTTCCTGACTCCAGGGTTGGCTTTCTGTTCGCTACGGTGCCTTCTAGCAGCAGCTGCCCTTCTCATTGGTAAGTTCTAGTAACTCACCAATCACCAGTCAGAGGACGGGCCTGGAAAGGGCAAAGGGATTTTTTTGGGTGAAAAAGTAGCCAGAAGGAGAAAATGTTCTAGGAAAAGGCAGCCTCTGGGTGAAGACCTGACTATAATTATAATAGCTTCAGTATATATCATATTTTACAGTTTTGCAAAGTGATTTCTTCCTGACATCCCTATGAGTTAATGCAAGGTAGATGTTATTATTTTCATTTTACAGAATAGGAAACTATAGCTCAGAGATGTTTAGCAACTTGAAGATCACACAGTTACTGAAGACAGAAGCAGAACTTGAACCTACTTACTCTTAAGTCCACATCTAGGGCTGTTCCTTGAGACCCCACCGATCAATGGTTTAAATTTAAATTACTGAAAATGCAGCTAAGGAAACTTCTCACACACTGTCCTTGTGATAGAGGATGGAGACTTGAATGATATAAAATAATACTTTAAAAGATTATATTCATTCCATGTCCTTAGAAACAAAATTGCAACAACATTGTGAAATTCCCCCCTCTTCCTCTTTGTGAGGAGCCCCATTGTTATTGTATGCTCAGTGAACTGGCACATTGAGAAAGAAAGTTTACCTCTCTTGTGTTCTCTTTGCTGTTTAAGTAATAGCGCACTCACAGAGTAGATTACACAGTGACGTGTATTTCTTGTTTTGTGTTTTTTTCCTGCCTTGACATAGCAGGCAAATATAACTGGTTCTGAGATCCTTGGTTTTCTCTTCATTTACAAGAGAAAAATAGAGTCTTCCATGTTTTTCTATTTTAGATGAACTGGTAGGATAAAGTAATCCCCATTTTCATTGACGTATATAATAATCTAGATGTAATTATCTCTAAACTATCATAAACTATGGGAATACCAATGATAACTTACTGTATATGTTTCTTGATGTATATAATTACATTTGGCAAAAGACTGAAGTGTAAGTGGAAAGTTTTCCAGTATTCGTCTGCCGTATTTCTCTTTTCAAAGTTACTGATGTCATCACTATATCACCAAAGACGTTGTGGTGATAGTCACTAGCGTAACAGGCCTTCATCCAGCAAAGACTACTTCAGATTCTCTCTTTATCAAATACCCCACTCCTCATCTAAGTATTTCACTAGATCTCCACCTGTCAAGACCCAGAACGCATTTGTCAGTAATACCTGAATCAGGGAAGACTTAGATCTGGAGCCCACATACAGACAACTGAGAATGGTTCCATTACCAGGTAATAGAAAGTAGTGTAGAAGGAAGTAACAGTGACAACTTAGTAACATAATAGAGTTCAAGTAAGGAAGACCCTCAACAGCTGTGTGATCCTGGGCGGGGGATTTCACTTCTCTCAACCTTCATCTTCTCATCTGTAAAATGAGGATGGAGCAGCTAGGTGGTGCAGTGGATAGAGCACCAGTGCAGGAGTCAGGAGGACCTACATTCATATCTCACCTCAGACACTTGGCACTCACTAGCTGTGTGACCTTGGGCAAGTCACTTAATCCCAGCTGCCTCATCCTGGGTCATCTTTGGTCATCCTGATGAATCTCTGGATTCAGATGGCCCTGGAGGAGAAGTAAGGATGGTGACCTGCACAGCCCTCCCTCACTCAAAACAAAGTCAAGTGCAAGTCATATCATCATTTCTCTAATGGCATGGTCTTCTTCGGCAACGAAGGATGAACACACACAAAATGAAGGTAATAGCAGCTACTCAAAGGGTTGTTTTGAAGATCAACTGAGATAGCATTTATAAAAGCACTTTCCAAGCCTTAAGGAGCTATATAAATTATTCTCATTCTTATTATAATTATTAACCTTAGCCAGACTTCTGGAGCATCAAGTTCAGGAAGAAAGGCAGTTAGCATCAAGTTGAAAATTGGTGTCTAGGTCAGCAAATGGAAAACCACATCACAGCTGTCTGTTGGCAGACCATGAGACTGAAGAATAGGTAGTCAGTCAGAGTCAGAGGATTCTGATAACAGGCAGCAGGGACCCATGGGAAACAGGCTGTAAAGCTAAGACTTCCTAGCCCCATTGGGTTTAGCATGGGGAAGTTAGGCCTCCTGATGCCAGAGGAACAGGGCTATGGGACAGTTTACCAAGAGTCTCAGGAACTGGAAGAGAAAATAAAGCCCAGTTACTGAAGGTAGAGCTCAGGGTGTTTGAAGAGCTGTCACGTGGAAAAGGGACTAGACTTGTTTTGCTTGTAGAATTAAGAGTGATGGATTAAAGGCCAGATTTTTAATTTAATGTAAAGACAAATTTTCTAAGAATTAGAGATGCCTAGGGAGTTAGTAAATTTCTGTCACTAGATATCACTAAGTTAGATGATCACTGGTTAGAGTTATTATAAAAGAGAACCTTGGCCAGATAAGAATAAGAATAGATGATGTCTGAGCTCTCCAAATTGAATATTCGCTGAGTTATGGGTCATCTGAGTTTCCTTTTGAGGATGGATTTCTAACTCCAAATGCATCTTCCTCTGACTTCAATTTTATAAGATCTTGTGTTTGTGAAAGTGGTATATGCTGGTAGCCACAGCCTCAAGCATACGAGCGCCATTCAGTTCAGAGGAAGATTCTCTCCAGCCTTAATTTTGGGGGTGAAATGCTATTCGCTCTCTTCTGTAATTGGTTAACCTTCTCCTTCCTCTTGTGTGCTTCTCCTCAAATCACTGCTGTGTGATTTGAACTTCTCAGAGTTGTAAGAATAAAGTGACATCTGCAAAGCATTTTGCAAATCTTAAACTGCTTATTAGTATTAGTATTCACAGATTATTATACGCATTTCAAGCATTTCTTATAGGCAGTACTCAACATTGTGGTCATGTACATATATGTGAGCCATATATAAAGCTGACAATAGCTCTCCCTTGAGAATGATTTTGTCACCATCCTCTAAATCAGGGATGGGGAACCTGTGGCCTCGAGACCACAAGTGCAGCCCTGAGGACTTAGAGGGCCATATGTGGCCTTGAGGCCACAAATTCCCCATCGTTGATCTAAATATATGTCTTATAACTGGCATATATTTGCTGTAACTTTGGGATTTATTCTGATTTTTTTGTGAGTTTTACATATGCCACCTCTGTTTTTCCTCCCTCATGAAAGATTTCTTAGCCAAATAGGTGTCCTGTTGAAGCACAGCGAACATAGTAGGCACTCAGTAATAACTGCGAAATGTAATAGGAAGAAATGGCACCTAAACATCTCTTTCTTTTTTTTGACCAAACTAGATTTTAAGTATGACATAAAAGTTTTTTCATGTCTGACTGCAGATGATACCACCAGGGATTAAAAAAGTGGAGTTTACAAAATTAAGAAATTGTCAGAAAGAAAGGATATTGTATTAGCAAGTAACTGGCAGTACTTTGCATTCAGCTATCTAGAACTCTTGGGGAATGAGTCATTCTGTATAGCCAAGTCTCCATATAGGTGAAGACTGACCCTATTTAAATAGGAAAGACTTTTAAAAAAAGGAATTTAGCTATTTTAGATGGAAATCTTTATCCTAACTCTAAAATAGATTACAGACTTTCCTGACTTCTTATGCAGAGTACCTTGAATATAGTCTATACTTTCCTTGATAACTCAGGGTCATCATTATAACACATTTCTTATTATCCTCTTACTTGGTGACATGGTGCTTTTAGGAGCTATTGGAGTACGGGGGATGTTTTGTCCCCACACTGGCTAACCCTCCTGGAACTTTCGAGTTCTTTTGTCTGTTTATTTTGTTGTTTTGTTTTTTTTTTTTTTCCAGTTTTTCTGTCTCTTCTATTGTCAAACATTTAGTTGTCAGTTCTTCCTTCTATCAGTAGGAATTATCAGCTCTCTCTTTTTTTTATTTGTAGCTCCCAATTTGTTATGGATTTGGAAGTGTGTATTTAGAATCGCGTGTAAAATAGGGATAAAAAAGCTCTGAATAAGACCTTGAAAGATGCTTCCATGACTGATCATTAATTAATAGATTTGATGCAATTTTTGGCTGTTTTAGGCATTTTTTGTGTGTTTGTAGTCTGCCTCGGAAGAATTCTAGATAAGCAAGATATCACAGTTTTCAAATTTTCTTTCCTGTCTCAGAAGGTTGTATGAGAGGTTTATTCTGACTTTTCATTAGCATGATAAGAAAAAATTATATCCCACAAAATGGGACTTCACGTTTAGCCAAGGATAATGTTCTTTGTGACCTGAATTCAGACCATGAGCTCATGATGCTCTTCTTGATACCTCAGAAATGCATCAGAATACCCAATAAAATGTAAATTAAGCATTATTCTGTCTTTTCATTAAGTCATAATAAGGAAAAATGACACCCACTCAAATGAAACTATGTGTTTAGCCAAGGACAATAGATTGATCACTTCCTCCATAGTCCTGGAGTTTCCAAGTCAATTCCTCTTTTGAAAAACATAAATGTGAAACAATAACCCATACTAAATTTCTACCCTAAAAAATTGCAAGTCAAAAAAAAAAGCAGTAATTATGGAGAGAATTTCCTTTCATTCTTACAGACTCTCTATTAAAGTATGTTTAGACACAAAGACAGCCTGTATCCTTAGTGCTGAAGAAACAATGGGAGAAAATTTTCAAGAAAATGTCCCATATAATAATATGATCGCTTCCCCAAATTGGCAGCATCCATGATATTTAGAGTGCTTTGCTGCCAAAGTAAAAGTTCTGTAAATTATGGAACTGCTTTGACAGTGACATTAATTGACCTGGTATTTGGAAGAGTTCCCAGGATGACTGATGAAGACAATTTGCAACTGAATCTTTTGTCGCCTTTGACTATTTTATTCACTTTGTACTATTTTATTCATTTCTGTTGTGTTTCTGTTTTCACGTTGGTGTTATCCCTTGTTTTGCCTTAATTTTGTAGGGGCTATCGGGAAAATGAAATAACATATCATAGGTAAACATTTTTTTTCAAAGCTATGCCACCATATAATTTTTTGGAATAGCTGTTTTTATTATTGTCATTTTTACTAGCTAGATGCAATTTCTTTGGATATTCAGTAATGTTTTTATCAGTCACTGGCATGGACTCAATGATTCAAGGAAGTAGTTTGATGGACATCCTCCTATGTATAGAAAATGTGTGCTAGATGGTAATATTATGCAAAAATATCTTAAGATTCCGCAATCCAGTTTTAAATTACATGCCCTTTTTGCATGTCAGCCTAAATTACATGTAAATTAGAATACACAGTTAATGGAGCTTTGCTTATGATCATCCTTTTTACAGGAAGTGCCTCTTTTAATAGTCTTCCTTAGTCATCAGTGAATCAAGTAATTCCGTTCAAAGTGTCACCGTGCTAAAATATAAGATCTTGTTCTTAGTCATCTGATTTCATAGAGATGGCCAGGGCATTGATAATCTTGATCTTCTATAAGAATAAATAGCCTAAAGATTGCTAAATATTAGACTTTTAATGGTTGAGAAGGTTGAGAAATATTTAGAACTTTTCAAAATGGAATTACAAAATGTAAGTATTACAAAACCTTATGATATGCTATGTAACTTGTATATGCTATATATTTTGAACCTTTTAAAGACTGTAATTTTTGAAGACACTTCATAAATAAATGGAATAGCATCCTTCATTTGTTTTTTAAGTATTTTTAAATAACTCTTTATGTAAAATAAACATTTCACATGGTCAGGGAGATGGGGGGGAGAATCACTTACTTCTTGAGTTATATGTTGGAATCATTAAATAGAAACCTATATTAGTCAGTAAACAAGTATTTATTAAGTATGTTCTAGGTACCAGGCACTATGCTAAACACTGGGGGTACAAAGAAAACTTCTCCCCAAATTGTGTGACCACAATAACAAGAACCAGAGTTACATATAGTAAGTCTGATACAAAGACTGCTACTGACAGTGGTGTTCACTTCCTCCGTGCCTGCCTCGAGGCAGTGCAGTCATCTGAAAGCGGTATTGATCTCGGTTCTGGTGTCTTCATTTTCATTGCTAGAGTTATTTTGTGTATTTTCCTGGTTTATCTTTCTTCGATCCATGTCAGTTCATAAAGTATCTCCATTTTTCTCTAAATTCTTCTTATCATCATTACTGTGAAATACTGTTCCATTGCATTCATATTCTCCAATTGATTGGCACTTTGTATGTTTTTGTTACTACAAAATGTACTGCTATGAATATTTTGCTGTCTGTGGGACCTTTTATTCTCTCATTGGTCTAGCTGTGTTATATGCCCAACAGTGACCCAGAGAATACGAATAGGACAATAGCTTTCTTCATATAATTCCAAACTGATTTTAGAATAACTGTCTGGATCTGTAGCTTCACAAACAGTGGGTTAGCTTCTCACAACTCACAACAAGATGGGAGAGACATGGGTGTATTTTTAGGCAGCCTCTCCATGTAAGAAGAGGATAAAGGAGGAGATAGTGTGAGAAGGTATTTGGGTAATGTGAGATGGGGAACTCTCCGAGAATATCTTGTTTTTTCAGTGAAATCAGAGGGAGAATAGGTTCTCAGCAGAAAAGGATGAACCAAGTGAAGAGGAGGGATGAAAAACAAATTCAGAAAAGCCTTTGTAGTGAGTGGAATTCTGAATGAATTAGGGAGATATAAAAAAATTCCTCATTGCAGTGATGACCCAGTTGACATTATGGTAACATAATTTTATAGCATTTCATGATCATCTCCAGCTCCATTCAGCAGTAAATGAGAAGGCTCTGGATAGTGGGATTAATCCAAATTTGGGGCTTGGCAAGGAATCATCATTGATAGGATAAGTAAGCTAGGAATTCTAATGTAGAGTAGGTATCTTGGCAAACAGCAGCCCTGGGGCAACATCTGACCCAGTCATCTTCGTGAGCCAACTATGGCTTCAAAGCTGTAGTTTGCTGCCCTTGAGTACGTGTGGATGATAAAATAGAACTCATTCACCAAGGGTTGAAATAGAGAAGGGACAAGAATGTAACCAGTATAAGCATGCTGACCTGGGAAATAGTTTAGAGGTAGAAGGGCTGGAGGTCACCATTAGGATAAAGAAAAGGATTATGAGTTGAAAAGCAGAAGGAAAGCTAGAGTAATAAAAGATTATGACCAGATAATGCAGTCTTGGAATTCATTTATGTAGAGGTGGAACATTTGTGGTTTATAGCAAGTCCAAGGGAATGGCCATGTTGTTGGAGAACAGCTGTAATAGTTAGAAAGGACTGAAAAGAAATATTCTGATGCGGAACTTTGACTCCCCAGTTCTAATTCTTCATTTTAGAGCTACACGTTTCTTGCCAGGCTGCATAGGTGACTCATCTCCCCAGGACTTCCTGGGCCATGCCTTAGAAACCTCTTTACGCTCTGAAGCTCACTCCACCCTAGACCACTCTCACATTGGGAGTACCCTTCCACTCCTGAGGCCTCTCCCTCCGGTTAGCTGCTTCCTCTCAGAACCTCAGTTTTTAGGAGTCAGCCCAAGCCAATCATGTCTTCATCCTGTCAGATCATCACTGCTGACTCACTTCCACAAGACTTCTTCTACCATGCCCCCATTCTGGGGACCTCCACCACCACCCCTCTTTTTCAGCTTCCTTTGTATGAGTTGTCTTTCTGTAGTAGAATGGAAGCTCTGATGACAGAGACTTTTTTTCTGCATGCATTTGTATTCCCAGCACTTAAAATAATGCCTAGCATGTAGTAGGTACTTAATTTCTTCTTGACTACGCAGAAAAAGTGTACCCCTTCCCCATTATAGCCATTCAGATATTTGAAGACAGTTTCCATGTCCCTTGCACCCCCATCATCATTTGGGAAGGTTATATAGATAAGAACTATGCTAGAATGAAGGTTTTTTGTTAGTGATTCAGGAAGGTATAATTGCTAGGAAGAAAAAGTGAAGTATAAAATAAAGAAAAATGTGATTAAAAATAAATACAAAAGACCTGTGGCAAATTGTGGAACAAACAGATTCCTCTTAGAGTCTGCTCACAGTATGAGAACTGGAAGGGAGCTTAGCAGCCATAAAATTATCACCCTAGAAACAGAAGCGGCCTCACCATCTGATTCAGCACTTTGATTTTACAAATGAAGAAACTGAAGTCCTGAGAAGTTCAATGACTTGTCCAAGAAGAAGAAAGAAGTAGAGGTGGAATTTAAATCCACAATCTCTGAATCCAGAGGCAGCATTCTTCCAACTTTGCAGTTGATTTTACCAGTGTTTCATAGCTACTTAGTAAAAAGCCACACCTCACTAACTCAGAACTTAGAAGCTTGTGATCTTCCAGATAGTGACTGGGAAGAATTCCACATTTCTTTGAAGAAAGGATTACCAAATAGATTTAAAGCTGAAGCAGGGTCATTGATATTTTTATCTACTTCAAGAAAGAAACTTTTCAATAATATTAGAAATACCCACTCGACAGAATCATAGAACCAAGGTAGAAGGAACCTCAAAGGAAAAGGAATCCCCACTCTCCCATATCCTGGGAATGATCATTCACTTTCTGCTTAAAGACCTTCAATGAGGAGAACCACACTGCTTCCTGAGGTCCCCATCCTACTCTAGAGTGACTCTAATGTTAAGAAGTTTTTACTGATATCAAGACTAAATTTACTTCTTTGCAACTTCTCTTTGCTCCTCATTCTGCCCCCCTGAAAAAGCAGAATGAGTCTAATTATTAGTCTTCCACAGAACATCCCTATCAAGTACTCGAAAGTCGTCACACTTCTCCACGAGTCTTCTCTACTTTAAACATTCTCAGTTTCTTCAAATAACCCTGACATGGCATGAATCCTTGGGGCCCCTCAATATGCCAGTCAGTCTTGTCTGGATCCCAAAAGTTTACCTGTGTTATTCCTGTAATATGACACCCAGCACCAAACATAAAACCTCTAAATGTAGTCCTGTACCCAGTTCTTTTAGTCCGTATCCAATAGATGCCAGTTTTACAGCTTCTAGGTCTTTTAATACCTAAGAAGTTGATTCTTCTGGGCAAGGAGACTTGAACTCTAGGGAAACAAGGGGCTCTCTTACCATCTCTTCACTTATTTTGAGTATCAATACTTTTTGCCATTTTTTACCTTTTCTTCACACACAACATACAGAGTGATCCCTCCACCCCTACTCGGTCTCTCACTCTTCACTCCACATGAGAACAAAGTGCTTTTTCTAAAGTGTAGGTTTGACCATGACATTCCCCTTCTCAGTGAACCCCATTGCTCCTTTTAGCCTCTAGAATCAAATATATATTTTTCTTTTTGGTATTTGGCTCCAATCTACCTTTCCAACCTTATTTCATATAGTGCCCCTTTGAGGATACTGTGGTCCAGGTACCTGGACCCTTCTTTTTACTGTACAGCATACATGGCTCTTCATCACAGACACACATACACATATATATCACACCTGTGTGTATATAAGCATATCTAGATATTTATCCACATGTGTATACCAGGGGTGGGAAACCTACAGCTCAAAGCCACGTGTGGCCTTCTAGGTCCTTAGATGCAGCCTTTTGACTGAGTTCAAGGTTTACGGAACAAATACTTTCATTAAGGGAGCTTGTTCTGTGAAGTTTGGATTCAGTCAGAGGTCTCCACCTGGTGTGTACCTGTATATGCACATGTCTATATATGCTGATGTCCACCTGTAGGACAGTGAGAATTACCAGAATGACCACCCTCGCTACTGCAGAATTTGAATGCATTAGTGCTTTGTTAACCAGTAAAATCAACTAAACAGAGACCTCTGGGTGATTAGATTGCAAACTCTATATCAACTTAATCAAATTTTACATATTCCCTCATGCATTAGATGCTCAGATATCAGTAAATGTAGATACCAATCCCAAATTAAGGAAATAGGCAATTCTGGACAACTAGCTTGGATTCATATTACAGTTTTCCTCTTTTCATTACCTACTTCAATGTTTGTTCATTTTGCGTTAAAGCCCTATGAAAAGTACTCTACAGTCAGGACTTGATCAGTGTCTTTTTATTTCAGACTTTAAAATCAAATACTAAAACCTTTAACGCTTGTTCTACTGAGAATGGTTGTACGTCTGTTAAAGAAGATACTTAGTCATTACTTGATTAATCCTTAGTTTCCTTCAATACTCTTCTCCGCTGTTACCTTTTACAGGAGCTTTTCCTGATTCTCCCATTTGTTAGTTCTCTCCTACACCCTTCCCATGATGCCCTTGTATTTCCTTTGTATGTATTTGATATGTGCTTCTGCACACATATGTTGTCACCTCTGCTGTCCTCGACCCAGTAAAGCATAAGTAGCTCTGCTTGAGTAGGTTTTTGTATCCCCAGTCCCTGGTACCTAGGGAGAGCTCAGATAATGCTTTTTTCCCCTTCTTTTCAGTTGAATGTATTTAATTTCCTTAATCATATAAACTTCTCTTGTAGAGTATGAACTGTTTTTTATTTATCCATTTATTCATCCCTTTATTTCAAAGTTACAAATCATTAAGATAATACATTGGTTGGTTGTTGTCCTTCATTGTTGAAGAAGACCAAGGTGACATCACTGTGATAAAGTCAAGTTTGGATGTGTCCGACTGTGACTTATCAGACCAACACAAGCTCAGAATGCCCTACCACAGGTTGGGCACAAATTGTCACTGAACATTTGGGGTGCATTCTCTGAACTTGCACATGCTGTGTTTCCTTTGAGCTGTTTCAGTTCTGCTTTGCTCAAAGAGCACAGCTTCTTCTCAGATGCGGGCACACCATGATGAGTTGTCCTGTGCCAGTGTCTCCCATGTCACACAATCAATTCCAAAGTTCTTGAGTGAGGCCTTGTATCACTTCTTCTGACCACCATATGAAAGCTTGCCCTGTGTGAGTTCTCCATAAAAGAGTCTTTTTGGCAAGCGTATGTTTTGCATTAGAACAACGGGGGCAGCCCATTGGGGTTGCACTCTCTGAAGCATAGTTTGAATACTTGGCAGTTCAGCTCAAGCAAGGACTTCAGGGTCTGGTACCTAATCCTGCCAGGCGATCTTCAGAATCTTCCTAAGACAATTCAAATGGAAGTGCTTCAATCTCCTGGTATGGCACTGGAAGACTGTCCATGTTTCACAGGCATATAACAATGAGGTGTCTCTGTAGACCTTCAGTTTGGCAGTCAGTCTCTTCTCTCCTATACTTTCCTTTGAGCCTCCAAAACACTGAACTAGCTCTGGCAATGCATGCATCAACCTCATTATCAATGTGTACATCCCTGGAAAGTACGCTACCAAGATAAGTGAATTTAACCAAAGGTGGTATGATGGTGGCTGATAGAGCACCTGATACATTAACATTTGTATAAATGTTGTATCTTTTCTTGAGGGCAGAGTCTCTAGTACTATTTTTTTTAAATTTATTATCTTAACAGTAGGCCTTGCATATAGTAGGTTCTGAATAATTGCTTGTTCAAGTGAATTCTGGTGAATTTTAGGATCTTAGAACCCACAGAATAGCCAGTGGAGAGCCAGTTTTGGAATCAGAGACTTGACATGTTCTGTTTCTGTATGACCCTGGTCAAGTCATTTACCTCCCAGTGCCCCAGGCAACTGTCAAGAAGTTGCAGGCAGTTGCTAATTTGCATTGGTAGAGGGAGTTCTCTATACTAGTTATATCACAGGTATGGTTAAAAACAACACCAACAGCCATAATGCTTGAATGGACCTTAAATGTCATCTTAGTCTTGTCCCCTCATCTTGTAAATGAGGAAACTAAGGTATGGAAATTTCAAATGGTTTTCCCACATATTGGACAAAAATCACAGAGCCACTATTCAAGCCCTGGCTCTCTACCTCCAAATCCATCTCTCCAGTGCAATTTTTTAGATGATCAGACCGACAGTAGAAATAATTCCCAAATTGTTACCTTATTCGTTGCATTCTAGCAATAAGTATTGGTTACATCATATAGTTGTATGGTCTTACAGAGCCTTGTTTTAGCCAAGCCCCAATGGCTTCCTGACTAGGATGGAGAGACTGCTGAGACCCTCAGAATTGTGATCCCTAAACTGCTTCTACATGCTGGGATTTCATGAGCTTTGGCAAAGCCCTAAATGCACTAAATTAGAAAGTCTGGAAATCCTGGCTCATCTCTTGATGGCTTTATATCCTCCCTGCTGAAGTACGAGAGAGAGAGAAAAGGAAAGGAGAGAGAGAAAGAAAGAGAAGGAGGGAGGAAGGGAGAGAAAGAGAGAAATAGGCCAAAAAAAGACAAAGTTCAGAGAGGCTGGAGATGGAGAGGTGTGGCTACCCCTCAGGTCCGTATCAGTGCAGTAGGATGCCCTTCACTCGCAAGCGATTTTGAAGTTGGAATGCATATTTTTCCCCTTAATTATATACACCCTCCTTCCCCTAGCCTCCCATCCTCCGCCTCTGCAGCCTGTCTTATTAACAGTAACTCATGTAAGATCTTCAACACATTAGTGCAGTTCAGTAATGGGCTCATATGCAATTTGATGAGCAGCCTGTAGAGCAGATCCATCAGTACAAATATCTGAGACAGGCACTGGAAATGAGTGTTTAGAAGGAGGAAGAGAGCAGCTGTCTTGCCTTTGAGAATCAATCAATCAGTGAACATTTATTAAGTGTCTACTGTGTGTCAGGTACGTTGCTGTGTATTGAAAATAACAACAGAGGCAAAAGACAGTCCCTGCCCTCAAGGAGCTTACAATCTAAGGGGGAGACAAAATGCAAACTAACATATACAAAGCAAGCTATGTATAGGATAAATAGGAGATAATTAAAAGGAGGGTACTAGAAGAAAAGTGATTGGAGCAAATGGACTTTTAGTTGAGATGTAAAGGAAGCCAGAAAGGTCAGCAGGTGGAGACGAGGAGGGAGAGCATTCCAAGCATGAGGAACTAAAGGAGAAAATGACCAGAGCCAAGAGACAGAGCATCTTGTTCCTGGAACAGCCAGGAGGTCAGAGCCACTGCACCAAAGAGTGTGTATTGGGGAGTAAAGGGTAAGCATAGCAACACTGAAAACTTAGCAAAGGAGGTTTGCTTTGCCCTAACACATCAAGAATGTACAAAAAAGGGTAGAGAAACACTTCTCTGGATGGAACCCCCTCCGTGAAAATGTCTGGTCAGTAAGTCCTCAATCTGGCAACTGATGTTGTCTCAAGGACACAGTGACCCCACACTTCTCCTTGAAGCAGCAGTGTTTTAACATCAGTATTTTTCCAGTGAAATGCTATGGCTGTGAAAAATACTCTCTGATAACTAAAGGATTAAGGTAGATCCCTCAAAGCATAGCAGAGAGGAATGCGATGTGAACAAACAGTGCCTGGCCCACAATCAGCCTTTAATAAATGCATGTTGTCTGACCACAACAAATTATGGATTGGAAAGTATGCAGAAGTGGGATAAAGGATATCATCGAAGAAACTTCGGATCGGAACAAAAGATGGCCTGTCCCTGTAGAGCAAGTTCCTGTGTGGTATCCACACAATGTCAAAAAACCCCGAGGAATGTCCCAGCTGCTGAATGTACTCACTTTTACAGTATTATGGGAGCATATGGATGGGAGACATCCAGGATGGGCAGGCTTGGATAGATTGTGTGTGCTCTGCCTTATTAAAGTTTAGGGGAACCCTTAGATGATGAAATTCCACACCCATTTGGGAGCATTAAATTCAATGTAATAAGTATTTATTTTTAGGGAATATATAATCTTGAATATTGTTACCTAGTTGCTACGAGCTCTGTTTGGGGACTGGGGGGAACAGTATTGAATGCAGAAGAAAACATGAGATTTTTAAACTCACGGGGGTTTCATATACAGCATTGCTACATTTTCATGACAACATAGAAAGATTTCTGCATTTCCTAACAGAACCTGAATTTATAACAGTAAATTTCTAGGGCATTTTCATTTAAGTGTTTATCAGTATTCTTAGAAATTTTGATTAGTTAGAAGCCACGCATTCCAAGTGGAACTATGTTCCATCCACTGCCAGGAATCAAATAATCAGAGCAGTATTATAATATGGTAATATATTATACTCCCTGACTTTCTGCCACCCAGGGTATGAGACTTCCATGTGACAGTTGCCTAGCACCAGACAAAGGTTCCCAAACTTATTTTCCCCACCTCCCCCTTATAAAAAATAAAGTTGTCCCCCTGGAAATCTACTTTCTTTAACCCTTTGACAGTTTCGGTTTTTGTTTTTTTTTTTAGTTTGAGTTATTTCAAGCTATTACCATCCGTCCACCCCCACCCCTGATCGTTCTAGTGCCCCCAGGGGGCAGTATTACCTGCTTTGGAAACCTGTGCATAACTGGGAGAACCAAGTATGTCAAATGATACAGTTTTTAAAAATAACGTATTATAAGTTCTTCTATCTGTACAAATGCACCTTAAATTTAAAAAAAATGCAAACTGATATTATTTTACTTTGAAATAAAAATCTTCATCCTACTAACTCTATTTTTTTTTGCCTTATGTATACTTTTTATAAAAAAATGTCCTGTGTCCATTGACGCAGCTTTAGTCCTTATAGTGCTACAGCACCTAGCCTTTATCTCTCATTCTCTTTCTCATAGTAACTCATCAAGAACAACATTCTCTGTCTTCCACGGTTTAAAAGTGATTTAGATCTGTTTTTCCTAAGGGCATCCCTGGGCCACCCGAAAAATGCAGTCATAAGATCACCATTCTTTTGCCAGACAGTCGTAGTATTCACTCTGAGGAAATGAGGTCAAGTGCCTTAAGGTATTTTCTCCATCTTCCTCCCCAGTCCTCACTGTCTAACTCAGTCATTCAAGATGTGAATCAGGGTATAACAGAATAAAAAGTGCTCACAGAAGAAATTCAGTGAGAAGATTGATCCAGGCACTGTATGGGATTTTTCAGTTCCATAGTTACATTAAAAATGCAAATATTAATGTTACTTATACCTGAAATTTCATTTAAAGTCAAGTATTAGCGAGAGCTTCTAGAGATTTGTGACCTGATCTCATATCAACAGAAGTGTCATCGTGATGATGATAAAAAATTTACAGGTTTGGATGCATCCTAGTATAGTAGATAGGGCACTAGATTTGAAGTCAAGGAAACCTGAGTTGAAGTCCTACCTTAGACAATTTCTGGCTGGGTGACTGAGTATATCACTACCCTTTCTCACCTCAGTTTCTTCCTCTATAAAATGAGGGAGTTCGATTCCACGGCTGCCAATAACCTTTTCAACTCTCTACCTATAACCCTAAATAAGCCTTCCTTCAATCATCCTAACACAAATCTTAGACTTGGTGATAAATGTTCCTCTTTTACAAGAGGAGCAAAAGACTGAAGGCTAGATGCAAGTTAGCAAGGAGATGCCTACAGTCAAGAACATTAATGAAACAGATAGAATATTATCGATGATAATAGGAGCTGACATCTGTATTGCATTTGGAGGTTTACAGAATACTATCTATCTTCACACCATTGCGTCTGACCCTCACACTAACCTGAGGAGGTAAATGCATGCGTTTCTTATCCCTGTTTCATAAATGACGAAGCTGAGGCTCGCAGAGTTTAATGATTTGCCCTTGAAGACATAACTACCAAATATCAGGGAACCAGTACGTCCCTTGAACTTTCTACTACACAACACGACCTCTGTGGTTTTAACAGTCATAAGATTTTGAATGGGGCCAATTCCTCAAAGGACACTGATAATAACAGAAGAGATGATTTTCTGGAATGTTAGAAAACTACTGAAGGTTACTCCAACCTTTTATTTCATTTTCCAGTAAATACCTTTTCGAAAAGATGTCCGTGTGACTTTGTCCAAGCAATCACATAAGTGCAAATGCCTCTTCCTATCCTTATGAGAAGGATACCCATGAACAAAAAGCAACTTGGTATCTGAGATTTTGCAACTTGGTATCAGAGTTTTTTGTTTTTAATTCAGTAAGCAATTATTCAACTGTTGCTAGGTCATTAATCATTCAGTGGTTTTACATATCTTTCGTATCCATATTTGAAGCAGTGTGGGAAAAGCACTGGCCTCAGGCACTTCCTAGCTGTGTGACCCTGGCAAGTCACTTTACCCTGTTTGCTTTAGTTTCTCATCTGTAAAAATGAGCTGGAGAAGGAAATGGCAAACCACTTCAGTATTTTTGCCAAGATAACACCAGAATGGGGTCGGGTCACAAAGAGTCAGACACAATTGAAACAAGAAGAGTTAAACAGTGCTGCTAAAAAACTAAATTACTACTTGTGAAGAGACTGAATTTTTTTTTTGTTTTTATTTTAATATATCATAGGAAAGCATTAAAGAGCAGATGCATGGCATTTTCCTTTGATGTTCTCCAGAGTTTTACTTTAAACTTGTCTGCCTTATAATTGATATTTTAGGATGTTTGAGTTTTTTGTTACAGGCAGAATTATATAGATATAGCCCTGTAAATGTGTATACCCTCACTCTGAATAAAATTGGATGGTAACTTGCCCCATAAATTGATATACACAGATATTGGGGACAAAATTATTTAGTTCATATGTGCCAAACTAATATATAAAACTTGCATGTTTAGAGCATATCTGCCTTTTGGGAATGTAAACAACGTATAATATCTTTGGCTAATGTTATGTGCCTGTATAAAAAAAAAAACAAAAAACAGTACACCAGCAAAAAAGCTACTTTTACCATAGTTAAACTTTGCCCTGCTAATTTCTGCATTCTTTTGAAGAAAGGATCAGACCTTTCAGTGAAATGAATACTTTTGGTGCCATATATAAGCCACAGTCTACCAAATGCTGTGAAAGTAAGACATTCTGAAACAAGTTACGTAGAAGTAAATCCTTCAAACTGACTCAGAGATTTGATTGTCTCTGAAACAGCATGCTGGTCTGCACCAGGTTTGTCTGCTTTGCTCTTGTGTAGCTAACAATGATGTGTAGCACGATACTATAGTATGATTTTTTATATGTTTACAAGAAGAAATAAGCACATACAGCAACGTTAATCAAATTCGCATGCATGTGATAAATCTTACTTTGCAAAAGGTATTTGAACAGTTGGATTTCTTGTGTGTATCTCCTGTTGAATGTGTTTTGGGTTCCAGAAATGTTGTTTAAAGCTTTTTTTAACTTTAGTTTTCGCTGTAATTGCACCTTTCTGCATGGAAAAACCATAACCAACATGGCTTAAGTGGTACCCAGAACGACTTTCAGAGGGCTGTCTTTATCCTTTAAATTGTACTTGAGTGTAGAAGTATAGTTGTTCCTGGGTGTATTGCATGGGCTGCGTTATCTATAGCATTGTACAGTAACTCTAGAAAAGACAGTATATTTCACTGATGCTTGCCTGATAACATCACTTCTGTGTTGTAACAGAAGGTCTTTCTGTGATGTATGTAACTTGTGGGGCTTTTACATATCAATGAGTCATCCTGATTCCAAACCTAGTGCCCTGTCCGCTGCACCGCTGAGTTCCCATTCAACTCCTAGCTCCCTCGTTACTCTGTTCTGTCTAAATTACTTAGTCTCTCTCAGCCTAAGTTTCTACTCCTGCAAACGGGTGAAATAATACTTGTTCAGACTATGACGGCAGGAGAAGCACCACAGGACTGGAGAATGCAGATGTCACTATTTTCAGAAAAGGGAAGATAATAGGATCTTCCAACTACAGGCTGCTGAGCTTACTTTTGATTCTTGAGAAATTGTAGGATATATTGTTTAAATGCATAGTTGGAATGAAGGTCCAGAAAAGGAGGTAGAGATTCCCAAAGAGGGAAAAATAGATTGGACAATGGCTCATGTTGTTCTTAGGGACAGAATGGAGAAATGTGGAATAGCTGACTTCTACCATATTAGACAGCTCTGGGTACCACATTTTAGGAAGAATTTAGTATCTAGAGGAAGGATTGGTTGAAAAAAGGGATTTATTCTAGAGAGAGCACATGTAATGGTAATTTAAGGTATATGGGGGGGGATGGGAAGAGTGAAAGATCTTCCCCACCCATTAATGGACCTCAATACCTTTTACTTAATTTCTGTTGAGGCTCTGGGTTAGAGGGTCCTGCCCTCCTGCTCTTAAAAGTGTATAAATACTCTGAGGTGAGGGTTTCCTTGGGGGATTACTCATTGGAAGTGTTTGTTTGGACAGATGAGACTCTGAGCAGCTGCTAAGGAGCCCCCTGACTTTGAAAATCCAGATGTTAGTACTTCTCTCTCGGGTAACTATGTATCTGTGTAATGGTCAGACAGTTGGATCTGTCTGTGGATCTGTGATGTATGCATTGCTTATGGTCAGACAGTTGGAAGCTTTGCTGTTGGTTTTTATTTCTTTGTATTTTCTCTGAAGTTCAGGAGGCTGAGTTTTTCCCCTGAACTAAGTGAATGATACATGTGCTTGATTAAAGCAGATTGTTGACCCCACAAAAGTTGCCTTTCCTTTTAGAAAAGTAGATCTAAGAACCTGTACAGCAGGCCCTCCTGTGTATGCCAGAGTCCTTGCTGTTACAGCACAATATTCCTGTGTTTCATATATATATATATATGTTATATATATATGTTATATATATATATGTGTGTGTGTGTGTGTGTGTGTGTGTGTGTGTGTGTGTGTGTGTATAGGCAAATTAGCTGCCTTAGTAAGGAGGTGGGTTACCCCTCACTGGAGGACTTCAGGCAAAGGCTAGTTTGGTTTTAGACGGGATGCTTGTTCAGGTCTTGGCTGGGCTAGACAGTCTCTGAGCTCCCTTCCACCTCTGAGATGCTGTGATTCTGTGATACTTGACAGTTTTGTCATAAGGATCCAATGAAATAATTTATATGAAAGCATTTTGTAAATAAAAACACTATATGAATGTGAGTTATTTGCATCTGTAGCATATAAAAATAGTATGTCTGGAATGATGATGCTGAATCATCAGGGAAACATTAAATGATGGTCGTTATACTAAGCCTCATGTGGCAGGGAGGTGCAAATTATGTTTACTTAAAAATGTTTAATTAACAAAAGTTAATTAACTGCCTACTTTGTGCTAGGTACTACCTTTTCATTAAAAGTAAAATTTTTTAAAAGTTTGTCAATTAAAAATCTCAGATATTCGAAGATAAGAATTCACATTTATGTAAAATTTTACGTTTTGCAAAAAATGCTCTTCACACTAACCGTGTACCAAACAGGGAAAATTCTCCCCATTTTGGAGCTGATAAAATAGTCCCAGCACCCTAAGCAGTTATAGGGTGGAGACAGGACTCAAACTTTTATCCTGTCCCTCCATGTCCAGTGCTGTTTCCATTGCATTCCATGATGTTAGAATATTAAACTTTCTAGAAAAGATATAAATTCATCAGATTATAAATCATACATTTCTATCTGCAAGGGACCTCAAATCGATTTAGTGCACAACCACCTCATCAGAGAGTTGAAGAAATGGAAACCAGGGTGAGTGAACAGCGGATAACGTACTGAGCCTGTAGTCAGGAAGACCTGACTTTAAATCTGACCTCAGAGACTTGTAGTTACGTGACCCTGGGTAAGTCACTTAACCTTTGCCTCAGTTTCCTCATCTGTAAAATGAGCTGGAGAAGGAAATGGCAAACAGCTACAGTATCTCTGCCAAGAAAACCCCAAATGAGGTCACAGAGAGTCACGCACAACTGAAAATGAATAAACAACAAAGACCACTTGGAGCTAAGCAGCTGGCTAAAGTTCATACAGATCTTAAGTGACAGAGATAGAATATGAACCTAGGTTTTCTGATTCCTGAACCAGTCATTGTTCTTCACCTTATATCTCTGTGTGTGTAGATGGAGTATTGGGCTTAGAGTCAGGGAGGCCTGAGTTCAAATTCTGTCTCTGACATTTACTGACTTTATGACTGTGGGAAAGTCCCTTAACTTCAGTTTTTTTCCTCCGAAATGGGGATAATAATGCTTGTATATTACCTACCTCTCAGGGTTCTCATGAGACTCAAGAAAGGTAATTTACTGGAGTTTGATGACTTTAATAAGGCACTGTACATATAAATGTCTATTATTATCACTGCATATTAAAAAAAATTAGCTTATATCCTATGTATAAATTTCCTACTATTGTAATATCAAGAAATATGACAGGATTATTTTGTTGCTTTTTGGCATTAGAAGTTTACAAAATAGCCTTCCAGTGGCCTGGAATATTCATAGTGACTTACACACCATACCTAGATTAGTACCAGTAAAATAGCTCAGGACGTCTCCTTAATTTTTTTGTTTATGTCTACCATGGCTATGCATCTTTAAAAAGCTGTAAGCAGAAATAGATCCTGAGAACTTCAAGGACTCCCCTTTGAACGTTTGCCCCTGGGAGGAAAAAGAAAGTCAAAGCACACCCTGGCTACAGGCTAAACATCCCTGCTGTCTGGAAGGAGGTGTTCTTCATCTGCTAGCCCAAGACTACTGCTAAATATAGGATGTCATTCCCTAAATTTATAACAATATGTAGTATAACCACATTCGTGTTTATCGAATAAAATGTCTGAAATCTATTTTGTGTAAAGCACAGGAGGAATTCATTAGCATTGGAGTTCCTCACATGTGCGTTATGTCACCCAGTTTGACAAAATTTCTTTAATAATTCATAATGATCTTAGAAGGGCAGTATTTATTTTTTCCCCCAATTACACAGCCCCGACTTGACTTCACCATAGTTTCATGCCTGGGAATTCATGAGGTGGGAAACATTTGACTGCCCTAATTGACAAGTGGGGAGCAAAGCCATGGGAAATAATGTACGGAGAGAATGCGAGAACGCGAAATGCATTGGGGGAGCTCTGCTCATGACAGCCCCTTTAATGCACTGTCTATTGACATAAAGTTATTGAAGCAGTCAGAATGCTTACTTTAGCCACTTTATGCATTTGGAGGAATATGGGCTTTTCACTTATTTTCTGAATAGAGAGAACTGTTCTTGGGTCTTCAGGCAAATGAGTTATAGGTCTTGGGAACAAGCAATTTCTGACATACCGTCTGCTCTCTGCCTGCCATTGGCAATATCTGTGAGTACAAAATGAACATACAGTGAAGGAACAGGAGAATGTCAGGATCACTTGAGAACCCATCGGTAGTGTTCTAAAAATGATTGTCAAAAAAAAAAAAGAACTAAAATTGCTAAAGCTTTTGAAGTATTTCCTTAATTTTGTGAGTTTAACTATTCCTTAGGGCACTTCTAGAAGGACAGATGACAACTGTCTCCTGAATACATGCTATTTTGCACATGAGAACCTGTGCAAAATGTCATCCCCAGGCCTCCACTTGCAGTGATAAGTTGAAGAAAAGATCACTTCCAGCTATTAAGGCTTTGGAAAACAAATGGGATTTGAGCCAGGCCTAGAAAGATGAAGGGAAGATTTGAATCCAAAGAGAGAAAGAGGGCATCACAGGCCTCTGGAACAACTTGAATAAAGACTGGAAGGTACAAGGTCTTTTTAGTAGATAGTGAGTTAGACCATTTGGGACAGAGCAGTAGTTCCCAACCTCTTTCAGTTACCACATTCTGTCATTTCCCTGAATCTTTCCATACTCCCTATCCATTATGAAAGGAAATTTCTAGAGTTTACCATGCATGTGCACATCAAATATAGATTAATTTAGAGATAGAATTAAAACCTTGTCAGTATGTTTTCTAAGAATGGCATGTGTTTCGTATATGACCTATATGGAATTGCTTGCCTTCTCAATGAGGGGAGATGGGAATGGAGGAAGGGAGAGAATTTGGAACTCAATGTTTAAAAAACAAATGTTAAAAATTGTTTTTATATGTAACTGAGGAAAAATTAAATAATAAATACCCAAAAAAACCACTAAAAAGGAGAATGGTATGTGCTTTTCCAAGGGTGCACCAAAAAATTTTGTAACTTCACTAATTTCATCAGCTAAAAAAAATCAAGTAAAATATTTTCCTTACCTCTTTGACAAGCTTCTCCTTGTTGTTGTATCATTTCAGTTCTCTCTGACTTTCCAAGATGCCTTTTGGGGTTTTCTTGGCAAAAATATTGAATTGGTTTGCCGTTTCCTTCTCCAGCTCATTTTATACATGCAGAACTGAGGCAAAAAGGGTTAAGTGACTTGCCCAGGATCACACAACTGGTAAGTGTCTGAGGCCAGATTTGAACTCAAGTCCTCCTGACGCCAGGTCTAGCACTCTATCCGCTGCAGTGCCTGGCTTCCCCTAAGTTTCTCCTACCCTCTGGTTGAGAACCCCAAAGCTAGAGTCCTGGAAAGAAGTGAGGGATAACAGTAGAAGTGTAGATTGGCCTAATATGAAGCCCATCATGAAACATAATCTGAATAGGTCTGATTGACCCTGCTCTAATTAGAGTATAAACTTTCCTCCCTCAGGCAACTATGTAGAGCAGTGAATGGAGCCCTGGGCCTGGAAGACCTGAGTTCAGATCTAGACTCAGACACTTGCTACCTGTGTGACCCTGGGCACTTAAAATCTGTCTCCCTCTGTTTCCTGAACTGTAAAATGGAGACAATAAGAGTACCTGCCTCATACATTGTTGTGAAAATCGAGTGAAGTCACATTTGTGAAGTGCTCAGTGTAGTGCCTGGCACATAGTAGGCACTACATGAATGCTTGTTCCCATCCTTTTAAATAAGGATTGCTTCATTCTTTGTTCTCACATCTCCTAGCGCAGCACATGACTCATGGTAGGTGCTTGATAAATAATTGTTGATTCACTGCCTTCTAATTTTAACCCTTTCTTCTGATGTGGTGTTAATTTTTTATCTACTTCTCTGATACACTGATGTCCTTACTATACATTCACGTCTCACTGAGGAGTGACTAAAACATCCATAATCAGTCATTTCTCTTTCGAATAATACAGAGTTTATTTGAGTTTTTTCTTGATGTTTAGCGTGTGCTGTATTTAGTGTCGTGAGAATTTGTTCGTGAAGAATTCTTTCATGATGTGCAAATTCAAACCTTTCAATAATCTGCACGACCTTGGCCTCTTTCCTTTTTCCTGAGCTGTGTTTTTATAACACAGTTCTCACTGTCCTCTCCTATGCTTGCCTTCATATGAAAAACACAAACTATCAGTTCTCAAGCTTTTCCTGCAATGTCTTCATGCTCCAAAGAGGTACATCAGCTGCGCTGTTTTGGCACGTACTTCTCACTAACGTTACATGAGGTGAAATGACTTCAGGAGCCACTGAATGAATGCTTTTTAAAATTCACTTGTAGTCAAGTGATCAATCAAATGTTTGTTGCTTTCTTTATGGATGTAATGAATGATTATTGTCAGTTTCTTTCTTTGCCTTTCTAGGGAAAATCTCCTAGAAAAACCACTCTTCTATTTTACCCTCAACTTCCTTAAATTTTCTATTTTTTTTTTATCAGTATAGTTCCACACCTCCAGGGCTATCACCTTTAGAGAACTGATACCTAAGCTAATATTAGTGTGTATTCTAAAACCTTACAATTGTTAGCACTCCCTAATACTTTTCTGCCATTCTACTACATACAGTACTACAGAATCACAATGTGACCATGTAGGAGTAGGAGCCATTTTAAGGGTTGCTGGGAACAAAGAACTCCCATCATTTAGTAGCCGTACTTGTAACAGGGACCTGTAGGTTGCCTAGTGATACAAATTAAATTTCTTATATAGGGTTATATTTCTAGATTAGAAAAAACAAACCATTGGAAAGCATTTCATCAATAACAATTCACATATAATACTATGCACCCAGATGTATATTTTCTGTATTTTTTAACATATGCATTAATAAATTATTAATTGTTCATCTCTCTCAGGGTGGGAACCTGAAGCCTTGAGGCCACATGTGACCTTCTGGATCCAAGTTCCAAGTTCTACAGAACAAATCTTTTTTATTAAGGGGATTTGTTCTGTGAAGTTTGGATTTAGTCAGAGGGCCACACTTGAGGACCTAGAAGGCCACACGTGGTCTCAAGGCTACAGGTTCCCCAGCCCTGACCTACTATGTCTGTAGCATTGTATTGTGCTTCATCAGTCGTTTGGTTTTCTTTTTTAAGTGTATTGTAGTGGAAAGAGTCCTGAACTTGAGGTTAGGAAATCTATGCTTGAATCCCATATTCACTCACTCTGTGACCATGGGTAAGTCAGATTTCCCCACCAAACCTCCATTTCTCATCTTTAAACTAGGGATGATAATTCTTGCCTCACCTAAGTGACAAGGTTGTTGTGGAAAGTGCTTTGTGCATGGATCTAAGCTAGTATTAATTGTCTAAGTAATAAAGGTCCCTATACCTGGGATTGTGGGAAATATAGGAGGAGAGGGAAACAGGAAAAAGAGAGCACCTGTATTGTGGAAGAAATTGCAATTGAAAAAGGGGAAACAGCACTAACATGAAAGCATTTTAAATGGTGTAAACTATGTTTAAAAAAATACTGAAGAGACCCTGAATATGGTGGAGCGGAGTGAGGTAGAGAGGGTTTCTTATAAGACATCAAGGAGAGGCTTGAATGGGTTGACAGAATTATGAAAAAAAATTCCACGTTTTTGTTTTTTTTTTTTGTGAAGGCAGAGGCAGAAGTGAAGAGATTATATAAAAATTCCTTGTTTTGAAACAGGGTCCATAAGGAAGAAGTAAGAATGATAAAATTGGTGGTCTACAGTTACCATGGAGACAGATCTTCAACTTGGACTTACTGCCAAGTAGTAACCACGAAAAAAAAAATCATGATTCTAAAGTAGTAGAAATAAGCTTCTTAAAAGCGGCAACTATACAGTGTGCAATCACATGAGCAACAGGACCTTCCTGACAGCGAGAGTCAAAGGGTGAAACTGATTCTGAGAAGGGAAATGAGGAAACAACACACTTGAAAAATAAGTTCAGTTTGCTGAAATTGCAAGCAATGGATGAAAGGCAAAACTTCCTTGGATCTCTTAGAACTATTCATGTGGTTTTGAGACGTTTTAAAAGCCTTAGATATTTTGCAGCTATCAATGTGAAATTTAATGAAAGTCTGGATCTTATGCACTTGGCACAAAACAAAAAATATTGCCTTACTTTTCCACTAACACTATTATCTGTCCAGTCTTCTTCATCCACTTTCTACGTTTTGACATAAACAGGCATTTATTAGCCTCCAGCGATATGCCAGGCACTGTGTGAGGCAGGTGCTGGGGATGCCCAGACAAAAATTGAATGATTCCTTCCCTCAAGAAGATGAAGATCCACTCCATCACAATAAGCAACATTTTGGGAAATAGTGTTTCCATATTTATTCAGAAAACATATTTTGTGGGTACTGAATAAATATCTGTTGACTTTAAATACTTTTAAAAATTTAAATACGAGTAACTTCTCATACAAATCAAGGAGAGCTCGAATAACAAAGATAAAATATTCTTGTACTTGAGTAGCATTGCTCAGACAGTATTGCCCAATCATCTAATAAAAATTCAAACTGTAATAGGATTGAAGATTTTAGAGCTAAAAGAAACCTTAGGGGTCCTCTAATTCAGAGGTTCTCAATAGTTTTTGTATCATCAACCCATTTGGAAGTCTGGCAAATGCTATCAACTTCTCAGAATCAAGTTTTTAAGTGCATAAAATACATTGGATTACAAGGGAAATTAAGAAATATATTGAAATATAGCTATTAAAAATGTTTTTTAATACAAGTTCACATATCTTAGGTTTACAAACTCTGATCTAATCCACCCTTCTTGTTTTCTCAATAAGGAAACAGAGGCCCAGATAAGTAAAGTGACTTCTCTTTGGTTTTTTTTGTTTTATTTTTAAAATACTTTAAAAAAATATTTTTTGCCCTTTTACTTAATTTCCACTTCCCAACAACCTGCCATCACAACCATTCCTTGAAGCAAATCAAAGAAAAAGTTAAATAAATGTTATTTTTTGACATTCTATCCAGCATTATAAACCCATAGACTACTGCCTCACTATAAAGAGGAGGAAAAAAATCATTAACCTTCTGGAACCAACATTGGACATCACATTAATTTGAATCTTGTTAGGATTTAGTATTATTTTCCTTTATATTATCAGGTAAATATTGTTTTCCTCTTTTGACTTTCTTCTCTATGAGCTGTTTTTACAACTCAAAGCAACTTTTCTGGGGTCACACAGGTAATAAATTATAGAGCCATATTTGGAAATAGCCCTCTAAAATAAATGATCTTCCTACTATATAAAACTATTTCTGCTAGGTAGAGTTGAATGTATTTTGAGAGAGGGTAAGGTAGAGGAAGAGCTATACCAAAAAGAAATGATATATATGTGAATAAAGTTACAGATGCAGATTGTGACAAAAACCATAGTACTGTTACTCAAGAGTAACAGATCAATATCGTCTCTAATAAAAACATTTCTAAACACTGTCACTAACAGTTGGTGGAGTTAACAAGTTTCACTTCCCTTTTTTTTGCATTAGCTCTATTTTCCACTCATTTCATTAGATACTTACGAAATAGCAGAAAAATACACTAGGTGACTCATTGTTGACAACAGGCGTTATTGGGGGTTTCCTGGTTTTTCAAAATGAAAATGTAGATAATTTTATCAAGAACTTGAGCGACACACATAACTATGTGCCTTACATTTTTCTACACAGCTGGAGTTCTTGATGTTCTCCAATTCAATGTAATTTTGATCAAAACTGTAGAGGCAAAGGCATGAGTATGCTATGTATTCCTAACTTAGTGTAGATGAATATGGTCTATAGTTACCATGAAGGCAGATCCTCAACTTGGACTGTATATAGTATAAGAGATATATATATATATATATATATATATATATATATATATATATATACACATATATAATGTAATATAAGAAATATATATTATATATAAAAAAATATATAGCAAGCATGAGTATGCTGTATATTCCTAACTTAGTATTTCCTTAAAACTTCATATTAAGTCTGGTAACCTGGAAGGCTTGAAATGGATCATTTCTCCTCAGTTCCTCTGAGAATATAACATCTAAGAAGGAGTGTTGATTTCGGTTCAGTTCAGATTAGAATTACGCTGACCCAGTGTGTTAGAGAATGGAGATATAAAAACTAAACTACCCCGTTTCTGGAAGAATAAAGCATTTGTTAAGATAATTTCATACGGAATAGCTTGAGAAAAGAGTCCCGATAACCGGAATGCTTGGGGAGAGGAGGAAGGTAAGAATGGGTGTTCTGGGAGAGACTAAGTAAGCCCTTAGCCACTAAGGATTATTTCACACCTAAACTGAACTTCAAAGTTGCCACCTTTCCTCCTGTGGTTCTTATCATCACAATGACTGCAATATATACTACTGTGTAAATATTTTTATACTCTTCCTCAGTGTTGTGTGAGAATAAGTTCAAATGTCTAGAATGCAGGGCTCTATTTTGCTGTAGTTGGTCTGCTTGGATTTGTACCATCAAATTCAAAAATTCTCAAAGTTCCATTCTAAATCTATCCATCTCCTCAAAGCCATTTGAAGCATCAAAATTATTTTTGTAATCTCTTTCTTGTGTAACACTTCTAGGATTTGTATTAAGTGTGGATTTGGGTTGAATGAGAAAACATATTCTATCAATGCACTCTCAAAAGAAAAAATCTCCAGGGCCAGATTGATTCACAAGTAAATTCTATTGAACATTCAAAGAACAATTAATTCCAGTACTACATAAATTGTTTACAGTAATAAAGAAAGTGTTTCTATGATTCCAATGTGGTCTTGGTGCCTAAATAAGGAAGAGATAAAGGAGAAAAAGAAAACTACAAACCAATATTCCTAATGAGCACTGATACAAAAATTATAAACAAAATATCAACAAGCTATTAGAAATATTCTACACTATGATCATGTTGGATTGATAGTAAGAATACAAAGTTGGTTCAACATAAAGAAGACTATAACCATAATAAATCATGTTAATAATATAAATAATAAAAAGACAGGGATAAAAGCAAGGATGCCAGTTTTTACCTAATATTTAAAATATTGCTAGAAATGCTAGTTGTATCAATAAGAAAAACAATAAACTGAAGGAATAGGTATACACAATGAAAAAACAAAACTATCATTTGAAGATTATATTATGATGTACCTAGAGAACCCTAGGAAGTTAACAAAAAACTAGTTGAAATGGCTTATAATCTGCAAAGCTTCCACATGTAAGATAAAGTCACATAAATCATCAGCAGCCTACTTATTAGCAAACCCCAGCAAAAACAATTACAAAGGACATTTCTATTCAAAATAACTACAGAACCTACCAAATACCTGTGATTGTATCGTCTAAGATAAACCCAATGACTGTATGAATCTAACTATAAAATACTCTTTGCAGCAATACAGAAATGCTTAGAGAAGCATTAATTGCTTCTACTTAAATCAAACCAATATAATAAAAACTCCTGATTTATATACTATCTGATTTATTCAGTGCTGTAACAAATCCCCTAAACTATATTTTATAGAGTTAAAATAATTATAAAATTCAAATGGAGGAGCTAAAGGTTGAAAAATCTCAAAGATAATAATAGAAAACTGGTAATGAAAGGAGTCTACCAATACCAGTTTCTAAAAACTCTACTGCAAAACAGTAATCATGGAAATGATTTTTGTACTGGGAGAGGGGTCAGGAGAGAGGTGGAATGAGTGAATAGATTAGATACACAACATAAGAAAACAAAACCACAATTACTTGGGGGAGAACAAAATGCTTGACAAAACCTGCTAGCAGAAATTAGGCGTAGACTAAAACTTCCCACTGCATACCAAGATAAGTACCAAATGATTACATGCCTGAGATATAAATTAAAGGACCAGGGAAGAAATAACCTTTCAAATCAATTGATTGGGAAGAATTCATGAATAAACAGATGATAGGGTCACATAAGACAAAAGGGACGATTAAGATTGTGTAAAATTAAGAAAAATTTTATACAAACAAATCTGATTTGCAAAATTTAGGGAAACTAGGAATAAAAATCTTTGCAATAATTTTCTTTGATAAATGTCTTGCTTCCAAAATCCATACAAGGTTGATTCAAATTCTATGACTAAGAGCCATTCCTCAGTAAATAAATAGTCAAAGAATATGAACAGGTAGTTTTCAAAGGAAAAAGTCCAAGTTGTTAACAACCATATGAAAAAAATGCTCAAAATCACTAATAGAGAAATACACATTAAAACAACTTTGCTATTCTACCTCACACTCATCCAGTTGGCAATGATTACAAAAGAGGAAAGTGACAAAGCATTGGAGGGTTCATGTGAAAACACATACACGAGTGTACTGGTAAGTGGAGCTAGGATTTGATCGTCACTTTTTTTCAAAATTTTTCTAATTTTATTGTGAACTTGGCAAACATAAAAATCCAAATATTTCCATGTACAGAGAATAGACTAAGAAGGTTGTAGCTGATCATTGTTGCATTTTTTAAATATCTTATTTTTTTCAAATTATATGTAAAGCTAGTTTTTTAAGATTCTTTTTTTTTTTAATCTTGAGTTCCATATTCTATCCTTCCCTTCCTTCTCTCCTCTTTCCCTGAGATGGTAAGCAATTTGTATAGGTTTTACCTGTGCACTCATGCAAAACTTATTTCCATATTAATCATGTTGTGAATGAAGACACAGACCAAAATAACAGTAGTAATAAAGTGAGAAAATAGTATGCTTTGATCTACATTCAGTCCAGTTATTCTTGGAAGAAATTTGGAATTCTGCCCCCAAACTTATTAAACTGTGCGTAATCCTTTGGCTCCCCCCAGCATCATGTCAGTGAAAGAGGGAAAGGATCTATATGTGCAAAAATACTTAGAAATGTTCTTTTATTGAAAATTAAAAAGTAGAAACTATGGGGCCATCCATTTATTGGGAATGGTTTAACAAATTGTGTGTGATTGTAATGGAATATTTTTGTGACATAAGAAATGATTAAATGAACAAGTTCAAAGGAAACTGAGAAGACCTTCATAGACTAATGAAGGGTGATGTAAACAGAAATAGAACAATTTATACAATGGAAATAATGTTACTGAGAAAAAATTAAGAGATCTTAGAACTCTGACAATGATAAAATGATCAGTAAATTTTATGTCACAAATCACAAAGAATGAAGATAAAACACACGATTGACCTCCTTCCAGAGAAATAATGAGTTTAAAATTCAGAAGAAGATATACATTCTGACATAGCTAATGTGAGAATATATTTTGCTGGACAATCTAGATAGGTATTGAGTTGAATTATGTTTTTTTTTTTAATTTGATTAACTGGGGAAAACTGTAGTAAGAAGGACAGAATATTTTTTTTAATTGTTACACCATCATATTATATCATTTAAATTGGGCCCTCAATGTTACACAGCATATTTTCCTTGTCTCTTTATCATGTTCTCTTCAGTCATGGCTAATACCTTATCTTTTAATAGATAAGCTCACCTACTTCATTGAGAAAATGAAGTGTGAGAAAAAGAGGAGAAAGCAGTATAAAGCATTAACCTGCATTTGTAGAGGGAGTTGCCTACACCAATTAAGTCATAGGTTTGGTGTCCTCCCCTCACCCTTACTGTTTAGTCATTTCAGTCTGATGCACCTCTTCATGACCCCATTTGGGATTTTCTTGGCAAAGATACTGGAATAGTTTGACATTTCCTTCTCCAGCCCATTTTACAGGTAAAGAAACTGAGGCAAACAGGGTTAAGTGACTTGCCCAGGGTCGTACATCTAGTTAGAGTCTGAGGCTGGATTTTAACTCAAGTCTCCTGACTCGAGGCCCAGCACTCCATCTGCTGCACTACCTAGTTGCCCTGACTTACCCACACCACCCCACGCCCCCCCCCAAAAAAAAAATTAGAGCCCTGCACTGAATTGGATTCATGGAAAAAAGGAGAACAGGAAGCCCAAGAAAAGCCTTAAGTCTTTGCATAAAGCCTTTTTATAGCAGACATCTAAAGATCTTGCTTCGAGGCTTTTCTCCTCTCCAATTCACCCTCCATATTGCTGTCTGAAGAATTTTCCTGGTATGTGATTTTAACCTTGACCTTCCTCTGTGTGAAAAGATCTTCGTGGGTCCCCCACAGTAAAGAATAAACTTTGGACTTTTGCACTGAAGGCCCTCCACACTCAAGCTCCGTCCTACTTTTCCAGTCTGATCTCCCAGTCCCTTCACATACTCTACTTTCCAGCCAAATTTAACTACTATCCTCTTTTTTTAAAAGTATACGTTACATTTAACGTAGTTGTACTGACACTGCCTTAATTACGTCCCCTTATGAACTTCCTTCTCCGTTCTTTTGTGTATTCTAAATGTTTCATTGACTCTTTTCTCACTTCTCCTTCCCTGCCTTTTCCCTCTCCTCACCCTACAGATAAAAATATCTTTTCCTCAACTTTCTCATAGCACTTTACTTGAACCTATCCTTTGTATATTTTGTACCTCCCATTCTCTCTCATATAGGAGAATATTGTGTATATTTCTCCCATTTTGCTGGGTTGTAAGCCCTTTAAGATGCTGTAACTATAAAATATAGAACTATTGCTAAAGTGCATTGTTGGAGGGACTTCCCTTACATGGTGCTCTCTATATCAAGGAAATCATATTCCTTTATAGTGGCTAGAGTACTGAGTCTGGAAACAGGAAGATTGGGTTCAGATAAGCTTTAGTCATTTAATATCAGACAGCCCACTAAAACTGCTCTTTGTGGAGGAATTGCCCATTTGTACCATTTGAAGAAAATTCCACACCAGGAGTTTCCCCATAGGTCCAGAATATTAACACCATAATAATTGTTCCTTTTGAGCAAGATATGGGTGAGTCCTATCAGTCTTTGTATCCTCAGTGACTCATCTCTTGCACAAAGCACTTAAACATTTGTTGAGCTGGGGGCAAAAGAATGGATGAGGTAAACTGAAATTCTTCACCAAGTATATGGTTCTCCGACTGTAACTACTTTAGGGAAAGGTCAAACGATAGCATCCGTCAAAGTACCTGAAATTCGAGGAATGAAAACTAAGTTTGTCTGTGTTCAGCTTGACATACAAATCAAAGTCTCTTTTGCAAACACCACCAGCCCACTTGTATGACAGAGAGAGTACACAGGACCGTCCTCAGGCTTTACTGTTTTCCCACCCAGGTCAATATTAGTATTACATGGGAGAATATGGCTCAATTATACTTTGATTAGTACCATCCTAGCCAAATGGGAGTCCTATATATAATTTGAGGGAAAGGTTTTTTTTTTATTTTTCTGCCGCAAATGTATAATCTAGAATTTTTTTGCAGACAATACAAAATGGATGTGGAGTTGAAGGAAGTTAAAGTAGGATAGATATGTATTTATAGAAATGTCAATGTCTCTTTCTTATTAATTATCTAACAACTCATTGGATAAGGCAATGAGGAGGGCTGCCTTTGAACATGAAGTAAAAACAAAAAGAAACATTTTTAACTTAATCAAACAGAGCCCTCTTGTTCACTTTTCTTGAAAAATCCTTCACTCACACCAATGGTTACCATTATTTTTTTTCTTAAGTGGCAGTACACATCTCCTAAAAATCCCTTCTCTAGCCCTTTTTCTGAAGTAAGTTCCCATTTCTGTCTTCTGACTTGAGAATTTTTCATCTGTTTTTCCTTGAGCATAGAAGATAAAAATAAACTTTTGGCATGTAATTTGGTGACTTACAAAAGAATAAATAGCTAATTTTCATGTTCATAACAAAAGACTATTTCAACCACCCTTTAATTTCTCACTTAGCCTCATTATATAGAAACTTGCCTCCATAATCCCTCTCTTGTACTTAGTCTCATGAGTATGAAATTCTTCATATATCAGTAGAAAGAGACTTGTGTAATGCAATAAATATTTTGGTTGCATACTTAGATCATTATCAAAGGAATTCTCTGGGTAATTTCCATTGATCACTCTGTTTTAACATGAAAATATCCCCTTCTGCTGGGTATATTTCTGCCGTGACTGCACATGCCAGCCGAGGCCTGCAAACTTCAATCTCTTCTAAAAATATTTTGTATGCTTGTCTCTAGACAGTACATTACTTCTTTTGTCACCACTTTGGCTACAATAGGAAAACTAAGATGCCCCAAGTACAGCCAACTTCATCAGCCAAAACACTGATGTGACTTTTCTGAAAGTCCTCTCTGTACTTCTCATAATCTGTTTAGAGTGTCTCAACGTCTCATCCTTACTCCCATCCCACAGATGTGAGATGAAGGGTAGAATGTGCACATTAACACTCTTAATGCTTAAACTAGTACTGCCTTCTGATAATGCTTCTGCTTTTATGGTGCATCTGGAAGCACGAAAAGAGAGCTTTTATTATTCTAGAAAGACTAATAAATAAACACTTGAATTTCATGTATTCCAAGGTCAACAGGCTACTCCTGTGTCTGGCTTTGTTTTTTCCAATTTTCTGCAGTCATCGACCTTAACACTGGTCTTCAGGGATGTAGTCTATATTAAATGAGGATGTTACCACCACTGTAATACTCGTAGATAGGTCTTTGCCACAGAGAGAATAGGCTGTGGATTGATCCGAGGAAATGTGCTTTTTTTTTTTCTTTTTGCCAGCCTCCAAGGTAATACCAGTCCCTGACTGGAAAACTGAATGGATGAGATGTATAGATAGTCTAAATAAAGTAAAAGGGTAGTATGGGTATTAATGCAACTTACTTTAAAGGGGTCAGAAGCCTCCCCCCTTTCTCATCTCTACCTTGTAGAAGCTCTAAGTTTTCTTCAAAAGTCAGTTGAGATGCTAACTTCTAGATCTACTCAGTTATTGATAGTTTCTCCATCTTGAAATTACTCTGTATTATTTTCCATGCACTTTGTATTTACTTGTGTCCATGTTGTAACCTCACCCCTAGAAGAAGGTTTTTTGTCTTTGTAGCCCCAGATCTAACACAGTGCTCTAATAGATGTCGGTTGGATTGAAATTAATCCTCATGGGTCAAGAGACTAATGATTTCAGGACCTGTTCTCCAAGGAGCTGAACTGAAGGAGAATTTCTCCACAAATCTGTTTCATTATTGGGAAGAGGAAATGGGGCTCCAGAATGGTTACTCCTCGCACCCAAGTTAATTGAAGAACGCTCCAAAAAGCACCAACGTCTTTATCGTGGCATGCTCCTGGGGAATGATTTTTTAAAGTATTAAACTTACATTTTATGCTCAGTTCTCCCCCTACTCCAATACCACAAAGCTGCCCATGTTTGCCATGCAGGCATAGCCACAAAATAGTTGATCTCAGTCGTCTTTAAGAAACTTGGCTTTTTTTTAAAGCTAGATTATTTTATCAGTAATAAATGAGTCAGATCTTTTTTATTAGAATTTCATTTCTCTTCAGGATGAACTGGGTTTTTTTTTTCCCTTCCAAAAGCATAATTGAAAGAAACCATAATTGTTCTCACTAGGCTTAAGGCATTTCACTTTTAATATTCTTTATGGTAAAATCAGTTTTCCAATCAGTACATCTGCAAACATCACATTTTCCACTCAAGAGATTCATTTTGGACTAAAATATGGCTTATTCCTTGACATTTTTACTTTGACACACAGAATTAATTTTATCACTGCATAGCATGGGCTCTTAGTAATGTACTCACATTTCCCTGGGTTTTACTGAAACTAATTCTTGCCAGAAAGCAGCTTGCAATCTATTTCTTCAAGAGTGTAGAAAGAAATGTACAATCTTAAAGAATCATATTAAGCTTTGCTTGACAGCTTGACAATACCAAGCTCCTCTCCTTAATTGCTTTCATCAATTCCCAGCAGATTGACAAGGAACCCTTCTTGTACCTTGAATATCTTATTACAATTAGCAGTCTATGGTATTAAAAGCAAGTAGCAATGATTTTACTTCCTTATGGTTTTTACAGTATGCTAATCAGGGATAAAGGCTCAGGGTGCTTATTAAGTGGCTGGAAAATTTCTCTTCAGGGGATGTTATGCTACCTGTGATTTAAATTTGTGATCTGTGCTTCTGATATCCAAAAAATATGCTGACATGACATTTTCTGCTTTTTGTCTTCCCTCTGCCTCAGCCCCAAGCCCACCCCCAACACTATGTACCTTCTCTCTAGCTTTAAAAAGATGATTTCATCCTTAAATTGAGATTTGAATCAATCCAGGATTTATTCTTTAATTAGTCAAATGGTAAAATACTTTTGGAAAAGGAAAGAGACAGTACCATATGCCAGTTAGGGTCAGCTGGGCTCATGTTCCTTAGTACTGACCCTGCCAGATACCTCTGCTTGCTTGTTGCCTTCTACATTGCTTAGGTGATTGGAAAACACAGAAGACTCTACCATCGAGTCAATTAAATGCAATATTGTCATGAATTTATGTGTTCTGCCTTAGTTTTTCAGCGTTGGTATAATTTGGAAAGATGCTTTGATTTGTTCATTTTCTTTGTTTAGAATGGTATCTTTGAAAAAAAGTTAAACTTCTTTTTAAAAAGTTGCATATTTGACTTAAAAATTCAATTTCATTTTGTCATTGAGTAACGAGACATATAGAAAACAAGAAAATAAATAATATTAAATAGGCGAAGCTTTGTAAGACCCAAACCAATTACCCTCCAAGCTCTGATAAGCATTGTATGAAAACAAATTCTTACTTAATATCATGACACTTTAGTGCATGAATTCTTAACCTGGGACCCTGGACTTCTAAGAAATCCACAGATAAATTTCATGAAGTTCACAAACTTGAATAGAAAAAAAAGTCATTATTTTACTAATCTCTAGTTGAAATTTAGCATTTCTTCCACTTATGAATATTTTTTTTAGTGTTGAAAAGGGGTTCATAGGCTTCAAGAGACCACCGAAGAGCCCCATGACACAAAATGTAAAAGAACTGTTGTTTTAGTGGGTCTGTCCAACTCTCAAAACCTATAAATGTATGTGTGTGTACATTTAAAGAAAATTAACCTCATAATAGGTACAGTTCACTTTCCATACTTGTACACTAAGTGATTTAAATAAATTTACCAGGCAAAAAGAGATGCATGTCTGTAATCGCTAATACAGGGAAGGTGGAGACTGGTAAATCATTTCATGAGTTCTGAACTGCAGTGAGCTATCCTAACAGAGTGTCTGCACTAAGTTTGCCATTACTATGCTAAGCCCTCAGGAACGGACCGCTACCAGTTGCCTAAGGATGAGTGAAGCAGCTGATGTTGTAAATGGAGCAGGCCAACCATGTGTTGGCTCATGAGGAACCCCTATACTTGCAGCCTGGGCAAGATAAGGAGTCACAATTTTTATAAAAAGTAAACAAATACTTTCCCTTACTATTAGAAATTTGTAGACATACATTTACAAACATTCTGTATGCCTGCTGAAAAAAAAAGTGCTTTCCCAATTGAAATAAAATCTTTTGAAATGTAGATTTTGTAATATAAACATTGATACAACCTTTCCTAATGGAAGACAGCAGAAGATAGCTATCCCAAACATATTTGACTAAAAACATACAATCATCACTTATCTTTCCTAAGGGTAGTTCCAGGGAAAGAGAGAGTGCAGTGTCCAAGAGTAGCAAAGAAAGGGCTTTTGCTTGTGCATTTCAAAGTACTGGTCTGCTGATTTTCCTGGACTCCATAGTAGATGGAACCATATGGGATCTAAATAGGTGGACCTGTTACTAATAACCTAAGACTGATGTGTAATTACGTTTTCAGTGATTCATCTATGTAACACCATGGGTTATTTTACATGGCAGCATCTGGTTCACATGTGTATAGTGGTTATTCTGTGCTGATTGACATCTGTAGTCTTCTAATAAAGCCCCAGTTGCCCAGATGTGGATTACTGCCTTCTTCCTTATACAGACAAAACATTCTTTTGAACATTCTCACCTTCTTTCCTGAACAAGAAATTCACACACACACACACACACACACACACACACACACACACACACACACATTGCATTCTTCACTCTCCTTCATACACATTTGCACATAGATACTATGTATGGAAGATAATAAAAATACTGTTAGATAGCCCCTCCCGAGGTTTGAATGTGAATTTGTATGTGCTTTGGTGTGATTGGATATGTCATGTCATATGACTTAGATTAGAAGCTCTAAGTGGACAGGAGCCATGTAAAAGGTTAAGTGACCCAGAGTCAAACATCCAGCTTGTTCCATAGGCAAGATCTGAACGTTTTTCATCTTGATTTCAAGGATGTTCTCTATCCTTCATATCTTGCCAGCTCTCCATCTAGTGTATAGAATTCTTGAAATTCAATTTGTTGGCCCTTAAATTTGTTGGCCATTAAATCCATTAATAAGAAGAAGAGACAACACTGTGGGAATTAATAGTAATTTGCTTTGAATAGTTGGAATTTCCCTTTTACCATAGGATTTCTATCCATAAAGTAAATAGAACTAAAGACATTAACTGAAGTAAATTAATTTTGTTAGTTGGGATGGAGTAGAATAGAGTTGGGCCTGTTATTTCATTCTGTTGGAGGGAGGAGCAGGGTTGAAAATTCCTTCCATGGATGCAGATCAGCCACTCATTGGTAACTTAGTCTTATTAGTCCATTATTAAGCATCTATTAAGTGTTTACTATGTGGCAGGGCAGAAGACAGTCCCCCAAAGAGCTTGCTGTCAAGGAGCTCACAAGCTGATGGGAGAGACAATATGTAAACAAACGTATAAAAACCTAGCAAGATGCAGATAAAGCAAGATACAGGTAAAGCGGCTCTAGAATTAAGAGAGGTTGGACCATGCTTCCTGTAAAAGTTGGATTTTAGCTGCAACTTAGAAGAAGCCAGGAAAGTCAGTGATGATAATGATAAGCTGACATTTGTATAGCACTTATTATGGTCCAGACACTATGCTAAGTGTTTTACAATTATTATTTCATTTAATTCTCACAACAACCCTGGTAGCCTGGTGCTATTATTGTCCATTTTACAGATGAGGAAACTGAAGCAAATAGAGATGAAGTGGCTTGCTCAAGCTCATCCAGCTAGTAAGTGTCTGAGTATGTAGATTTGAGAATGGCGAGCATTCCAGGAATGAGGGATAGCCAGACAAAAATACCTTTAAAAAAAAAAGCATTCAGGTTTAAGTGACTTGCCTAGGGTCACACAGAGTGAGATCTGATTTGAACTCATATCCTCTTGACTCCAGGCTACACCACTTAACTGCCTAGAAATTTTTGAGTCGTGGTTCCTTTTTCTGTTTTTTCTTTTTTTGGAGGCAATCAGGGTTAGGTGACTTACCCAGGGTCACACAACTGATAAGTGTCTGGGACCAGATTTGAACTCAGGTTTTTGGGGGTTTTTTTGTTTTGAGGGTTTTGGGTTGGGTTTTTTTGTTTGTTTGTTTTTGGGTTTTTTTGTTTGTTTTTGTTTTTGCTTTTACAATTAAATTTACTATGTAGAAATCTTGTTTTTATATTCATTTAAATTCTGGATTGTGATTACATTATTGTAAATAGAAAGGATAGTCACATTAATTCAGTACTTTTTAACATATCAAATTGAAATACCTAGATTCAGAATTTCAATTTTTATGCAAATAGTCTTCAGATACAATACTGAGAGATGGATCATCTTGTTTGTGGTACAACCAGGAGGTCAGTGTCTGGATCAAAGAAATTGTGGTAAGGAGTAAAGTATAAAAAGATTGAAAAGATGAACAAGGGGCCTAGGGTATAAAGAGCTTTGAATGGCAAACAGAGTATTTTATATTTGATCTTGGATCTATTGGAGGCAATAGGACCACTGGACCCCCTTGAGTACGGGAGTGACATGGCCGGACTGTGCTTTAGGAAGATCAGTTTGGTGGCTGAGTGGAGGATGTATTGGAGAGGGGAGAAACTTGAAGCTGGCAGATCCACCTGCAGGCTATTGCAGCCATCTAGACATGAAGTGAGGAGGGCCTCCACCAGGCAGCGTCGGAGGAGAGAAGGTGAAGAGATACTGCAGGTGTGAAATTGACAGGCTTTGGCAATCGAATGGATGTGGAAAGCAGAGATAGTAGGGATTGAGGATAACCTAGGAGTCTAGGTTGCAAGCCTGAGGGACTGGGAAGATGGGGTTGCTCTCTACAGTAAATGGGAAAGTAAGAGGCAGGGGGAAAGACAGCTTTCTGTCTTGGATGTTCAGTTTAAGATGACTGCTAGGGGCAGCTAGGTGGTCCAGTGGATTATCAGGAGGACCTGAGTTCAAATCCAGCCTCAAGCTTGACACTTGACACTTAATAGTTGTGTGACCCTGGGCAAGTCACTGAACCCAATTTGCCTCACCAAACAAGTTTACTGTACTTCCAGTTTGAGATGTTTGAAAGCCTTTTGAAGATATGAGATTGGAGGTCAGCAGAGAGATTGGGGCAAGATAGGTAGATTTGAAAATCATGAGCATAGAGATTGCCTTAAAGATTTACTGGAGGCACTGAGTGGGTTTGACTTAACCATGGTCACACTGTATTTTTTGTCAGAGGTAGAACTTAAAACCAGCTCTTTACTGACTTAAAGGCTGGTCTTTATCCCCTACCCCACACTGCCTGTCATGTATTTAAAATAATCATATGTAAATTGTTTAGAGTGGCAGAGAGAGCACTGGGCCTGGAGTCAGGAGAATCTGAGTTCAAATACAGCCTCATACACTAACTGTTTGACTTTGGGCAAATCACTTAACCTGCTTGCCTTGGTTCCTCATCTGTAAAACTGAGCTGGCGAAGGAAATGGCAAACCACTCTAGTATCTTTGCCAAGAAAAGCCCAAAATGGGGTCACAGAGAATTGGACATGACTAACACAAAAACATAATTATTTTAAGGATAATTTGCTTAAACAATTTACTTCATTTCCTCTCACTCACTTGAAAGTGTCTCTTGTTAGTGATTCTTATAGTTATACCATTTTAAGAAAATAGAAACATCTGAAGTGCCAGGAATTTAGGAACTATATAATTTTGAGGAAAAAGTAAACTTTAAAATTAAGAGCTATGTTTTCACAATGCATATCCATTTACATATAAACATTCCTATAATTTTTTTTTCCAAATGTAGACAATTCATGCAAAACATAGGCAGTGGTCTGTGCCACAGAACCTTGGATTCTATAGAAATTACCCAGAAGTTCTTAGACCTAGCTTAACACATATTTCTAAATTATAGTTTCTTTTAGCTTTGGTTCCTTTGCAGAAATGTGTTTAATAGAAATGAGATTAGCATTTGTATGGTCAGATGACATTAACAATTTAATTTTCTTTTCACAAATCCATCTCCATGGTACCAGTGGATATAAGAGCTCTGCATAGATTGTTGAGTTTGCTGAGTTTTTTAGTGCATGGAGTAAATTCAATCAGTGTTGCAGTTAGAGTTCTAAATTATAAATTCTCCTTTCATTGCCACAATTTGCTCTGGCTAACCATCTGAAAAGTGTGCTATTAAACAGGAGAGATACCCTGTGAGAATGCCTTGACAAACTATTGATCATCACATTAAGATATAGCTTACTGATGCTTACTCAGTAGCATAACCTTCATGTATGAAAGATGAGTCATTTTTGTTTAACATAGAATTAAACTATCAGAAAGGAGAAGCTTATCTTTGAAAAGGTGTCTGTCTCATGGTTTGTCTTCTAACAAGTCCATTTCGCTGTGACTGAGATGGTTTTCTTCCATAGTTGACCTAGAGTTATAGAACCCAAAAGCTGAAAAGGGTCTTACACATCATCTAGCTTCGTTACTTACTGTGATTCTGTGATATTCAAATGTAATTATCCATTACATAAAAACAAACTTATCGCTTTTAAAGTTTCATTTCTTTTTCAATTTTGTTTGCTTATTTTGCAGTAGAGATTTTCGAACCTCCCTAAAGGTTCTATGACAGCTGTCAGCCGTAATCGTTCTTAAATTCTGTAAAAAATGGCCTTTTGGCCTGCTTACTAGACTGCCAGAATCCTTTTATCGAATTTCTAGGTCTCTGAGAGTGTTTGCTCAGTAAGGACATGGACACTGCAGAGCAGGGCTGCAGCATATATTTATATCCCTCATTTCTCCCGTTCCCTCTGTAACCCCCTGCACCAAACAAGAAAATCATATCAGTGTGTCCATCTCTGCAGCCCACCTGTGACAGACCTGAGACTCCTCGTAGTTGTTGGAGTCTATTTTTATTTCTTATTAAATCTCATCAGAAAGATGGATGGTTCTATCATTCATTCAAATTTGAACACGCCTGGAATTTCGCTCAACACCTTCCCTTAATTTTAAACATTTCCTTCTAATTTGACAAGCTACTGGGGTAGCTGACTCAGTCGCATTTTTTTTGCATCTGAAGGTGGTATCTTTAATTTTCTTAAATTAAAAAAAAGATCCTAACAACATTTGTAGAAAATCACTTCCCACTGCATGTAGTTCAAAAGGGAACCTTTTAGCTAAGTTGGATTCTCACTCTCCTATTTTCTTACAGTAAAAACTTTTAACCAAACATTTTTCTACCAGAATTAGGACTTTTGCCAAATTATATGGGATGCTCATGTTCAGTAGTCCTTCAATGATATTTTTTAAAAACAAATCTTGACTGGCCCCTAGGTCATTTCTTGTCATAAGTGTTCTAGTTTATTGATATAACATGTAACTTGCCTAATGATGATGTCCTCTTGTTTGCATTTCTATAATATGTCACTTGGGGAAAAAAAGTTCTGTCTGGAATATCAAATTGTTTTATCAAAAGTCGTAGTCTTTTTTTGTCTACTGACCAAAACCAAACCAAAACAAAAAGCACCATTTCATTGCCCCTGAGGTTTTATACTCTAAACCAGGTATTTCTAACCTTTTTTGTGCCAGAAACCCCTTTTGTTAGTTCTTTAAAATGCATGGACACCTTCTCAAAATAATGTTGTTACTCAATACATCAAATGAAAGAATCATAAAGGAAAGCAATCATTTTGAGATAGTTATCAGAGTATTTTTTGGAAGATAGGCCCCATGTTAAGCACTTTGGCTTTAAACAGTGAATAAGATGTCTAGAAGTTATACGCAATGAACCCTGAATCATAAAACCAAGCCTGAGTTCCAACTCTACCACTTACCAGCTGTTCAGTACTGCATAAATTATTCAACTTCTTGGAGACCATTTCTATATCTGTAAAATGGAGATATTACCCACCTTAGAGTTTTACTACAAGAGAAGCTCTTTTTAAAGTTCTATAGAAACTGAACTATCATTTCCAAAGTTTGACTAGACTTGTCTTTGTAAGTGTATGCATATATTTAAAATTAGGTCACAGTATCTTTTACCCAATAGAATGGAAACTCCTTGAGAACTGGAATTGTTTTCATTTTTGTAACTTTGTGCCTGGCCTATAGTAGGTACTTAATAAATGCCTGTTGATTAATTGATCAAATGGCATGTTTATGTACAACACACACACACACACACACACCCATGCACCCATACAAACATATACTGTTGTATGCTATTTGGAAGACCTGAATTCTAATCTGACCTCAGACACTTACTAGCCATGTGATCCTGGACAAGTCATTTAATCTCTGTTCACCCTAATCCACTGGAAAAAAGAAATGGCAGACCAGAATCTTTGCCAAGAAAACCCCATGGACAATAGTGGAATGTTCTGGGCCATGGGGTCACAAAGAGTCACACAGGACAGAACAACCAAACACCCGCAATCCTCTTTGGTAGTTCCAGTTTTCCAATAACCTATGCATAGGAGGGAAGCTGTGATAGGTGGAGTGGGATGAACTGAGATGAGAATGTGTCCACATCCCTCTGACTTGGAACTTTGAATTCGTTTTCTTACAGAGACAATGTTAAAATGGTGTTCGGTTCTATAGTACGGTTGTTACTAGTGTTCTGCTTTGATATAGGCTCAGTGGGCTTTCATGGGACCTAATCAACATGTGGAACTTTGTCTCTCAGGTGTTCCTTCCTGTACCACCACACAACCTATTAAAGACTCCTGCTGAGCTTGTTAATGCAAGCCTTTAATCCTTGCTACTGGGGAGACTGAGGTTGGTAGATCATTTGAGTCTAGGAGTTCTGCATTGTAGTGAGCTAAGCTGATTGAGTATCTGCTCTAATTTAGGACAGACTGCCTGAGGAGGTGTGAATGTGGGTGCAGGTCAGAAACAGTGGGGTTGGGCCCATGCGTGAGCAGTCCACCTCCAGTTCTGGAGAGATGGGGTGACCCATTCCTAAAAAGAGGAAGAGGGAACGGAAAAGGGAGGTACAGCATTTTTTCAGCTAGAGATTCCCAGTATATAGCAAAGTAAACACTTTTAAGCAGACATGGCCAGTGTTCTTTGGAAACTTACTGCTTTATTTATGATTTTTCTAATACTTCTTCCAGTCACCTCTGAATTTGTTAGTTTTATAGAAAATGGTCCAATTGTAAAATAAGTCAGATTCTTCTATTGTGTGTGTTCCTATGTGAAATGAAAAAGAGTGAAAAAACGAGCTTATTTTAACAAAGGGAAATTCAGGGAACAATTTATGTTTAAGTAACAAAGGAAGCCATTGAGAAAAACTGAAATCTCCTCTTTGTCCATTCATGGGGCCCCTTAAAGCCTTTAAAAGGACTGCTGAGGTTACATGCAGTGAAGCATCTTAATAGAAATCTGGATTGGCCTGGGTGGAATACAGCTGTATGTTTTCCTTGCATGTTTATAGCCTGTCCAATTTTCATGGTTGTCTTTTGGAACTGACTGCAAATTTATGGATGACAGCTTCTCTAATTCCAGACAAGCTGGATTCTCAGAATTTTGCAGTTTCAACATTTTAATTTGTACCTATGGTTTCTGCTTTCTGAAATGTGATTCTTCTTTCTTGACAGTGATGGTGTAAGTCGGTTGTTCGCTGCTGATAATAGGGACCATGGTTTTTTTTCAGTGGAGGATATGAACAGATGAAGATTTTTTTTATCAGCTTAGAATGTTTTACATTATTTCACTTGGTTATTGACTACATTCTAGGTAGAAAAAAAGAATGTATTCCATGAAGTTTAAAGAATGTAGTAAAACAGAAAATTAACAGAAAATCAAACTAACTGGAATTTTTAAGTAACATGATTTCTCTCCTGCCGGTATGTATACACACACACACACACACACACACATTTCACTTTCAGAAGAAAGAGAGAAATTGCAAAAAAAAAGATGATATCAAATATTTACCCAATTTCCAGAGGTTGTCTTGAGGTCATTATATATTCAACCCAATTGCCTCCACTTGTATAGTAGAAAATAGAAGATGTGTGCAAAAGTATTCTTTGTCTTACATCAATATGTACCTAGGAACCTTGGTGGTAAAGGTTTATAATTTTACATTTTGGCTATGTTGAAAAGATTCTTTCTAGATACAGTTGTAATCATTTTCATACATTGGTGTGCTCATGGTGTCATTTTCTACATTTAAACTTTTGGTGGACTGGAAGAAGATTAGGGGTTTCTCAAGCCCATGACTGAATTCTTCTTGACTTCTTTTGACTTCCTTTAGAAAATGATTTGGCCTTCAATGCCTAGTTTTCAACCTGGTGCTTCAGAAGCTAAGTGAACTAAAAATTCTTAAAAGGATGAGGGTAGTAGGGACTCCAGAGGGCTGATGTACACAGGACACTTAAGTGATTTCACATAGCTGGGAGTTAAGGGGAATGGAATAGAAGCTACACAACCCCCAGAAGACCTAGAATAGTGGAAGGTTTGTATGTGGATGAAGCCATTTATTTACAAATGGCAAAGAGAGGCTGGTTTTTTTTTTTAGGTTTTATCAGTGTTTATTTCTCTGAAAGCAGGCAGCATGCATGCATCCATGCATGGGAGCCAGTCTGGAACTGAGTTCAGTTTGGGTTTAGGGTGTACAGTTTCTATATACTTCCAAAAGGGGCTGGTGTCACTCCCTCATATAGAGAAAATAGCTCTATACCAGACCAACACTTCCAGCCACATCAGATTACTCCCAGCAACCTTGGGCTATCTAGACAAAAGAATCCTTCTCCACCCAAGTTTGAGTAGAACACAGTGGGTTTCTCTACCTTAGATTAAATTATTTGCAAGCTTGGGTGGGGGCTGAGCAGGTTAAGGAGAATCAATGCAATCCCATTATCAGTAAAATCATTCTGAAGAAAAACTCAACTTCAAGTCCAGACTTTGAGGAAGGGCTGGGGGAAGCTCTGAATCTCTAAGATATTGATTCTACTGAGATTGTCAACATTTCAAGCAGAGAAATTGATCAGTGGATTGGCAAAACCAAAGGGAGCAGTGCCCTTTAGTAAGTAGAACTTATAGATAAAAGATACAAAGGGAAAAAGTAAATAGTGAATAAAATTATCCATTTAAGGCTCAAAGGTTTCATCTCATGTAGCTCTCTGGTTCTCAGGACACCATCCTTTTGTAGTTATTATGTGATAACATGAAAATAAATATTTTTCTCTGTAAAAAAAATTATTCTGACATGCAGGCAGGATATAAGATCAATTATTCTCTTTCAAAAAATGAATAATTGGGGGGGAGGAGCCAAGATGGTGGAGTAGAAAGACTCACATATGCTAGCTCCAAATCCACAGCCCATAAATTTTCTGTAAAAAGAACTCCCCACAAACTCTGGAGCAGTGCAAGCCCTGCAGCAATGCAGTGGAGGAGATTTCCGTTCCAGAGAGCCCTGAAAAACCAGCACCAAAGGTCCATCGCCAGACAGCGGAGCCCAGGCCTGCCCTGCCCACACGGCCCAAGAGGAGCAGATCCGAACAGGCTTCAGGGACAGAATCTCAGGCAGCCGTGAAGGTCCCTCCACCCACAGGCGCTGCAGGTCACTGAGAGAGACTTCTGGGCTGGCCAAGAGGGGAGTGAGGTGTCTCCGTGACTTGGGCCCCCTCGGGAGGAAGCGGCAGAGGCAGCAGTAGCCAGGGGCTCCCAGAGCAGAAAGGAGCTCAGGGCCATTACTGAAGGTCTCCACATAAAGCCCCTGAGGGAACTGAGGCTGGGAGGCAGCCCTGCCCCTACCTGAGCACCAGAACTTAAGCTCACATTGAACAGCAGCCGCGCCTGGCACGTAAAGCCCTGAGGCTAGGGAGCAGCATTTGAATCTCAGACCCCAAGCACTAGCTGGGCGGTTCTAGGAGGGGGTGGAGAGGAATCTCAGAAGTCAAGTAACTGGCTGGGAAAATGCCCAGAAAAGGGAAGAAAAATAAGACCATAGAAGGCTACTTTCTTGGGGAACAGATATTTTCTCCTTTCATTTCTGATGGGGAGGAACAATGCTTGCCATCAGGGAAAGATGTGGAGGTTGGGGCCTCTGTATCCCAGACATCCAAGGTGGATGTCCGGTGGGCTCAGGCCATGGAAGAGCTCAAAAAGGATTTTGAAAATCAAGTTAGACAGGTGGAAGAAAAACTGGGAAGAGAAATGAGAGAGATGCAAGAAAAGCATGAAAAATGGATCAATACCTTGCTAAAGGAGACCTTTAGCTGAAAAATGCTGAAGAAAATAACACCTTGAAAAATAGGCTCACTCAATTGGCAAAAGAGGTTCAAAAAGCCAGTGAGGAGAAGAATGCTTTCAAAAGCAGAATTACCCAAATGGAAAAAGAGATTCAAAAGCTCACTGAAGAGAATAGTTCTCTCAAAATTAGAATGGAACAGATGGAGTCTAATGATTTTCTGAGAAACCAAGAAATCACCAAACAAAATCAAAAGAATGAAAAAATGGAAGAGAATGTGAAATATCTCATGGGAAAAACAACTGACCTGGAAAATAGTCCAGGAGAGACAATTTAAAATTATGGGACTACCTGAAAGCCATGATCAAAAAAAGAGCCTAGACATCATCATTCATGAAATATCAAGGAAAACTGCCCTGAGATTCTAGAACTGGAGGGCAAAATAAGTATTGAAGGAATCCATCGATCACCGCCTGAAAGAGATCCAAAAAGAGAAACTCCTAGGAACATTGTGGCCAAATTCCAGAATTTCCAGGTCAAGGAGAAAATATTGCAAGCAGCTAGAAAGAAACAGTTCCAGTATTGTGAAAATACAATCAGGATAACACAAGATCTAGCAACTTCTACCTTAAGGGATCAAAGGGCATGGAATAGGATATTCCAGAAGTCAAAGGAACTAGGACTAAAACCAAGAATCACCTACCTAGCAAAACTGAGTATAATACTTCAGGGGAAAATATAGTCTTTCAATGAAACAGAGGACTTTCAAGCATTCTTGATGAAAAGATCAGAGCTGAAAAGAAAATTTGACTTTCAAACACAGGAATGAGAAGAAGCATGAAAAAAGTAAACAGCAAAGAGAAGTCATAAGGGACTTACCAAAGGTGAACTCTTTACATTCCTACATGAAAAGACAATATTTGTAACTCTTAAAACTTTTCAGTATCTGGGTAATTGGTGGGACCACACACACACATACACACACACACACACGCACGTACACACGTACACGTGTGCATGTGCACACATACACACATGCACGCACATACAGAGACAGAGAGCACAGAGTGAATTGAATAGGATGGGACCATATCTTAAGACAAATTAAGGTAAACGGTGAGAGAGAAATGTAGTGGGAGGAGAGAGGGTGAAATGGAATGGGGTAAATTATATCTCATTCAAGAGGCAAGCAGGGGACTTTTTAGTGGAGGGAAAAAGAGGAGAGCTGAGAAAAAAACATGAAGTTTACCCTCATCACATTTGACTAAAGGAAGGAATAAAACGCACACTCATTTTGGTATGAAAACCTATCTTACAATACAGGAAAGTAGGGGAGAAGGAGATAAGCAGGGTCAGGGGGCGGGGGATAATAGAACGGAGAGCAACGGGAGGAGGGAGCAATTTGAAGTCAACTCTCTTGGGGAGGGACAGGCTCAAAAAACAGAATACAAACAATGGGGGGCAAGATAGGATGGAGGGAAATACAGTTAGTCTTACACAATATGACTATTATCGAAGTCATTTGCAAAACTACACAGATATGATCTATATTGAATTGCCTGCCTTCCCAAAGGGAATGGGTGGGGAGGGAAGGATGGGGAGAATTTGGAACTCAAAGTTTTAGGAACAACTGTTGAGTATTGTTCTTGCTACTAGGAAATAAGAAATACAGTTAATGTGGAATAGAAAGTCATCTGGCCCTACAGGACAAAAGAGAAGATGGGGACAAGAGAAGGGAGGGATGATAGAAGAGAGGGCAGATTGGTGATAGGGAAAATTAGAATGCTTGGTGTACTGGGCTATGGGGAGAAAATTTGGAACCCAAAATTTTGTGGAAATGAATGTAAAAAGTTAAATAAATAAATTTATGTTATAAAAAAGAAAAAGAATAATTGTTATCCCGAGCTACTCATGTAGATTTGGGATTAGAAATACGCTATGCAATCTTCTATCTAAGCTTGTAGCCTTTCTGTCATTTATCAAACACTCATAGGTATCATGGCATGGTGAAAAGAAGGCAAAATTTGTAATCCAACTTTTATTGTTACGTAGTCATTTTTCAGTTACATCCAACTCTTTGTGGATTTTCTTGACAAAGGTACAGGAGTGGTTTGCCATTTTCTTCTCCAGCTTATTTTACAGATGAGGAAACTGAGGCAAACAGGGTGAAGTGACTTACCCAGAGTCACACAACTAGTACGTGTCTAAGACCAGATTTGAACTCACGAAGATGAATCTTCTTGATTGCCGGCCCAGCACTCTATCCACTGTGCCACTTAGCTGCCCTGTAATCCCACTACCTAGATTTAGTCCCAGCTTTTTTACTTACTACTTTCAATAACTTGGGAAAAATCACTTCCCTTCTGTTTCCTCACCTGTAAAGTGAATGGATTAGACTAGATGATCCTTTAAGTCCTTTCCCACTAAAGATCTATGGACAAAGCACTGAAAGATTCTAAAACATTAAAGACAATCTGAGTTTTATTTACCACAGCATAATTACTAAGGCACAATAGTAAACTATTAGAAGTAGTGTGATTTGGTAGGAATAATCCTGGGTTTGAATTCTGACTCTCTTACTGAATGCATATATACCTGTGCCTAAGTCATTTTTCCTCTTTGATCTCAGTTCTTTAATGCACTGTAAGACTTCACGTTTGTCCCTATGAAGTAACATGTTATGTTCGGCAAGACTGTAATCTATTGAGTTCTTTTTTGAATCCTTATTCTGCCCTTTCCATCATCATTTATGATCTCCCCATACAATCCCAGCAGTAACCCTTTCCCTTCTTTGATCTGTTTCTTCCCCATTAGAGCTAAAAATCATTTTTGATTTCCCTTGGCATTCTTGCCAGCTTCATTTCATCCTTAAGTTTTACTATTCTTACAAGATCAGGCCAAGTTTTTTCTCTGTCCTATCTTTGCTTTCATCTTCTATGTCTTTCTTTTTAAAAACTATATTTGCTGCTATACTTGCTGTATATCTACATGTCTTTGGCATTTTCCCTTTTCTTCCCCATCAGTATTGTTCCTTCCCAACGAGAGGTCCTCGCTGGGAGTATGCTACAACTTCCTCCACCTAGTGATAGCCTTCCCTTTGTCCACAGGGTCAGCTTCGATTCTGCTAGGCCTGAAGTCACTGTGCTCTGTGCATTTGTAGTTGTGTGTCATTAACAACAGAATATCCCAGGTTTCGCAGCGGCAAGCAGCTTGCTGTCCTGGATGATGCTGTGAAATTTTGTAAATTTCAGTATGATAAACATTCTTATCAACAGTTCAGCTTTTCCCAAACTGGAGTGCCAGGCTTGCCAAGGCCTTGTCAGAATGCAGTAGTTAGCTGGCATGGCATCCCAGTTACTCAAACCTCTCTGTGTCCTCCTTTCTCTCTCTCATGCTATTCTGCTGACATAATCCACTGAAACTAGATGTACAGTGTAACAGTTTGTTTTAGGTTGGTTCATTGTACATAGATTTGGTTTTTCTGTTTAAATTGACAAAATTCATTCAATTCATTGGGCTGTATTTAATTCAAACTTAAATGCTACAAAATATGGCTATATTTCACATTTCCGTCTATTCTTCTCCGTTAAGCAACCAACTCTTGACATCCTTCCATAAAAAGGAGAGCATTTGACCACCAGATTTAGAGAACAGCCCCTATTCTGTTCAAATGTAACCTCAGGCTAGGTGAATTGTGAAGATTTTCTTTGCTTGTTTATTCTATGTATACTTATGATAAATTACTTAACTATTTAACATGTGCTGGTTGTTTTGAAAATAGTCTCACTCCTTTCAAGAGTGAACTTGATGAATTATACTGAATTTGCCCAGAGAAAGCTTTCTGTAAGTAATTAGAAACAACTGGGCCAGACACTGGATATGGAGTCTTCGTTATAAAAGGTAGAAGAAGAAAAGGCAGAGTCAGGTTTCCTCCAAAAGAGAGACAAGAGATGAGCGCATTTTGTTCGGTAGTAAAGAAGTATTAATGAGGTATTTAAATAGGTGAATGTCACAGTCTAGCACCTCCCTCAACCAGCAGAAAAACTACCTTCTGTAGCTCCTGCAGTCAGTCTTAAATAATTTGCCTGATGCTCAGAGAATTTCACTGCCTTTCCCTCTATCTTATAACTGATGTCAGAGCGGAGGCTTGAATTCTAATCCAGGGCTCTTTTCACCATACCCTGCTGTCTCTTTTTTTATTACTTTATTATAGCTAAAAATAATCTCAAAGAAGGCCAGAAGAGTTCCTTGAATATAGGGAATATAAATGAACTAAATCATAAGAAACAAAATGATATAGATGCCCTTTTAGTTGAATTTTCTGTTGTTGTAGTTGACTCTGTGTGTGTATTATATACATATTTTTATGTATGTGTATGTATACATATATATGAATACACATACACTTACATGTGAACACATGTTGTTTTTGTTTCATCTTGTCCAACTCTCCATGACCCATTTGGGGTTTTCTTGGTAAGGATTTTCATTTCCTTCTCCAACTCATTTTACCAATGAGAAGACTGAGGCAAACAAGAATAAGTGCTTTACCCAGACACAGCTCGTGTCTGAGATTAGATTTGAAGTCATCATCAAGACTCACGTCTTCCTGACTATGTGCATTATGGGCAGCTGGGTGAGCAGTGGATAGTGTAGTAGGCACTGAGACAGGAAGACTCTGTGTGTGTGTGTGTAAAATGTTTACAGAGAAAGAGAAGCAGAGAGTGTTGTGTGTAATAGGCTCACATCTGCCAGGGTTAACTCTTCTTGCTCCATCCCCTTTTGTTCCTTGAAAGTTGTCAAAGCTGTCCCTGGGACTTACTTGGAGCAGGGAGCTAAGTCTCAAGCTCAGCCTCCCTTTATACAACTTGTTGGTGGCCTCTGTTCATATTGACCTGGCCTCCTGATTACCTAAAGGAATAGCAAGGCCCATCCATGTGGTGTCCAGGTCCTTCAGACTTGTGGATGTCCCAAAGTACAGAAGGCATCTCGTTCAGCCCACTGACTCTGGTCATTTCCATATGGAGGCGAGGGGGCCCAGTCTATCCAAACTAAGTGCTACTGAGCAGCACCCTTTGTAAGCAACGGCTAAATGAACCTACTTTTTTAAAACTCTACAATGACCTGAATGTCTCACTTCATTCCAGCATTGAAATAAAACTAAAAGGGGTCTAGCTACTCAATATAGATTTGATCCATATAGAACTTTAATTTCTGTTATTGGTGCTGCAAATAAATAAATATATTGCTTAGATGAGCCTACTAGTGAATATGACAAGTAGAGCCTCACAATTTTTCCTGCTCCTATTTGAAGACCAAACAGGAAAGAGAGATTTCTAGTATCTCTCACTAAGTATCTCTAATGGAGAGCAACGAAGCAACCTGTCACAACTGTCAGAGATGATAATTGTGTAGACATATGGTTTCTTACTGGTTTTTCCAAATACAGAAGAACTACCTGTGAGCTGCTCCAGTATGTCACTGGGACACTTGTAGGTACGGAATGAGATCAAGCCGCCCTGTCAGAGATGGTAAGTGATAGGAATGTATGCAGGAGAGGATGTGAGGGCCGCTCTGACAGCTTCAGGAGGGAGGCAGCATTGCACATTGTAGCTTAGTTTACAAAGTACTTTGACATAAAGAGCTTAATTTTGGAGAATAAAAGCCTTCTCAAAACACCATACTGTTATGCTGTTAGAAATCTTTAGGGAAACAGTTACTAGTGAATATTTGTTGTATGTATTAGTGTGCATATGTCTGGTTTGTATAGACATATATAGTTTTATATGTAGACTTCACAAGTAACAGCATTCTCCAAAGTTGTATCATGCCTGATAGCTTTCTGTGTGTGCATATGCTTATGTATGCAAATGGAGTCATCGAATCTCAGAGATGGAAAAGACCTGCTTTGGCCATTGAATCCAGTTCATAACCACAGCAAGAATGCCCTCTGGAACATCCCTAAAAAGGATCATCATCTCTTCAAAACCTTCAGCAACAAGGCAATGAAGAGAAGTAGGAAGTCAGTGTTGCCTAGCAGTCCCAGCTCTCAAACTATATTATGAAAATCTCAAACAGAGATTATACTTATGAAGCAGTAATCACAGAAACCATTTGGTATTTGTTAATGAACGTTTGTTGGATTGCACTGGATTGGGGAAAGAATAAGTCTAGGAAATACAATCCTGTCTGCCTCTGGGACAGTAGATATGACCTTGCAGTCAAGTATGTCCACTATACAATTATAGTCACTTCTTATTATTGTCATGGTTACTCAGGGGAGACACAGAAAATGTCTACAAACATAGTTTTAAGGATTATGGATTAAGTATATATGGATTGATGACTAATTATATGCAATACTGGAAGCAGTGAAATGGTAAGTAATTCAGATCAGCACAGGGAATATTCAGGAAATTCATCCCTGAGCAAATGATTGATAATTATGGCTTCCAGGAATATGTTTCACAATTCAGCCTGTTCTTTTTTCACTCTGTTTGCCCCTCTTCAAATCTTCAAGTATCATGTTCAAAAGTTGGGAAACAGAACCATAATAGTGTCACCAGGCTTGTGGAATAAAGCCTGCCAACACTCCAAGTCCATTTCGTGTTTCTTTGCTCAACATGAACCAGATAGTAAGATAATTATGTCAGTTTGGCAACTGTGGATCCGATTTATTTTTCCTCTTAAAGGGAGCTAAAGTGCTTCATCAACCCTCTTTGACTCTTGGCCTTCCATACAAGTCCAGCCAAATAGAATGTGAATATTACAATAAATAAATAAACTAGATGATGTTCTGTGATAAACTGGATTTTAGAGCTGGCATCTGTCTTGTGAACACTTTGAACATCTGGATCCTAAAAATTCATTTTTGCTGTGGTACTCCAGAACCAGTATCTTTGTCACGGACCTTGTTTCTGTAGGTGAAGCAGTCCTATCATTGATCCCGTATTTCATCCCACATTTTGATTTGACCTCACATAGAGCTCAAGTCACAACTCGGAGCTTTCTTCTTTTCTTGGAGGTCATCTTTGGGAAATGTTTGTTTCTTCTATATCATGCAGTGCTACCCATTAGAAAAATGGGTGAAATGTAAGCTCTTTGAAGGCACTAACTCTCACTTTTGTACTTGTATCCTCCTCATTTAGTACAGTGTCTGTCACATAGTAAACTTTTTATAAATTCTTGTTGATCAGTTGACTGAGTGAACTTTTAAATGAATGAAAAATAGACCTAGATGTTCAAATATATGCATATATATACATGCATGTGTGTGTATCTATCTACATATATATAAAATGTACATATATATATATATATATGTAGTTTTTACTTAGATGAAAAGGTCCATCTTTACAAAGTGAACCAGTAAGATTGCAAACACTACTTGAAAAGATGTTGGTGTTCAACTAATAGCTAGTTAAAAGGCAAATCAATCATTCATCATAGCATTATAGAGAAACTTCCCCAGGATAAGCCATTTCTTTCCACAGATCTTGTCTTTGATCTGTACTATTCGTAGTTAATTAGATGGTGGCAACATAATTCTGATTACGGGTTTCAAAATTTTCTCTGCATAGTGAAAGCAAGTAAATACAACAAAGAAATCTCAGCAATTATACTACTTAACGTTAAGCCATCTTTTTGTGATGCTGACAGGCTTCTGAGAAGGAACATTGCATTCACTTTCTTTGAACAGGCTTTTATTAATAATAATAAGTCACAACTTTGAGTTACACAAAATGCTTTTCTTACAACAACCTTAGGAGATAAGATTTCATGGCAGCTAAGCAGCATAATAGAGAGAGCACTGGGCCCAGATTCAGGAAGACCCAAATTTAAATAGTCTCAGATTACTCGCTGTGTGACCCTAGGCAAGTCCTGTAACCTTTGGGTGTCACAGTTCCTCAGTGTAAAATGGAATTCATAGTAACATCCATTTCACAGGGTTGTTGTGAGATTAAATGAGAAATATTTGTAAAGCTCTTGGCACATGGCTGGCACATAGTAGGCACTAGGCAAATGCTAGATGTAGTTTTTGTAACTTCTCATCAGGAGGAAGTGTCAGTTTTATGAGAACTGATACCCAGAGAAGTTAAGAGATTTGCTCATTGTCACACAGCTAGTGTCTAGCAGGGGTGAGGCCACATGTGGCCCTCTAGGTCCTCAAGTGCAGCCCTTTGGCTAAATCCCCTAATAAAAGGATTTGTTCTGTAAAACGTGGACTCAGAAGTCCACACCTGAGGACCTAGAAGGTCACAGGTGACCTCCAGACCGCAGGATCATCCCCCCCAAGGCAATATTTGACTCCAGGTCCCTTGATGTCAAAGCTGGAATTGATTCTAATAGGACAACAACATGCTAATTCAGATTTACAAATTCACTTTCAATTCAACAAAAATTGCATGCTGTTTGCAAGGTGCTGTGTTTGTTCTAGAGATACAAAAATGAAATAAAGCAGTCCCTGACCTCAAAGATCTTATATCCTGCTGAAGGAATGCAACATTTATGTAGGTAAGCTCACCTGAGCTGAGCCTTAAAGCAAGATAAGGAGTCTAAAAAGCAGAATTGAGGAAGCAGTAGAGTATGATTCAGGTATGGGGGAAGGGGGGCGGGCAGCTTTTTTTTTTTTTTTTTGCACTTAATACCGTTGGGTGGGGCCGCAGCCTTTACAAAAATATAGAGTGGAAGATGGAACACCAGTTTGGGGGACAGCAGTCAGGCTAATTTGTCTGCAGTGTGCAGTGTGTGAAGAGGAGTGATCTGGACTGATAAACTGGCGCTAGACCATAAGGGGCATTAGGTTCCAAGCTGAAGTGCTTGTCCTTTATCCTACAGGCTGCAAAGGAAGCCACCCAAGCTTCTTGAGCATGGGGACTGATGTGTCAGTTACCATTTCATCGTTTATTTCTTGAGGACCATTAATGTATAGGTGTGGGGCTACGTTAATCTTTTGATACCACACATGAAAATCTTCATGCGAAAATAATGGCTTATTTAATAATTATACAACACTTGGAGAACCTCAAGTGATAGAGGCCCTGAATGGGTTGGAACTTGAACTGGGCCTTAAAGAGTAAGGTTGACCAGACTCAGCAAAGCCTATGAAGTATTTTAAATGAAGACATTTGCATAAAGTCTCCATGTTCACCTTTTAGCTGGACTTCCAAGTCTCCAGACATTGCTACCATGATTCAGCCACCTTTTCCTTCAGCGCTTCTTAAGTCTGGACTCTCCCTCGGCCACTCTGGCCCCTTCCTCCCCTTGGTGAGGCCTTTCCTAGGCCTCCATTTGGAGGACCCAGGCTGATGCTGCTTCAGTCCTTTCCCATCTGCACTTCTGACTCTCCAGACCTTGCTTCCATCCCCCCAGATGGATGCCTTCTTTCCTCTCCTTCCCCCTTTCCTTTTCTGTTCACTTTACCCATCGTCCTTCACGAATCAATCAATCTGCCCTGGAGGGCAGACAGCCTCTGCCCTCCAGGAGCTTACCATCTGATTATTAGAACGCAGGCGTGCCCTAGCTTTTTTACTTCAATTTGGGTCCTCAGCACTTGGCATCATGCCGGGCACACAGTACACAATGCTGGCTGCCTGCCTCCGTGCCATCCAAAGAAGCCATATCCATGCCCTTGGAGCACAATAACAAAGCCATCCTGATTGAAGTAGAGTGTCTGGTTTAGACAAGAGAGACAGCCAAAGGAGAAAGGGGGCGCTCCTCAGCTGGGGAGTTACCTTGAATGTCAGGATGAGGAGTTTTAAGTCAGAGAAGCAAAAGTAACAGTAAAATGAGAGAAAGTCAGCCCAAATCCTGGCTCTGCTATTTACTTATGGCTTTGTTTCCTTATTTCATCTGTCTGGGCCCCACATTTCCTCATTTGTAGAAGAATAGGAATTGAATTAAATCGTCTGAGGTGGGTGGGTGGAGGATGCTGGGATCCTCTGACTTGGCCCAGTAAGAAGTGGAAGGCTGTTTTAGGATCATTAGCCAGGGTATGACCCAGTGCCTGTGGTGTTTTAAGGTTAATCTGCACGATGTGTATAGAGGAGATGGGAAGGGAATTCAGAGACTAGGAAATTCCCAATAAGAGGCTTTTCCACTCTCTCATTAATTACAGAAGACCCAAACAGCTCAATTCAATAAATCTACCAAAAGTATAGACTAAGTTCAAACAAGTCCTAAATCAGTATTAGAAGAATAAGTCCTTTGATTGCTGGATAAAGAGAAAACATCACATCTTTGGACTACATATAAAAACTACAAACTAAATCATTCAGTTATTTGAATGGTGGTCAGATCTAGTGGTGGACACCTAAAAGGCAATTAGGGGATCATCCTTTTGGGGTGAGTGTTGGGGAAGAGAGAATCTGTGTCTATGTCTCTTTCTGTCTCTCTTTTCCCTCCCCTTCCCCCTCTATCTATCTCTGTCCCTGCCTCTGTTTCTGTCCCTTGTCTGTCTGTCTTTCTCTGTCTCTGTCTCTCTCTCTCTCTGTCTCTCTCTCTCTGTCTCTCTCTCTGTCTCTGTCTCTCTCTCTCTCAGTGCGCATGGATGGGTGAGTCTGCCTCTGTCTGTCTATGTCTTTCAGCCCTCTCTATCCATTTCTCTATCTCTCCATTTTTCTGTCTCTCTTTTTCTATCTCTCTCTGTCTCTGTCTCTCATACTCCCATTGACCAAGTGAAGACTTATTAAACTTTGATGAATCTGAAGTTCTCATCATTGTTAGGTAGCGGTGTTTTTGAAGTATCAGTGGCTCATGGCATCACCTGCCTCTATAGGTGAGAAACATTGAAAACAAACCAGACCCACAAAAGAAATGACAGTTTCAGGCAGTTATGACCTCTTGGGAGAGAAACGCATAGACTGTGGATTCTACTTAGGCACCATCTGTTGGGGTTGTCAATCTGAAAGTTTGGTTAAAGAGGCAAATAGGCAGGGGAAATCTACAGGGTCTAGCAGAGAGCTGTACCTAAAGAGAACTTCATGAGATCTCTTCTCTACAAAGTAAGAAGAGGGAGCTGTGAGTTACCCCCTTGCCCTTAGAATCCTCAGATGTGTGCTGTCTCACCACAATTTTAATACACGGTCAGGCCCACTCCCCAAAGAACGTGTAGGTGCAAAGGGATAATGCACCCACAGTTTGGAGGGATGGTTCATGAGATCACTGTTCTACCTTCTCAGGACATCCCTTTTGTAACAGTAAATGGAGTTCAGTTATCTGATGGTTAAGGGGAAAGTGTGAAATGGAGTCTGAGCAATAGTACTAGACAGCCAAGGCCCTCAGAGTTACTCCTAGAACCTGGCACAGGAGGGAGTAAGGCTGGGCACCGTGCTAAGCACCTTCCCTAATCTCACTTGATTCTCACAGCTCTGTGGGGTTAAGTTGCTTTGATTATCCTTATTTTACAATTGAGGAAATTGAGACAGAGATTAGGTGACTTTCCCAGGATTACGCAGCAAGGCTCTGAGCCTGGATATGAACTCAAGAGTTCTTGACTCGTGACTCCAGGCCCAGGGATCTATGCGCCATGCCACCAGCACCTTCTGTGTAGCAGCTGACATCTAGGGACCACAGCCACAACCTGTTAGAGCAAGTGCAAATTCATGAGGTAGCCTGGGGGGAGACTCAGCTGTTGTAATATAGTTCTGATGAGTGAATGAATGAATGAACATTTGTTAAGTTTTTTTTTTTTAATAAGTCATCTTGGAAGAAAAGAGACCTGTCCTCAAGCCAGGAAGATCTAAGTTCAAATCCTGACTCATATAGTAATGGTGTGATCTCAAGCAAGTCTCTTTAGAGTCCCAGGGGCTCTCCAAAGGTGTCAGATCCACTGCCTGTGGCCAGAACCAGATTAAAATGTAATTGAAAAACATTTAACAGAATAAATAAAAATACAACATAATGTTAATTTGTGGTTTTCCAAAGCAATATGCCACCCACAGTGACCTGTTTCTGTTTCAGTTTGACGCCCCAGCCCCCACTCCACCCCTGCTCTGTGCAGCTCTCTTAAGTCTCAGAAGTTGCAGAAAAAGATGCAAACCAGCCTTGGCAATAATCCAGTGAGACTAGTGTTCAGAGGGGAGATGAGGCTAAAGCACAGACACGTCTTCCTTCCTTTCATTTCCACTGCTTCTGACATGGAGCTGTTTCATAGTACTAAGGACTTTGGTAACTACACTTTCTTTCCCAGGTCTTCATTTGCTGTGGCTGCTGAGGAGGCAGAGGCCACAGTGCCAATAGAGATAGCTATAGGAGCTGGGTCCCTCCTGGGCTTCCTCCCGGAGAGCATATCAGCAGAGGCCGGGCTTTACGTTGGGGCCATGGCCTGAAGGGCGCTGTTCCTCAAGAGGCTTTTGGACACAAGGTCCTGGGTGGCTACCCCTGTCAGGACCTAATAAAAGGTGTGGTCATGGTGGTCAGTTCCTCCCACACCCACACACCTTACTTACATGGAGTAAGATCTAGGGTGATTGTGGCATCACTGGGAATTATGTAAAAACAAGGTCTTGTAGTCTTGGATAAAGACCCAGAATTAAGCTCATTGATACCTTCCAGTTGAAGGTACGAGGTGCTTCTTAAATAGCCAGTTTCCCCTTAATGTTATTTAAATCTTTCCAGTTAATAGAAGATCCCTGTGCCTCTTCATAATCCGCCCAGTGATTTCCAACTCATGGTAATGTCTACCTTGAGTAACCTATGAGGTCCACAAGTCCCAGATTTTGAATTAGGTGCAACTTACCACTCAGTTGTGTTGAGTTGTTCTCCATCCAGATATGTTTAGCAACTCATAATTGTTGGTTCCGTCACAGCACAGTATATTGAGACTTTTTTCTGATCGTGTTATGTATCATTAGAAATAATTTCTCAACTCCCTTATTAGAAATAATTTTTCTTGGTTAGATCCCCAAAGCTTTGTTTACAAACTCTACTACTATAGATTTAAATATTTTGCATGTTCCTCCTCTCTGCCTCTTTTTAAAACTATATGGACCAGTTGCATATTCTGTGAAATATTTACACGTAATTTGAATTATTATCAATAGATAAACAGAATTTCCCAAGGTCAGAGAATGAGGTGAACAAGGTGAAGGCAGGGGAAGAAAGAAGCAGTTCTAACAGATTCTTTTGTGGCATCAAGCTAATTTTATATATGAACCAATGCTGTCATGAATCAGAGAATAACAAGACTGGCACTGGTGCCAGCCCCTCCAATCACAAACTTATTTCTCATTATCTTTCATGACTTCAGAGACTGACTTCTATTCTCTTGTTTTAGCTACTTTTATATAACTGTTTGTATGCTCTCTCTCCACTTAAACAAGGAGCTTCTTGAAAGTAGAGACTGCTTTTTGCTTTTGTATCTCCAGCAGTTTACATAGTACCTGGCACATGGTAGGTACTTAATAAATGCTAGTTGACTTGTTCAATCATTTCGATCATCACACCTCCATGTGTATTTTCTTGGCAAAGATACAGGAGTGGTTTGCCATTTCCTCTCCAGCTCATTTTACAGATGAAGAAACTGAGGCAAACAGGATGAAGTGACTTGCCCAGGGTCATACAGCTTGGAGGTGTCAGAGCCTGGATTTAAACTCAGGTCTTCCTGACTCCAAAGCCCAGTGCCCTATCCAGAGCACCACCTAGTCTAGTCCTAAGCATTAGCCCTTACAACAGGAATTGCTTTGCTTCAAGGTTTTCTTTCTGTAGATTGTATCTTTCATATGGAAAATAAAATATGTAGGATAACTTTTTTTTAATTCATTCTAGAAACCTCTAGAATTCTGTAGGTTGGTGCTACCTGATAGACCTACTTCAGGCTATTGTCACTGACTTGGAACCCTTTTCCTTATTCATTTGAAAGTCATTTTAGAATCTTAGATTTAGAGTTTGAAGGGTTATGAGCCTAAGCCTCTCATTGTGCAGATGGGGAAACTGAGGTCCATAAAAGATAAGTGAATTGCTCAAAGTCACACATGTCTTAATTGTCAGAGGTGGGATTTGCATTCAGATCACCTGACTGCAGAGCTAGAGCTCTTTTTTTTCTTTATTAAATTGACCATTTGTGTGTGTAGGGGAGGAGTTTTATGGAATATGAAAAGAACTTCTAAGAATTCTGTCTAACTTTTTATTGAAGTGACTGAATTCTTTGGAGGAGGGTTCGGCAGCAGAAAGAAAGCAACTTTAAAGTTATTATAGATTTTTAAAATATTTTTAATGTCATGTTTTCTAAGTTGATGACAAAAAGTAATACATGTAATTATATATTTTTTGGTCTGCACTGTATCATTGTGTCTCCCTCTTATGTAGTGTATATTTAGATATTTAATTATATAGTCCTATACATATGTCTGTGTTGATTCTGTTAATTTTAACATTTAAACTCCTGGAGAATAGTGTCAGCTCTGCTTACCTTACATTAATTCCTGTGGTATTATCAATGATTATGCCCAAGAGGGAGATGGCCATAGCATGTGGCTTACTGTGGGGGGCAGGACAGAGCTAACAGGCCTAGTAGAAGCCAACAACTATGTAAGGAGTCTGCAGTCCGTTGTCCCCAGGACAGCTTCAAAGTGACTTGTTGATTAATCTACTGAAAGACCCAGAGAAGCCCTAGGCACCCTTATTCACATCAAGGAAATCCTTTGGGGATTCTGTCTTGTCAGTATATTGAGTAATAACAGTAACCTAATTCCAGTTATCTCGAAAGTGGGAGACAAGGCTGTTGCTTGCAGACAGGTTAACACACAAGCCCTTCCGTAGGTGGACTTGAGCTGCCTTTGTTTCCACCTCCAATCAGCACTGATTATAACAACTTATTACCATTATGTGTTCATCTTCTCTGGTATTTCATCATGAATGGAAGCAACCGTGGGTCCTTGAAGGCTCTGCCCGATTAGTGGAAATTCTGGCTATTCTTAACTCGTTTGGAAAGGCTAGAGCACAGGCGCAGTGATGGGCAGGTCTTCATAGTGTTATTGGAGCAGCCTAGATAAATTTGGAAAGGTTCATCATCAAGTTGACTATAGAGTGATTTTTATTTTATTTTTTTGGCCACAACAACTCTGTGAGCTTATCTATTGGATTATAAAAGGGTTACAATCTATGTCAGTGGTATCTTAGACCACAAGAATCTTCTGATCAAGAAGTCAAAGAAAGAAGCCTCCTCCCTTTTCCTCACACCTTCTAATTCCAGAAACCTAGGCCCTAGACTTTTCAAGGTAAAATTGGGATAAACAAGGGAAAAAATAGAAATAGTGGAAAAAGTCTGTTTTCCTGGGGTTTGACAAATTTACATAGGCACCAAAGTCTCTCCATTGCTGTAGAAATTGTAGTCACCTGAACCTGAATTTAAATCAAGATAGTAAATGAGGCTGTATATTTTCCACAGTGAAATCTGGGGTAATGATACCTTACCATTGATTACCATGAACTTGGTTTTCCTTTGCGTTAAAGCCTTATATCAATAGCTTAACAATTGACAGCTAACAATGAGGAGAAGGCAGAGCTAAGCTTATTTTGTTTCTATTTTGTCTGCAATGGAAAATGACCTTTACATTGGAATTGATGAAACAAAAATAACTAACCAGGGAGTTGATACCTGAGATAAATAAGGAGATAGTAAGAGAGTACTGTGTTGTCCTTGATGAATTCATCAGATGAACAACGTTGTCAGATCCTGAACGAACTGACAGATGAAGTTACTAAACCTCTCTCAGTAATATTTGAAAGATGTTGGAAAATGGCATGAGTACTATATAAAAAGGAGGAGGGGCAAGGATTGTCCCAATTTCAAAAAATGGAAGAGAACAGTGTGCCAACTGGCAGTCAGTAAGCCTGATGTGGTTTCCTGTGAAAATTTTAGAAAGGGTCATTCAAGAGATGAGTAACAAACATTTAGAAAAGGAATCAGTTATCACAAAGAGTTACCATGGCTTCATCACATGACGCTATTGCCAAAGAAACATCATTTCCTTTTTCTTGTGTGACAAAATTACTCAATTAGTAGTTGATGGGAATTCTTTGGCTATAGGTGATCCAGATTTTAGCAAAACTGTTTATAAAGTGTGTCATATTATTCTTGTGGAGAAGATAAGAGCGTTTTAGATTTGAGCAGGGGTCAGCAAACTATGACCCAAGGGTCAAATCCTCCTACATCTTGCTTTTGGTATAGCCAGAAAGTTAAGAATAGGGTTGGGGTTTTTGTTTTTCCATTTCAATACATTAAAACTTTCTTTCAGAATGTTAAAAAAAAAGCATATTTTAAATTTGCTGACTCTACAAAAAGAGACTACAGGCCATATTTGCCCTTTGCATCATAGTTTGCCAGCCTCTGAATTAAACTATAATGTACTCAGTTGGATGGTCAGACTCAGGAAGTTGTTAACTGTTTAATGTCAGCATGGCAGGCAGTCTCCAGTGAGTTCCCCATAAGGATCTCTCTTGGTCTGATGCTGTGTGACATTGTCACCCATGACTTAGAGGCAGAGGTGGCATCCTCATCAGATTTTCAGATGACACAAAACTTGAAGGGATACCTAACAAAGTGAATGATAGGATAAAGCTCTAAGGGAATCCTGACAGACTAGAGCATTGAGCTGGATCTAATAAAAAAATTCAATAAGGGTAAATAAAAAATTTTGAACTCGGCTACCAAAAATCAGCTTCACAACAAAGAGAAGGGAAAGGTACAGGTAGTTAGCAGTTTTTTTCTAAAAAAGGCTTGATATAAAAAGGGCAGCCAAAAACATTAATGCAGACATGGGCTACATGAAGAGGGGCATCAATTCCAGAAATTGGGAAGAGATGTTCCCATATTTCTCTGGCATTGTCAGACTCCCATCTGGAATATTGTGTTCCGTTCTGAACACCATGGTTTAAAGAAAGATGTTTTTGAGCTGGAGTGTAGAGAGGAGGTCAAACCAGGTTGACTTGAGCCCATGACATGAGGATTGGTTGAAGATATTGGTTATGTATAGCCTAAAGACAAGACTCAGGGAAGATAGGTAGCACAGTTGATAGAGAACTGGGCCTGAAGTCTGTAAGAGCCGAATTCAAATCTAGACTCAGACATTTACAGCTATGTGACCCTGGGCAAATAATTTAACCTGTTTGCCTCAGTTTCCTCAATCCATGAAACAGGGATAGCACCTACCTCCCAGAAATGTTGTGAAGGCAAACCAAGATAATAAGTATAAAGTGTTTAGCATAGTAAGAGCTCAGTGATGATGATGATGACAACGGTTGGATAGCTTTCTTCTAGTTCCTGAAGTGCTATTGTGTGGAGAGGGAATTAGGCTTGTTCTTTTGGGCTCCTGAAGGCACAACCAGAAACAGTGGGTAGAAGTTGCATTTAGGTTTGAGGTCATGAAAAATTCCTAATAATTAGATGTACCCCAAGTAGAATACCCCTAAAAGGTGGTGAGTTCTCCCTCCTGGGAGGTCTTTGAGCAGCAGCTGGACAATTCTCATCATCATGTTACAATGGATCTCCTTCACCAAAGGAGATGGAGTTGGACTACAGAAAGGCCCAGCTCCCTTCCAACTCAGAAATCTGTAATTCTCAATTGTGACCAAAGCACTGAGTTTGCTGCTGTCTACAAGCCTAAGATGGAATGTTTGTCAGTCTGAGGTCACGTATCTATCATGCGGTCAGGGAGACCATCATGTTATGACACAATTAATGAAAGGCTTGAGAATCTTGCCTCCATCTTGAGGTGCAAATGAATACAGCACAGCTGTGTCTGCCCAGACAACACACAGAAGTCTTCTTTTCAGCTTTGTATGATTAGTGGCTTTAGAGTAGAAACAAATTCAAAGGAAAAACAGTTAGAGATTAGAATAAATAAATAACAGTTCTAGGTTTCCTTCACCTTGCTTTACACTTGGCATCTTATGGAGAAAAACTCTTTCTTCAAAACTCTTCCCCTGAGTAAAAAGCCTGAGTAACCAGCTGGAATTTTCTTTATTTTCATTTCTAAACCCTCTGGATATTTGTTTCCATGGCTCTTAATTTGAAAAATAATTCTGTTTTTTTTCTTTTTTTTTCTTTAGACCTGAACCTTCACAACTCCAGTCATCAAGCAAGGAACCCATCCCATCTGAAAATATGTCCTTAGAAACCCTAAAAAACAGTAGTTCAGAAGACCCTTTTGAAGATATGTGACTGTCTCCAAAAGCACTTTGATGATATTTGACTATAATCTTTTTTCTTTTTGTCTCAAATTTAAGGAGTACCACTTGACAGTGGCTATTACACCTTATAATGTAATTACATAGGCAGCATTGAAACAATTGTGCAGAATAGATTACACATGTATCAGATATGATTTCCTGACAGTAGCTCATTATTCTAAGCTGTTCCCGCCCACACTCCTCTAATTACACCAAATCTCAAAGTCTCTCCAGAACCTGCATCTGTTTTATAAAGCACACATATGCTCTCTATGCAGTCTGTCTAGCATACTATGTAAGTTGACTTTAGGAATAGGATCAAGAAACTAGTCTTAGCAATTGAATTTCTGGTTTTTCCTCCAAGTATTCCCAAAGATAAATATAGATGTTTCTAGTCGTGTTTTTTTGGTTTTTTTTTTTTTAGTTGAGGGCATAAGACATGACACTTACCTATTTTTAGTATGTCTTACACATCCAAAACACCCAATAATAAAATTTCTGATACCTTAAAGAATCAGTGACCTTTGAAGAATACATTATTTAAAATATTTTATTCCTATCCTATAAAGACAAGCTTAGAAAAAAGCACCTAAGGAAGGGAAAATGGTACCTTTTATGTTACTTAGTGGAAAGAAGCAAGTCCATCAGGGTAAAGGTTGCAAATACCCTTCTGGAATTCCCAAGGCCAAATAATCCTATATTTGCAAGTGAAATGAGCTAAGCTGTTAAAGCCCATTTCCTTAAAGAAGCTTGTTGAAAGAGTGAGAGTTCACCAAACGATGTATGTATTTGATGCAAAGAAATAAGTTCTTAAGAAAACTCAACTATCTGTTTTGCTCTGCTCAATTATATATGCAGTAAAAACTCACCATAGCATTGAGGTCAAGGAACAGAGGACATCCATGTGATTGGTTTTGGGGGGGGAGAATGAGAAAGGAACTCTATGCGTATTCTGTACCCTAGGGACAAGAGCTAACCAAGCTGATGGGAGAGCAAATCATTTTTAAACAGAAGTTTATTGTATTTTTTTTTTTTTTGCTAGAAAGCTTATTTTGGGAGGAGGGGAAAAATAACACGTAAAATCATACTCTACTTAACTACACACGAGCCTTGCTCTTAATGTGATCTACTATGAGTATGAAATTCCCAGTAATTCTGGTTTGTCACCAATCCTGTTACCGAAAAGACCAAAAAGACCTCATTTGATTAGTAAGGTTCCATCCCTAACCCTAAACCCTGCAATATGAATTTAATTCAGTACTTTGAGCATAAGAATACAAGATATTATATAGAACCTGAATTGTCAATTCATTTTTTTGTTGGAAAAAAAATCTGTCACCTACCCATTTATGTTATTAACAACTCACATTTATTTAGAGCTTTAAGATTTCTAGAGTACTTTATAGGAATTTCCCATTTGATATATAACAATTAGACGACATTAGTAGAAGTCTTGGAGTCAGGGATAATAAAAATTTTAAAAATAATAGGTAAAATAAATAGCTAAAATGAGCTGGAGAAGGAAATGGCAAATCACTCCAGGATCTGTCAAGAAAACTCCAAATGGAGTCACAAAGAGTAGGATGTGGCTAATACAGTTGAACAACCCCAAAGATTTCCATAGTGGTTTAAGGTTCGCAGAGTATATCCTTTAATCCTCACAACAGCCTTGGGAAATAGGTACCAGTTTACCGATGTAGAAACCAAGGCAGAGATTAAGTGACTTCCCCAGGGTCCCATAGCTAGTAAATGTCTGAAACTGGATTTGAATTCAAGTTAGGTCGTCCTGACTCCAAGTCTGGAACACTATCAACTCTGCCACCGAGCTGACTAGCTGTCCATGGAACCAGGTTCGCATCATAGCTACAATGCCTACTAGCAATGTGCCCCTCAACATGTTAATTAATCTCTGTGAGTTTCAGTTTCCTTATCATTAAAATAAGAATAATGCCTTTTGTACTATTTACCCAGAAAGTATCCTTAAGTTCTTTGGGGGGGTATGTATTTTTTAATTTTTAAAAGTTAATTTAAAATCATATTTTTAATTTAATAATGACAAGATTTTATAACAAATAGTTAAATAGTCCAAATTTACATTCATGAGGAATGTTAAAAACATTCAACTAAAAAACCCCCCAAAACAAAAACCTGCTTGTTCTGTGACTCACAACCCTGACATTTTTGTAGTGAAGGGGAGCAAAAAAAATCCCAAGCCTTCCCCAAACAAAATTATTTTAATTCACCTTTTGTCTCTACACTGGACCCAGTAGATTCCAATTGTGAGAGTTACAATTCATCTTTTCCCCTGAGAGATACTTTTCTTTGTTTCTTTCCCTTCCTCTACATCTGTGTCAACTTCATCTTCTAGTTTTGAATCTTCTGACCTGTCTTCTTCAAGCTCTTCTTCCACCTTTGCATCAGGGTCAATGTCAAGAGCTATTTAAGTATGAGCAATCACTATTTTGAGATTTTAAAGAAAATCAAATTTTGTTCACTTTTTAAATTGAATCTGTGATCTCAGCACTGAGAGATTTCTCAGTTCCCACCAATACAGAAGACTGCAGTCGATATAACTTACTTATATTGTGAACCTTAGTGAGCTGTCTTAGGCACTGAGAGGTTGTGACGTGCCTAGGAGGTCAGAGCCAGGATGTAGCAGAGGCAAGACTGGAATCCAGCTCATTCTTACTCTGAGGCCAGTTCTCTCTCTGTTCAATTAGGCTTCCTATTTTATTACTTGTTAATAATTCATTATTATTTACTAATAAAATTATTATAATTAATTATTGCTAAGGGCTTGGCTTGACCTCAGGTCCCTGTGTATATGGGCCAGTGAAGTTTTCCCTTTTCCAGTGGCCTCAGACGAAATCTCTTAACTGCAAGTAGCTTGCCAAAGATATACATGTGCCTTTACTGTCAAGTAGGACCAGGCAGGAAAGTGTAGATTTGTCACCACCAGCACCACTAATAATAATTCACTTTTATCTAATACCATGTGCTCGGCACTGTGTAAGCATTCTAAGTTATTATCTCAGTTGATCTTCACAAAAACTTTGGTTTTTGAGCTATTACTACCTCCATTTTACAGATCAGGAAACCTAGACAGAGGTTAAGTGACATACCTAAGGTCCCACAGCTAAGTATCTGAGGTCATATTTGAACTCAGGTCTTCCTGACTCCAGACCTGATGTTCTATCCACCATACTGCTGAGCTGCCTCATTACAAGACGAGGAGGAAATAACTCAAACGATACACCCTCTGTGCTAGTTGAATTCTGGGAATAACCTTATATTCAGCTAGATGAAAACATTTTTATTATTATGGATAGATGATAAAACTATGTTTGAAAAGCATGCCCAATCATTTATAATATTCTTCAGAATTTTTCCATGACAGGATTTGTTGTCTTTGCCATACTTTGTATTTTAAAAAAATACAAGATGAGTTTATATTATTTGCCCAAGATTACCAAAGAAAATAATATTAATATAATATTACAATAATATTTAACAGAATTTGATTTAATAAGTAAATAAAATGCTGTTATTGAGAGTCATACATTCTTAGTGTCCATCCCATTATTTCATTTCAGTTGTACAGATTATTAAAATGTATAGTATAGTAGAGAAAGCCCTGGCGTGGGAGCCTGGGTTCTAGTTGCATCATTATTTAATCCTCTCTTGACCTTAGTGATTGATCAATATGAACCCTAAGTTCCCGTCCAACTCTCCCATCCTCTGATTCTCATTCTCTCGTTCATAGACATAAATACTACCCAAAGAATTCAAGAACCTAGCTCATTCTGACTCTCAGGCCAGCTATCTGCTTGACTATTTTATTGTAAACAATTCATTATTATTTGTTAAAATTACTATAATTATTGTTGAGAGGTTCCTTAGTTGGACCTCAGATCCCTGTGCATGTCGGCCAGTAAATTTTTCTTTTCCAGTGGTCTGCAAGAACGTTCATTTCTACTCAGCAACATTTAAGCAGCAAAATAATTTGTTGCAGGTAGAGACTGACTTATTTGAAATTGACAAAGAGTTAGGTTGGAACTAGTTTAATTATACATAGTGTTACCTTAACAATAGCTGACTGCCCAAAAAATACCTTGGAGGCAGTGTATGGTGGATGGAGTACTAGGCCCATCACGAAAAATGGAGTTCAAATCTGGATTCTGATATTTGTCAGCAGCGTGATCCTGGGCAATTTGCTTAATGTCTTTCACCAGAGTTGTGAGGATCCAATAAGTTAATACAGGTGTCCCAAAAGTCTTGGTACAGGTTTAAGCTATGAATATGTATAGGTACGGTGAAACATTAATGAGTTATTATAATCTCATTTAATTCTCCCAACATTAAGGTAAGTACCAACAATATTATTTTTCCCATTTTACAGATGAAGAAACCAAGGTTTAGGAGGACTACATAATTTTCTTTAGTCTCACAGCTAATGAATAAAGAGTGAGACTTGAAACCATATCTTTCCTGACTTATCTGTATTATAGTACAGTGCCTTTTCCTCTGTAGGCCAAGATTCAGAATGATGGCACTACTAGACATCGGCCAGTTGAGTGATAAAGCCTAGCCTTATATTACGTCTTTTATTCACATTCCCACCTGGCCCCACTTGACACCAAGGGCATGAGCTGCTTGTGATTGGGGATTTAGTCTGAGGCCATTGAAAAAAGGAAAATTCACTGGCCCACGTGTACAGAGATCTTAGGTCAAGCCAACAGTCAACCAACTACTCGGTAATTGTAATTTATTAATAAATTATAATAAATGATTAACAAGTAATCAGGCATCTAGTATAGCAGAGAATGACTATACAACAGTTTTATTGATTCTGGCCAAGATTGAATTTGTAGCTGATTATCTATAAATCATGAAGTCCACACAGATAGTTAATACAATTTTGCTATGAACTATTGGTTTTGTATCCAAGTGCAATATAATCACCAATGGCTTATTGATAGCTGTTGCATGATTTAAAATTTTTCACTGCTTATCTAACAGTTTCTAATGAATGTTTTTCAAGGGTACAGATTTTCCTTTGTGAAGTATTTCACTTATGTGAAATGATTATTTCTTCATTTTAAAGAATTGACATAGAATTTCGTACACAGTGTAATAGAATTAGCTTTCTGATGTTTTCATTGACTGAGAACTAAAGGAAGCCTTCCTAAACCTCTTGGTTCTTAGTGATCTTTTCCTCTCCAAGTATTTCGTATTTACTTACCTGATTTTTTTCTTAATTTATTTATTTTTAGTATTCAACATTCACTTCTACAAGATTTTGAGTTCCAAATTTTCTTCCTATCTCTCCCCTCCACCCACCCCAAGAGATCATGAATTCTGATTACCCCTTCCCCCAGTCTGCTTTTCCTTCTATCACAACTCTCCCTTCTTTCATCTCCTTTCCCTCTATTTTCTTGTAAGGCAAGATAGATTTCTGTATCCCATTACCTGAATGTCTTATTTCCCCATTGCATGTAAAAACAATTTTCAACATTTGTTTTTAAAATTTCTCTCTCTCCCTCCCCACTCATTCTCACTGAGAAAGCACGGAACTTAATATACGTAATATGTGGGTAGTCATGCAAACCACTTCCATAACAGTCATGATGTGAAAGTATTTCCCAACATCCTATCCTGCCTCTCATTTATTCTATTCTGTCTTTTGATCATGTCCCTCCTCAAAAGTATTTACTTCTAATTACCCCTTGCTCCCATTTGCCCTCCCTTCTATCATCCTCCCACCCACCCTCCTGCTTATCCTCTTCCTCCCACCTTACTGTAGTTTAAGTTAGATTTTCAAAGCAAAGTGAGTATGCATGTTATTTCCTCCTTAAGCCAAATCCAATGAGAGTAAGGTTCACTCTTTCCCTCTCACTTTCCCCTTCTTTCCCTCCACTGAAAAAACTTTTTCTTACTTCTTTTATGTGAGATATAATGTACCCATTCTATTTCTCCCTTTCTCCTCCCAATATATTCCTCTCTCACCCTTTAATTTTATTTTTTTAGATATCATTCCTTCATATTCAACTCACCTTGTACCCTCTGTCTATATGTGTATAATCCTCCCAACTACCCTAATGCTGAGAAAAGTCTCAAGAGATGCAAGTATTATCTTTCCATGTAGGAATGTAAAATAATTCAACTTTAGTAAGTCTCTTACGTTTTCTCTTTCCTGTGTACCTTTTCATGCTTCTCTTGATTCTTGTGTTTTAAAATCAAATTTTCAATTCATCTCTGGTCTTTTCAACAAGAATGCTCAGAAGTTCTCTATTTCATTGAAGTTCCATTTTCCCCCCTAAAGTATTATACTCAGTTTTGCTGGGTAGGTGATTCTTCGTTTTAATCCTATCTCCTTTGATCTCTGGAATATCATATTCCAAGTCCTTCAATCCCTTAATGTAGAAGCTGCTAGATCTGGTGTTATCCTAATTATGTTTCCATAATACTCAAATTGTTTGCAATATTTTCTCCTTGACCTGGGAGCTCTGGAAGTTGGCTACAATATTCCTAGGATTTTCCTTTTAGGATTTCTTTCAGGAAGTAATCAGTGGATTTTTTCAATATCTATTTTAGATGGTTCTAGAATATGAGGGCAGTTTTCCTTGATAATTTCTTGAAAGATGATATCTAGACTCTTTTTTGGATCATGACTTTCAGGTAGTTCCATAATTTTTAAATTGTCTCTTCTGGTTCTATTTTACATATCAATTATTTTTTCCAATTAGATATTTCACACTGTCTGTTTTTTTTTTCATTCCTTTGGTTTTGTTTTATAATTTCTTGATTTTTCATAAAGATATTAACTTTCATCTGCTCCTTTCTAATCTTTAAGGAATTATTTTCTTTAGTGAGCTTTTGGACCTCTTTTTCCATCTGGCCAATTCTGCTTTTAAGGCATTCTTCTCCTCATTGGCTTTTTGGATCTCTTTTGCCATTTGGGTTAGTCTATTTTTAAAGGTGCTATTTTCTTCAGCGTTTTTGAGAACCCTTTAGAAAACAGTTAATTCGGTTTTCATGGTTTTCTTGCATCACTCTTGTTTCTCTTACCAATTTTTGTTCTACTTCTCCTACTTGATTTTCAAAATCCTTTTGAGATCTTCCAGGGCCTGAGACCATTGCATATTTTTTCAGAAGGTGGGGAGGAGTGTACTGTCAGCTGCTTGATCCACCCACAGTCTGTGGACCTCAAGCTGCAGAAACAGCTGCTACCTCTGCCCATGCTGCCATTGGATTCTCCACCCTCTCTGCCACCCTGGGGCTGGGGCCAAACCACTCTAGTCTCTCACACAGGTTTGATAGGTTTTTTCTATGGGTCTTCCAATTTGTCCTTGATGCTTTGGGATTGTAAAGTCTGGAACCTGCCACTGGTGCCAGATATTCAGTCATCTCCACCCCGCCCCAGGCCTGCTCAGGTCCTGTCTGTTCCTGAGTAGCCCACACTGGATTGCTCTCTGCTCCTAATGCAGTGCAACAGACACTTCCCATTGACTCCAGGAAGCCTTGGCCTGGAGATTTGCTTCATTCCCTCATTCCGTGGGTTCTGCAGCTTCAGAATTTCTTTAGAGTAATTTTTTACAGGCATTTGTCTGGGCTTGGCGGGAGAGCTCTAGCAAGTCTCTGCTTCTACTCCACCATCTTGGCTCCACCCCCTCCAGAAACCTACTTACCTGTTTATGTGTAATCCTGGAGTCCTGGAGAGCTAGGGCCATTTTGGTTTCAGTCTTTGTATCCCCACATATCTACATACACTTTCCCTTCTAATCCTTCCAATTGTATTCTTTCAGACACACTTTCAGCAGCCTCTTGTTTCTTTTTTCCACCCTTTTCCTTCTCTCTGATTTTTCTTCTCTTGTTTGTTGGTTCATTTGTTATTTCTTTATCCTTCAGAGGTCCTATAGCCCTTCCTCTAACCCACAATCCCACTGGTCTTTGATTTCCCTTTTGAGCAGGACCTGTGGTCTGGTGACATCTCCACTTTGAAGACATCTAGGGCTGTTGTCCAAGAAATAAGGAAAATCTGAAGGCTGTGAACTCAGCTCTTGATAACTGCCCATTCTAGAGATCAGCATAAATTCAGGGGTCAGTGGTGGTGATTAATTCAAAGGCCAACACATTTTTTTCACTATAGAAACAATTCCCAAGTAACAGATTTCTACAGACAGCCAGACAAGCCTGGGAAAATCTATTGCAGAAGTGCTCCAGAGAAATTTTCATTTTATTTCCACTGTTTTCAATTAATAAGTTATCACTAATTACCATAGTCATTAGCAGAATATTTCATTTAACCTAGATTTGAATAGGCAATTAAGTTTTTGAATGAGCTGGGAAAATAAAAAAAAAAACATTCATACTTCTAGGACATTATTCATGTCGAAATTCAATTAAAATGCCTAAACTTAAAGCTAAGGTCTCTTCTGCAATAGTATATAACTATATACTTGATATACTTGATATACTTGAGTTTACTATCTTTTGAAGTCCGCATTAAGGGAACTCTGAGACTGCCATAATCTTATTCCATATATTAAAAGCTTATTAAATAAATACTGTACCTTGCCACCACCATCATCACCACCATCCCTACCCAAAAATTTAAGCCCTAGCTGATCCCACAGTGATTTTTTTCTTGACTTGCTCTCTTTCACTGATGGATACATTGACTGGAAATACCCAATGTCTTTTATTTTTTAATAGGTTGCCCAGTGTCAATTTTTACTTACCCTCGGCAAATCATTGAGGGAATCTTTCCCAAAATGATGTAGCAGGATGTTGGAACATTTTTGTGAGATGACCATTTCTTTTCTTTTGTTCTCCACCCAAAGTATCTGAGTTTCTGATTATCCCGAAAACTGTCTGAGCTTTTCTGGCTGACTCTTCCCGTACTTTCTACAGCTTGTTGGGAAAGTGACATACAACATGACTCCCACTTGGAGAATGTCTAGGAAATCTTAGCAGTTTGAACTTTCCAAGGATGATTCAGTTGAATAAACCTGGATACTTTATAGCTCTAGACTTCAGAGGGTAATGGGATATCAATTCAAGGAATTGTTTATTATGATATCTGCATCTCTGAAGGACCCATGTGGCAAGTTGAGTAATTTACCTTGTGGTTACTAACATTGAGTCACCTAAGACAATGAAGCAGTATATGGAGTGAATTTGGTTTGAGAGACATGATAAATTACAAATAGATAAATTCTCTGTTACAGAAAAGCATTCTTTAAAATAATACATGTGTTAATATATCAAATGTGGATTTTCAAGAAAAAAGATGTTACTTAAATACAAAAATACTTCAAACTATTTTTGCCCCCCAAAATATTTTTATCACTGTGCTAATCAATTCAGTTCAATGAGCAGTTGCAAAGCACCTATTGTGTGTAGGGCACTCTGTTAGGTACTGGACATATAAAGAAAGAAAATGGCCCCTGCCCTTACATTCTCCCTTACATTCTCTTGGAAGACTCTATATGTATATAAACAGATAAGTAAATACAAAATAATTCGAGAAGGAAAGATCTCTAAGAACTAGGAAGATCATAAAATACTTTCCCTAGAAGGTGACATGTTCTAAGAGGCAAAGGTGAGGAGGGAATTTATTCCAGGCATAGGGGCACCTGGGCAAAGCAGCAAAGATGGGAGATGCAATGTTAAGTTCAAAGAAGACCAAGCAAGCTAATTTAGCTCTAAGAATCCATTAAAGGGCATGAATTCAGTGGGCAAGCATGTAGTGAAAACTGACCACCTTATGCACTGTGAATATCACATTGGCAATACACTATGGCTTGAAGAGGTTGAAAGTCCCTGAATGACAGCAGCAAGGAAGTTCAAACCAAGAGGAGCATGGTCCATGGGAGCTTCTGTCTTTTTCCAAGTCCAAAGGATTTAGTGAAATGTCCTTGTGCCAAAGGATGAGTCAAGATCCCAAGTCCCAATTTCCTTAGTCTATCTCAAAACTGGATGTGTCAGTTGTATAATGTGTTGTGTTGACTACACTTCTTTTCCTGCTGGCAAGAGGCATGTCTGGGGGGCACAAAACAAATTCCAACTGGGCATTTTCTGGAACTTCTGAGTTTTGATTGGCTTTTGGACTAAACTGTCATGGGGGATCCTGGATCCGGGAAAGACTTAGGATAGGGAGGAGAGGAAGATAGAAGGGATGCACAGCTGAGTGAAGTATGTTTCACTATGTATTAGTCATTGTTTTGTTGATGCCATCCCAAGAGTAAACAAATACACTAGAGTTAAGCATGTTTTGTCAAATTCCTGTGGAGGAGTCATGTACATGTACCATGTCAGTGAACTAGGACTAAGGGACAAGGCAAGTTTTGAGGAGGAAACACGGTTTCCCAGAGGTGGAAATGATAGTCAGTTCTGATCGAGTAGTCCATAATAATCCATACCCCCTATACAGCAAGTTGGTGGCACCCTCCCAGAGAGAATGTGAATAACTGATAAGAGTTAGTGTGGGACTTACTGGGGACAGAACCTTTTCACTGACCTGGATCGCATCAGGTGATCCAATCTGCATGATGCCAAGGGTGGAAACTGAGAAATTTTGTCAAGTATCCAAGAGCTGGATTTCAAGGATGATGGAAAATGTCCAGGTCATTGACTGAATTTTTCTCTCTTCATCTGAATGTTTGGCGACAGCTAAATGGTGTAGTGGATAGAACACTTCAGATCAGCCTCAGACACTTACTAGCTGTGTGACCCAGGGCAAGTCACTTAACCTCTGCCTCAATTTCCTCAAATGTAAAATGTAAAAACACCTACCTCCCAGGATTGTTGTGAGGATAAAATGAGATAATTATAAAACCCTTAGCATAGTGTCTGCCACATAGTAAGCACTACACAAATGCTCATTATTTTATTATTAACCTGGATTCCAAGCTCTGTCGGAGGTAGGCTAATGGTGACACTATAGGAAAGAGTTCTGATAAGGAGAGGAAATGTTGCTATTAGCTTTTGAGTGTGTCTTAAAACCAGATTTTAGCCACCTATTGAATAGACTGATTTTGGCATCATTGCTGTAAGGAGACTGATTTTTAGACAATTGTAAGCCAGAGATTAAAAGAGAATTGAATATGGGTAGCATGTAAACTCTAGGTAGAAGAGGTGCCTTTAGAGTTATGTTTGACAAAATTAGCTCAAAAAAATTCTCTTTTATTATTGTTTTCTCTCCTGTCTTCTCCAATGTGGAAATCTTCTAGGTAGGATTGAGGAATCATAGTGTTCAAGATGAGTTAGATATTAGTTCATTCTCTTTTGCTGGACCTATGACAGCATCTCTCAGCTGCTTCCCTGTGGGCTTTCCCAGTAACAAGAGAGAAAAAGGGAGAGACTGACTGCAAACCCTGGCCTCTTATAAGTGGTTTGTCTCTAGGTCAGAGCAGATGCAGGATATCAAGCTGGCCCTGAAATGACAGAGGCCCAGAGGTGCTTCTGGACCACCAGAAGGAAAGGAAAGAGATCTGGTCAAGCTGCCAGGTCTCCCTCTCTCCGGATCTGGAAGACAAACAGTGCTAGAATCAAGCTGGGCCCAGGCCTACATACAGACCTACAGCTGCTCTTGTCTCTTCTAAGCAAGGGAAGCAAAAGTTGGAGTAGCGTCAGCAGGCTCCTGACTCCCTTGGAAGACTACAAGTGATCCATAAACATTCCCAAGGTTTTTCAAGAGTGTGTGTGTGTGTACGCCTGCATGTGTGTCCATATGTGTGCATGCATGTGTGTGCATGCATGCTTGTGCACGTGCTTGTGTGTGTGCATGTGTGCGTGTGTGTGTTTGATTCATTGGCAATGGTAGGAGTAGAAGAGTCTTCCTTCCCCTCTAAGGATCTTTAATTTCTACCCACAGTACAGTTTGTAGCTTGAACTTAGTACTAAGTTTCAGAGTGCTGCTTGCACCTCAGAGAGGTTAAGTAACTTGCCCATGGTCACACAGCTAGTATGTGTCTGAGGCATGATTTGAGCCCATGTCTTCCTATGACTAAGTCCACTGCTCTCTCCACTATGTACATAAGAGCACAGTTGTTGCCAACTGTCAGACTTTTATTTTACAAGACCAGCTTTCAAGGGGAATTTGGGGTGCTTTCTTATTTACAGGTTATAGAGATCTTACCCCCTAAGAGATCCCAAAGTAGCATTGGTAACCCTAGGTTTGGCAGTCATGTTACCCAGATTTAGACAATGTTCCAAACCCTCAGAATTGGAAGGGACTTCAGGCCACATGGAGTAAGTCATATTTACCTCCTACCTGACTTCACTCTTTGGGACTTCTCCCTCATTGTCTAGGAACTTCTTCATCCTCCAAGATCTCATCAATCCTGGACCTCATTCCTCACTGGTACCTTTTGCTCTTGGAGCCACTCCCTCTGATTAGAGGTCAGAAGGGAGAGCTCCATTTAAGGAGGGAACCCCCACCAGCCTTCTCTTCATTTCCCACCCATTCCTTACCACAGTGCCATGCTATTATTAGTCACATAGTAGGTGCTTAATAAATGTTTATTGACCTGTCTTGAACAAAAATCCACACTACAGTATCCCCTATAAATGGTCATCAGGCCCTTGCTGTCTCAAGGCCTCCCAAGGCAGCCTATCTAGCTTTGGAACAGCTCTCATTATCAGGATCCTTTTCTTTACATTGAACCTAAATCTTCCTATCTGCAATTTCAGTTTTACTTCTAGTTGTATCCTTTGGGGACAAGCAGAATGAATTTGATACCTTGTCGTTAAGTCTGCCATTTCAGATACTTGAAAGTACTTGTCATGTCTCTGCTAAGGCATCTTTCCTCTGGGCCAGTGATGTCAAATTCAAATAGAGAGTGGGGAGAGGAACACAGAACCACATATAAGAATCTGTACAGACTGCATATTGACTTAGAAACCCCCTCCCCCACATACACACACACATATCTTTTAAAAAATTAATATCTCAACACACTAAAATCAGATACATTTTAGACTGGTGCTAGCCTTTAGACTAGGGGAGTGTTATGGATAGTATATGTCCTGAAGATTGGGGGTTTAACACCTCTGCTCTGAGCAAAATATGACCAGTTACTTCCATCCGCCCTCAATTTTCAAAAGCGATGCCTGTGGAGCACAAATTCAAAGTTCTGTATAAGGTAGAGAGACTTTGAGTATGGGCCCAGCAGTGATCTGGGACCAGCCTAACCACGTACCAAAGTGTTCATCACTAGCTTGACTGCATGGTGATGGATTTTTCTACTAATGCAAATCATGAAGACTATCTACCCACCTACCTACCTACCTACATACATGTGTATGTATATATGTGTATATATTATATGTATGTGTGTATATGTATGTATGTATATATATCCTTATATATTCATACATATATATGTATATATATGTGTGTGTGTGTGTATATATATGTATATATATATATCCTTATAACCTTAAAGACTAGCCTAGAGTACCCAGACATTCAATGACTTGCCCAGGGCCACACAGTCAGTATGTGTCAAAGACAAGACTTGGACCATGGTTCCTCTGGCTACCAATACCACAAAGAAAAGGATGTCATCTAAAGATATATGACCAAGAAACAAAGTGAGCTGGCCACATATGGAGACAGAAGGCTAACAAATGGACAATCCATGGTCTCCATTGGTATACAAGTGACATCAGGAGACTTTGAAGAAAGCTCAAGCATAATGGATGGACTCTCCCCGACTGTGGCAGATTTACCAGTGGTCACAGAATGGAGTAGCATAGGAGGGACAAATGTAGATTGTGTGCTCTGCATCTTTGGAGGGAACACAGACATCAGGAGATTTGCAGATGCATTGAATTGTTAAGAGCATTCTCAGCGTTTTCCTGGCAAGTGACCTTCAAGAATACCCTCTTCCCTCTTAGACTACCTCCAATTTAAGGGACAGCTAGGTGGTGCAGTGGCATACAGCACTAGTGCAGGAATCAGGAGGATCTGAGTTCAAATCTCACCTCAGACACTTGACATTCACTAGCTGTGTAACCTTGGATATGTCATTTAACCCCAATTGCTGCCTCATCCTGGGTCATCAGCAGTCGTTCTGATGACTATCTGGTCACTGGATTCAGATAGTTCTGGAGGAGAAGTGAGGCTGGTGACCTGCACGGCCCTCCCTCACTCAAAACAAAGTTAAGTGCAAGTTATGTCATCAGTTCTCTGATGGCATGGTCTTCTTTGGCAACAAAGGATGAACAAACACACCTCCAATTTACCTTTTATACACCTGATGTTTGCATGTTGCCTTGCGTATTAAAATATGAGCTCCTTGAGAACAGGGACTGTTTTTGCCTTGCCCTGTGTTCCCAGGCCTTAGCACGCTGCCTGCCATATGGTAAGCATCTAATAAATTCTGTTGACTGACTAAAAAGATGTGAACTAATGATTTGATCTCTGGAATTCTGAGTTTAGGATAAATCAGGCCAGCAGAATATTTACATTTTCAAATGTGGAGGGGGAAGATGACTACTATTTTTTTCTCCCATTACAAGTTTATTACATTTTCAGAAGTATTTGCAAGCATCTGCTAGAAACTCAAGGTCCTATTTCTCATTCCCTTTTCAATAGGCATGTACATTGGAAGGTGCTTTTTTTCCCCACCTTACTGATGACTTTTGCAGTAACTATTTTATATGGGATATGAAAATACAGCCAACGTCAATCTTCCAAAAGACTCAAAAATCATTAACAGCAGTCATGGCTCTGCCAGGGTTTTGCTCCTTGGTCACCTCCCTTCCTTTCCCATTCAGAGAACCAGTTGTTTTTTAGTGAAAGGGCCTGAATAACATTAGAGAAATTCTGCAGAATTTTTTTTTAATATTCCAACTGCCACCGCAGATGCCTCTGGAGTCCTGACACCAGTGCCAGTTTCCCCAGCCCATGTCATCAATCAGCACAGCTAATAGACTTCGCATTGCACCTCCTGTGGCCTCTCTGGGCCAGAAGGGGAAGTCGAGTCCTTTATTTTATCCCATTTAATTAAAGAACAGCTGAAAATCCTGTCCCGCGTTTTCAGCACGTGGTTCCAATTACAGCTGAGGAGCAAGACCCTGGAGTTTGACAAAAGCATTGACTCTCATTTTCCCCTGCAGCCTTGAGGTGTTGTTTTCCTCCAGTGCCTGTACAATGTACTCTTTCATTTTACAAGGTGAGTGAAATGTAGTTTTAAATATCAGTGGTTTTTTCCCCCTTAATGTTAACAAAAACCCAAGAGTAGGAGCTTAAAAAAAAAAAAGAAAAAAGGCAAAAGAGAAGACAAAACGTTGTTTGAATTGGTCTCTACAGACGACGTGAGGAGGGGAGAGATCGTTCTCTGGAAATGGCAGGAAGCCTTTCTAAGGCGTCTGGGTAGTAAAGCACCGCCATCCCCAGTGAGCCCTGTGACCAAAGGGGCCATCCATGAGAAATGTACCACTGGAGGCAATCAGATTTACTGAAGGTGGTCACTCATGCAGGTCAAGGAAACCCTCAGCAGGGAAACCAATTTCAGCCCCCTTTCCGGTGGCCCAGCTGGGTGGGGATACAGTTTTCAGCAGAAAATTGTCGAGGTCATTTCTGGCTGCTGGGCTTTTTTAAGCAAGAAGGGGTAGCTTATTTGATAGAATCAAAAGATTATAGAGAGAGCAGATGAATGTAGGTCACTGCATCCCTTGGCCAAGGAAAGGAGAAGGAGCAAGGAGGTGGGGGCAGGGTGATAAGATAAAAGAACGTGAATCTTTTATGACTGTTCCACATCGTGTGTGTTCTCAGATGTGCCCGTGAGCGATGGCACTGTTATCCATTTCAGCTGCATAGGAAACACTGGTTTGTCTTGTCCCTGAACTCTCCGGTTGCTCTTTTTGCTTTTGTAGGTCAAAGGCATGAATGCTTGAAGCAAAACTTGGTGTGTGGGAAGCTTTTTATTTCTTTTCATCGGAGGACAGGGAGCAAAAGATGACAGAGATTTAGAGCTATTAGGGACCTCTTAGGTCAGCTTGTTCATCCTTCTCCTTTTATAGAGCAGGAAAATAAAGCCCAGAGGAATTATTAGGGTGTAAACTCCTTGAGGTCAGGGACTGGTTCTCATTCAGTTTTGCATCCCCAGCTCCTACTGCAGTGCCTGAACCGGAGGTGGTCGATTGGTCAAGACACACATTTAGTAAATGGCGAAACCATTTTGGACTCAGGCTCTCCCTGCAGACCTAGCATTGCCTCCACTCTCCCAGGACAGTTCTCCTGAGGCTTCTCTCAGATCTCACTGCTCTGTCCCAAGACAACATCTCATGAAGGGAATGTCAGGAAAGTGCCCAAGGCAGGAGGACGAGGAACTTTCAGAGTCTGTCAAACCATAGCATACAGACAGCTACCTTTTCATTTTTTGCGTGATGTCAATGTTACTTGTTCATTCACTTTCGAATGTATCCTTATATCAGTCCTTAGAAATTAAGGAGTCTACTTGTAATTAAAGTTATAGCTTTATCTGTACAGCATTTAATGCAGTAATTAGGAAAATAAGAGACACTTTGTATGATGATAATGAGTGAATTAAAATGAGTAACTTTTCCTAAGTATTATTGTGTGTACACAGTGTGATTTGGTGACGGAAAGACTATTACAAAGGCAACACTTTTCAATTTGCCCCATAATCCACAAAATATAGAATGCACAGATACACAGCTGTGAATAAAGTCTTGACATCCGCCCAAGCCACTAGGAACACACTCAGTATTATCTTGCTAGCCAAGGATGTGTTGGAGCCATCTCAGAGAGAGGCAATTATTAAATTTTCAGTGTGAGCATTCACACCTCAGGAATTGGCAAACACTATTAATCAAGGCTTGATGTATTGTCCTGTTGGTTGTCTAGACTTAAGAAAGTGATAGAGAAAATGTTAATGCAGATTAAATTGAAAAGTGTATCATGTGTACATTTCCTTTTTCAGGCAGCTGGTTGTTAAACGTTTACCAGCATTGCTTATGGCGGAAGGGAAATTTAATGACAGCATAGACAAAAGACAGATTCGTTAAGTGTAAATATGTATGTATACTTTTATATATTTTACTATATAGGTATATATTTATAAATATATTCATATTAGAGTCTTTCTCATTGTGTTCAAAGCCTTAAGGTTAGGCATGAACTGTGAAGTAAACTGCAGTCTTTATAATTTCCTAGAGGAGAGAAACCAGCAGAATTGGTCTAGAATAAGACTCTAGAAGCTCTGCCCAGTGACATGACATACTTAGAACTGACCCAGTCCTCTTTGTGAAAATTCCTTGACTCCAGCATGCTTTGCCCTGGTTATCTCCCTGCATTCAATTAGAAATCTTGGATTAAATCCATTTGGCTCATTCTCTACTTCAGATTGAAGAGTTTGCACAGAAAGAGCACTGAGATTGAAATCTGGAGACCTGGGTCTAAATGCTGATTCCTGTACATGAGTAAGAATGAGGAATCCTGTGAAGTGCTTACATTATTTTCATTCAACCTGTGTTTTTTCATTGACTGGAGCCAAGGACTGTATTGTATATAAATATAACTTCTAATAGGGTGAATTTGAATATGTACATCCACTTCACAGGATTCTTTACTTGCAGCCCTCAATATTTACTTGAACTTATTAGCTATGTTACCTTGAATAAGTCACTTCCTTTTCTGAGTCTCAGTTACCTCCTGTGTAAAAGGGAGGTAATGACTATTATATATACATATATATATATATATATATATATATATATATATACACACACACACATGTATATATCTATCCATATTTATATAGATAGATAGATATACTGCCTACCTTACAGGGTTGTTGTAGGGAAAGGTATTGGTCTTAAAGCACTATATGAATGTGTATAATTTTTGGTTCCACAAAAAAGATCCCATTGGATGAAATAACATCACAGAGGGCCCTTAATTCCACAGAACAGCACTTAAACACAGTAAGTAATTAGGAGAAACCAAAACTGATAGTCTGAGGAGTTAATTCCACTGGGTTACAAATACTGGATTACAGATATTGGGGTTGCAGTGAATAGATCTCTGGGCTGGAGTCAAGGAGACTCATGTTTCTGAGTTTAAATCTTAAATCAGACAGTTACTAGCTATGGAACCTTGGGTAAGCTACTTCACCCTCTTTGCCTCAGTTTCCTGATCTGTACAATGAGCCGGAGAAGGAAATGGCAAAGCCCTCTGCCAAGAAAACCCCAAATGGGGTCATGAAGAGTCATACAAAACTGACAAATAACTGAATATGCAGATGATATATACAAATATTAGTCTGGATGACAATTAAATGAGTCGTCTAGGATACTGATAATCAAATGAATGACATTTCAAGATACCTTGAATGCAGTTGCATTCTGTATCTTGCTGACATATACAACACCAATAAAAATGGACTTTTAGTTTCTTGAGAAACTTGTAATCAGTAAAAGAGTTTTGCAATTTTCCCAAAGTAATCCTAGGAGAAGGAAAAGAAGCAAGGATTCATTAAGTACCTACTAGGTGCCAGACACTGTGCTATGCATGTTACAGGTATTGTCTCTTCTGATTTTCCCAATACCCAGTGAGGTAGGTGCTACAGTGATCCCCTTTTAACAGCTGAGGAAAATGAGATTGCCAAAGGTGAAGTGATTTGATCAGAGTCACAGAGCTAGGAAACATGTTACTGGGTTTGAACCCAAGTGCTTAAGCCCCTGCACCACCTTGCTACCTCTAATGTACTTTCTTCTTTTGTAATTGCACCAAACTTGTCCGTATGCATTGCTTATGTCAGTCTTATGACATTAGACAAGCTTTATAGGCCACCTCTCCAAATGCATATTGAGATCTGGGCAATAGAAAATCTTCATCTATTTTGGTCTTTCCTGCATGAATGGACAGATCTGATTCTTCTGAGTGACTACAAATGTCTTCCATGAAGTGCTAGGAGGTTCTGGAGCTTACCACCTTTGGCACAGTGTTGATAAACAGAAATATCTAGAGAACCTCACCATCCACAGGGAATCACTCCTCAATCTGAACTCTGTACTGGATCTCATCCATCACCTTTGGTGAACACACATCCCCTTACCTTAAGTCTTTCCTAATGTTTCCTATCAGAAGGTCACTGAATGAGGTTTTTTCTGTTGTTATAACTTCCGAGAAATATTGAATAACTCCGATGGTAGAAACTGTACTGTAAAGAGCCTGAAAGTCAGTGTTTGGTTGTGCTAAGGCAATTTTTTTCATAATCAACAACTCAATAAAAACAATAGAATCTTACATATCTTTCAATTAATCATGAAATGGTAAAGACAAGCTGTGTTGCTGAATATCACTTGCTGGGGCAATGAGATGGCCCAGGGGATAGAGCACTGACCCAGAAGACAGGAGGGTCGGAGTTCTAAATCCAGCCTCAGATGCTTACTAGCTTTTTGATCCTGGACAAGTCACTTCACTCTGGTTGCCTCCAGAAGAAAAGAAATAAGGAATTGTAATAAATATCACTTGTTAAAATCTGCTTGTTCTCTACTCATATTTTCATCCAGACTGCCTTCCTTTTTGGGTGTAGATGATTATTATAAAGATTTTCATAGATGGGAGACTAGATTCAGTTTAGTTTTGTATGGTTCAGTAATAATGGATAGCTCTCCGTCCCCACTTCTGGGTACTGATAAAGACTGAGTTGTTTTTTCCTGTAGCTTTTACATCTTTCTATCCTCCCACTGATACCCACATATCAGTGTACTCGCACTCATCTTTCCTCTGACACAGATCTCATCTATTTACATTTTTTTTTTCGGTTCATTTGCTTTTCCTGTCTTTAGTCTCCTTAGAGTCTTCTTCAACATAAGCATTTCCAGAGCCATGATATTAGCTTTCAGTTTGATGCAGCTCTGCTGTTGCAGACAGAGAAAAGAATATGTTAAAATTATTTTTATTTACAAGTTCTTTCTATTTTTCTTTCATATGTAGTATTTTTATTTTGTCCTTGAATGCTCTTGGGGTGACTTAGCTTATTTGGCTATCTAGTCAAAATTTTAAAAAACTTTCTACCCTCTCTTTGTTTGCTTCTCTGCTTTATGAGACAATAATGCCCATAATATTCCTATCATCCTTCTTCAGAAGATTTATATATATATTAGTGCTATATTGCCTTTGGCAGACATCTTTCTCTCTTATTTCTCAAGAAAGTCAGATGTTTGCTGACTAAGACGCTTTCTGGCTCCTTTGGTCTCCTTATTGTAGCAATTAATTTGCATTGGTTAAATTTTTGGATGAAATTATTATAATTAGTGTCAATATGATTTCTGTGGTTCATTTCTGATTTTCAATTACTTGTTTAAATATTTTAGATTATAAGTTTCAACTGTATACTATATATTTTTATCATCACTCTTTCTTCGTGTTTTTCAATAATTCTGCCTTTAATTCCAATAAAGATGATCTTACTACAAGGGTAACAAAATAAACCACCATCATTCATTGACATTATGAAGGGAATTTAGTTTATTATAGAAAGTTGACTGAGGGCGACTCCCACATCAGTACAAGTGGTTTGTAAAATATAATTGTAATCGATAAAATGTTTCTTAAAATGTAGTTGATTTCATTCTTTGTGACGTTGCTTAGTTCTCACCAGAGAACTATCATTTCCAGAGTGATATAGAGATGTATGGCTTCTGTGTAATCCATAAATCTCTGGTCTCTCTCACTCCACCTTCCTGTACCATGCCTTCTTTTATACTACTCATCATTTTCCCTCCTTTGTGTTGAAGTCGCCAAGTACTCAAATGAATGTAGATTCGATTTTAAAGCACCTCATGCTCTTCATAGAATTCCTCTATCACTTCATCCTTGCTTTCCAAATTTCGTGGTGGTCTTTTTACAAATACTTCTCACCAATTCTGTTATATGAGGTGCCCAAATATCTCACAAAATAATGTTTTTGTTTCCTCTGGATATATTCCCCCAAATGTCTTCTTTATCCCTCCAAGAAGTAACCATGACCCTTCTTTCCATTTAGGTGGAGCTTCTTTCTTCGGGTTTCATTTATGGTGAGACTGTCAGGATGGATGTGATTTAGGTCCTCTGGGTCATTGGTCAAAGACTTTACATTTAGAGTGCCAATAGCCAAGTTAAAATTTATAGATGTGCTAATGACTATATTATTCTTAATACCCTCTGCCCTTCTCCCCTTTTTTTCCACTTCTCTGCTACTATCACTGCAGAAGCACAAGGAGGCCACACAAGATTGAGGGCTATTTTTTTTTTCTATGCTTGTAGGTTGCCATGAACTATAAAAGGAATATCATCACTTGGTAGCCAGCCTACTACTGATGCAGAGCATATAGTACCATATATAGTACCATAGTACCATATAGTTCCATGAAGGAAGTGTGATTAGTTACTGATGTGGGGGTTATTTCTCCATCAGCTTTCTGTTTTCAACCAGGCCATGAACTTATTGCTAAGATCACCGTTAACATCTAATCAGGCAAAAAGATATAAATGAGCAAAGAATAATACATAATGGAGGCAGCTCCAACCTGAACTATTTAATTAATGTAAGCTATCAATATGGAAGCATGATATTCTAATATTTTTGGATGGAGGACTGGCCTCACAGTGAGGCCAGCTTGAGTTCAAATACAGCCTCTGACATATTGACTATGTGATCCCAAGCCAGTCACTTAAGTTCCCAATGTTGTTGATATAAATATAGGAAATGTTTTCACCAAGAGGTCCCTATTATACTTCACGTCCATACCCCACCCCCAATTTTTATTGTATAAAGAGAAAATATATAAAAGTAGACATATTAGCAGTTAATATCACAATCAATTTCCTATAAAAATCTAACTCATAAAACAGTCGCTGCAATGAGGAGGCCAAAGGAAGCAAGAAATTTCTTTATCCAGAAAATATTTTATCTCCTTGTTGAGAAGAATGATAAGGCAGTCAAAAAAAGTAAACTTTTATGTAACATCTTACAGAAGAGGATGGTGGGAGATTATGTACAGTTTCATTCATAAAACAGCAAGAAATGATATGAGAAAAAACAAATTTTTGAAAAGCTTGATGAGAGATTTACTTAAGTCAGTTGATCCTAAAATAATCCTGAGAGTATTTAGGAATGAAACCAGAAAGAGGATAGCAAGAAGTGGAAAATGGAAAATATTACAATAACAAAAGGTTTTGTTTGGACTTGGATTATATCTACATTTGGATTATAATACCCCAAATTCTGATCTGCTGCTTGAAGAAATTAAAATAGCCTGAAAGAAAACAGAGATAGGAAGAACACCTAGATCAGACCAAACATGTACAAAGAAGTTCTGGACTGGAGCTCACATAATCTTGAATACCAAATACCCACAAAAACAAATGCCCATTATTATGAATAGAAAAGGGATTGAGATCTCAATAGCTTCCACTTCATGTCTGCTTCTCCATCCCTACGAAACCTTTATAAGAATAATTTATATACATATTGAAGTTATTTTTAGTGAAAATATAACAGGGAAGCAGCAAAGCTTTTGTGAATGATATTCTACTATAAATCCCAGCTTTTGTCATACATTTGAAGGAGCAAAGTAGTGAATACACTATTCCATTAGGCTTTTTGTTTGATACCTACAAAAATGTTTGGTCTGGTAGGATGAAATGTGGGTTTAAGGTCTCTAAGTATCTCCCATACCTATGTCAAAACCATGTAAAATTTTTTAAATGAAACAACACAGAGAACTTTGTTTCCTGACCCTCTTCTATTCATTACTCTCAAGTTAAAACTGAAAGAAATATCCTTACCAAAGGTGTTTACTATAGAATATTTGCCCAGCATGGGATCCAGCATGGAGAACAATTCCTCATAAAGGATGAGAATATGTTACCTAAAATTCTCACATCAACTCCTGAAGCTGCTGTGCAAGGTTAATCCACAGCAAAATTGTAAAGGAGGTTAGAGTTGTTCTTGCCCCAATCGCTCAGGATCCAGTGCCCTTCTCTCGGTTCCTCATGTTAGTATTTTACTCTGTTCTGTGGTCCCTGTGGAGCAGAGTTGTCTTGACCTCTTCTCACCATCAAAACTTACCTTCCAGGAGTCCTGGACCTGCTAATTGACTGGTTAGCTAGATTGATATACTAATTCCTGCCATGATCTACATGAAAAATGATGACTTCATGTATTACCCATACAGTTAATGCTGTTTGCATTTATTTTAAAGGAGAAGTTTTCAATATCTTTTTTTCCTGGAAGTGTTATACATTATTTTGCTGGGTAGGTGATTCTTGGTTTCACTCCTAGCTCCTTTGATCTCTAGAATATCATATTCCAAGCACTCTACACTTCGGTGTAGAAGTTGCTAAATCCTATGTTATCCTGATTGTGTTTTCACAATACTTGAATTGTTTCTTTTTGGCTAATTGTAATATTTTTCTCCTTGACCTGGGAGCTCTGGAATTTGGCTACAATATTCCTGTGTTTCCTTTTGGGATCTCTTTCAGGTGGTGATCAGTGGATTCTTTCCATTTCTATTTTACCCTCTGGTTCTAGACTATCAAGGCAGTTTTCCTTGATAATTTTATGAAAGATGATATCTGGGCTCTTTTTCGGATCATGGTCTTCACGTAGACCAAAAAATTTTAAATAATCTCTCCTGAATCTATTTTCCAGGTCATTTGTTTTTTTATTGAAATATTTCTTTTTTTTTTTCTCCCTTTGGTTTTGTTTTACACTTTCTTGCTCCATTCTAATTTTGAAGAAATTATTTACTTCAGTGAGCTTTTGGATCTCCTCTTCCATTTGGCCAATTCTGCTTTTTGAGAAATTCTTCTCCTCATTGACTTTTTGGACCTCTTTTGCCATTTGAGTTAGTCTATTTTTAAAGGTGTTATTTTCTTCAGCATTTTTTGGGTCTCCTTAAGCAAGCAGTTGACTTGTTTTTCATGATTTTCTTGCATCACTCTCATTTCTCTTCCCAATTTTTCCTCTACTTCTCTTATTGGTTTTCAAAATCCTTTTTGAGCTCTTCCAGGACCTGAGACCATTTCATTTTTTTCTTGGAAGTTTTGGATGTAGGAGTCTTGACCTTGCTGTCTTCCCCAGGTTGTATGCTTTGATCTTCATCATAAGAAAATACCTTTCCACCAAGAGAGTAATCTTCTATAATCTTACTTTTTTTCCCTTTTTTGATCATTTTCCCAATCAATTACTTGACTTTTGAGCTCGCTGTTAAGTTTAAGGTGTGCAGCCCCAAGTTTCAGGGGTTTTGTGTAGCTGTTTTCAGAGATATCTTCAGGGATCTGTAAATTCCCAGTTCCCCCAAAGTAGTATGATCAAAGGAGAAGTGTTTACTCCTCTCCTGGCCTGCACTCTGTGGATTGCAACCACAATCATTCTTTTCTGCCTTAGAACTGCAAATAGGATTCCCTCTCCACAACCACCACCAGCTCTGCCACACACTGTCCTCCTTGCCCCAGGACTGCAACCTGGATCAGCCACTCAATTCCCCCACTGTCTGTAGATTGAGAGCTCCAGAAACAACCACCACTGCAGCAATGGCTGCTGCTGCCCTGGGCCGGGGACTGTGGCCATACCATGTTCCTCTCTCAACCAGTTAAAAGAACTTTCCCACTGACCTTTGAAGCTGTCTTTGGTGTTTATGGGTTGAGAAGTCTGGAAACTGCTACAACTTCCAGTGATTCAGTCCCTGAGGCCTTCCCCAGTCCTGTCTGTGCTGAGCACAGACCACATTGGGTTGTGTTCCACTTCCAGTCTGGTGCAATTGACCCTTCTTGTCAACCTTCCAGGTTGTCTTGGGCTAGAAATCTGTTTCACTGTCATTTTGTGGCTTCTGCTGCTCTAGAATTTGTTGAAAGTCATTTTTTACTGGTATTTTGAGAGGTTTGGGGAGAGAGCTCAGGCAGATTCCTGCTTCTGCTCCACCATCATGGCTCAGCCCCAAAGCTTTCCATATCTTAAGAAAGTAATTGATGTGGAAATTTCAGGTCATACAGCCAACTTGTGGAGGAAATACTCCTGGGCAGTAACCCCAGGTCTTTAACCTGGTCCCTAAGCTGCTCCTGCCACCACTTCCTCTTAGTTGAAACCACAAGTCATTAGAGTGGCAGCCATATTTTGTACTAGCAACTCTATCTCTTAACCTCTATAGCATTTAAAAATAATTTGAAAAAGCAAAGTTTTAAGGTTTTTATAATCAATTTTATCAATCATTGCCAGCAAATAATTGACAAAAAGGGCTTATGGAACCCTCAGTGATCAAAGAACAGGCATGGACACTTCTTGAGGTTTATATGCCCTTGGACAAGAAGTGTTCCAGCAGATGGCAATCAACTCTGATTGGTTAACAATTAATGAGAGGTAGACTTTACAAAGAAATGTGGGCTTACTCCAATGAGGGGCTGACAATGACATCATGTCTCTTTTGCACAGAGAGATTATCTGTATATCCAAACCACCCCCCAGACTTAAGCAATCTAGACAAAGGATCTGCCTCCACACAAGCTCAATTGAGTGGAATTCACCTTGTAAAGCTGGGTGAGGTCTGATAGAAAAGAAAGTTCAGTCTTCAGAGACTGTTTTTGAAATATTGACAATAGCAAAAAGGGGAACTCTGGGTCTCCCCAAGTCGTTGGTTATTAATATTCATCTCTCACCTTCTCCCTTCCCCTCTCCCCTTCAAGGGCATCAGAACGATAACCACTTTGTGGACTTGGACAGAGCTCTATGTGTTCATTCCCCCTGATGTAAATAGAAACTAACGGAGGATGTGTCTCAAATAATTTCCATTTTCCAGAGGTTGTAGTTATCAGTAGAAAAAATATGCTGTTGAAATGCAAATCACTGATGAACAAATCCTTGCTATAAGATTTCCTACTTAGGAGGAAGGAATTCATTTACAGGAAATGAACTACCTTAGTTTAGAGATTATTAGATATTATGTGCTGGGAATTCATACCAATCATAATAGCCTGAAATCTACTTTGCTCTTGGATTAACAGCCTTTTGAGGAGCCAAGTTGTAGAATTAGATAAGACGTAGAAAGGGAAAAAATAGAAAGGCAGGCAGCAAGCATATATTATGTGCCTGCTATGTGTCCGACACTGTGCTGAGCCCTTGTAGGTATATCTTATTTGATCCTTGGCCCAGTTTCACTCACTTCAGACAGGGGCTGTAATTGGAGGAGTGGCAAGATGATGATTTTTCCTGCCACAGCAACTTTTGTAGGCTATTTACTAAAAAAAATTAAAATAAGCAGGATTTGAATGCTGGTCTTCCTGATGCCAGATCCAGTACTTTATCCACTGAGGCACCTAGCTGCTATTAGTACAGAAAAGGGGGGCAAAGTATAGATATTACTGCAACACTCAGACCTTTCCTTATTGTTAGACTGAATGCATAACTCAGCATCAGCCCTCAACATCTTTTATTAAAATGTTTAAAAAGCAATGGTACAACTTTTGAGACATGCTTGAAATCTGTTCCCACTTTTTATCACATCTCATTTTTACTAACAATTTTGAAAACCACCGGAAGCCACACAATCCCAAGCTATGCATTATCCTTCTTCACTAAAAATTCTCAAACAGGATAGATGGACCAATAAGTGAGAAATGAGAAAAATCAACATATCCTTATCCTTCATTCACCTGTGTCCGTTTTATCCTGCTTGACTGCTACAAGCCCTGAGAACTCATGACCAATGCACTCTCAGGATCTGTCCCATTCCTGAAGACTTTGTGATGGAGGCTTTCCCTCCTGTCTCCAGTTACGGAGAGCCCATATTTTTTGTTATTTGCTTGTTTTTCTTTAGGGGTTTGTTTTGTTTTACTTTTGGTTCAAACCCATGATTTAATTGGTGTGAAATTCTCTGTGAGGAAATTCACTTTACAAATACAAATCTGATGCTATTTTACAACTTAGAGTCATGGAGAGTCCCCTGGAGCATTGAGAGTTTAAATGCTTTGCACAACCAGAATGTGTCAGACAGGACTTTCCTCCCAATCTTCCTAGCTATGAGAATGGCTCTGTACCCACAGTATTACACTACCATTGTCAGGAGGGTGAATGCCTGACAATGTGGTTCCTGGGCTTTTGTCTCTAACTCTCTCAGCAGCGTTAATCACATGTTCCAACCCAGTAGGTCTGATACTTACTGGTCCTGGTCTCCGCACGTAGTGATGATTGAATTTTAATTGAATATACTTCCTTGGATAAGAAACAAAGTAGCTGAAGAACTGGAAAATAAACTTGGAATCTTAGGTACAAAAATGGAATTGAGAAATGGCAAAATACTCTTTTGACAATGTCCTCTACACTATCAAATAATCTTTAGACTGGTCCTTGTTTTTATTGGATTTACTTAATCCTCAGGATTTTATGCTATAACCAGCAAACCCAATGAAAATCTCTTCTACTGTCTGGTGATAAAAAACTAACTGCAGTTGGGTTAGAAATTCCAGAACACTCATCCATTCTATATACTTATGGGAAATGCATTAGAACTGAGGATTTGGAGATTTAAAAAGCATCAGGTTTAGCCAGGAACTAGAGATCTGTCAGTTTCTATGGGATCTACTTCCAACCTAAGAATGATACTACTTGGGTTAAAGACTGAAGGGAAAAACCACCCAATATTTGGAAATTCTGTGGGTAATTCCTATCCCATCCTTTCTACTACTAATCTCCTCCATCATTTCCCGACTCTCCTCTTACACCATGGGTTAAGATGCAGGGTGCTTCGCTCCCTCCTGATGAGTCATATATATATGGTCTCCACCCAGGACATTTAGCCAAGCAAGTCTAATGACTTAGACATTTAAGAGGAAGAAAACTTTAGGACTTATCTATACAAAAGTTTTGCTACTGAGTCTCCAAATATCTTACCTTGCAATTCCTATTTTTCTCCTGCATTGTCATATTTTTATCTGTTTCATCCCCAGGCTTTAAGCCTTTATGACTTCCTTTACCATGAGCAAAACCGAATAAGACTGGACTCTGTCTCTCCCCCATCCATTCTGTTACCATTTCAGTTTCTCTACTGGACAGAATGAAAAGGCTACTTCTAACAAATTTCAATTTCTACATTAGGATTAGACAGGAAGTACCTTTGACGCAAAATGCATTAGGAAAGCAGGATTGAGCAAATAGTCACAAATGTCTCTCAGGAGTAAATTCTGAGCAGATTTACTGACTGACAAGGCAAGAACCCCAGCAGATGTGTGCACTGTTTAAAAAAGAGTTACATGGCTTATTCATGACGCATCATGCTCAGATGCAATTATTTCATTGGCCATTGAATATCTTGTTAGGCTTGTGTGCCAACAGGCCAGTGAATGTCCTTCTGCTCAGGCTTGGGTGGGGTATACTTTCTTTGACTAGATAGCCCAAAGCTATAGGTGGTCTGGTATAGAGATAGTTTCTCTGTCCAAGGATGACATGATGTCACTCTCAGCCCTACAGTTTAATATAATTCACCTTCCATTGTGTTATCCAACCAGAGTTGTTTCCTACCCCTCAGAAACACCTACTCTCTTTGAAGGGTGTATAAACTGTGAGCCAACTGCCATGATGGTCTTTGGTCTAAGAGAAAGACAGCCAAATGACCATCTTTTAATTAATAACATGCTGGCCATATTAATAAAATGATTAAAGTAACCAGAAAAAATTAAAAAATAAAATGAATGTCCTCTGAGAAATGTGGTCCCCAGGCCAAATGCATGCTACATCAAAGGTTTTTAAGCTACAATGTTCCTGACACTGATATCCATTGATAACTTGTTGAAATTCATAGAGAGAATGTTTTAAAGTGCTCAAGTTTAACAGAAGGCCATGCATAGTTAAGGAAGGAATCCAAGAACATAAGGAGATGTCATGAAAAATGAAAACCTGGCAAATATGTACCAAGGATCCTGCATTTTAATTTAATATACAGTGCCTGGCATATCAGACATTCTTAACCTGAGGTCTGTGAAATTTGGTTTTTTTTTGAAAATGATTTTGATAATTGTATTTCATTATGATTTGTTTCCTTTGTTATCCTGTGTACCTTATTCATTCAAAAACATTCTGAGAAAAGGTCCATAGGCTTCTCAAGACGGTTTATGACACAAAACTAGTGAAGAAACACAATGGTCAAAGCTCAGTTTACTGAAAGAATGAATGCCCTACATCAAAATGCTTGTCCTACATCATGATGAATGTTTGAATCAATTCAATTATAGTTAGGGGAAAAAAAGATGCTATGTAAATACCTAGATACTTGGAAGCTATATGATTTTGTCAGTTTGATATTCCTTCCAGCAACAGAGACCAAAATCCCCATTGGGTCACATTAGATGGTTTCATGATTTATTATTGTCTAAAACATCATCATTGGTATCATAGGAGAATCTGAACACTGAGTGGAACTGGTCCTCTGAAACCTGATACAGTCTGTCACTGGGCCTTCAACAGAAGCCTTTCCAGAAACAGGTGACATCCAAGGGGAGGGACACATTGAAGGAAGCTGGTGTGGTCAATGTGGACATGGCAGGGGGAGAGGCCATCTCAGGCACAGGGAATTGTGTCTACTGAAGTTTTTGAGGATGATGACCTACAGAACAGATCGCTACCTCTTGTGGTTTAATCATTTTTCAATCATATCCAATTCTTTGTGACTGCTTTTGTGGTTTTCATGGCAGATATTGGAGTGGTCTGCCATTTCCTTCTCCAGCTTGTTTTATAGAAGAGGAAATGGAGGCAAACAGGGTGAAGTAATTTGCCCAGGGTCACACAGCTAGGAAGTGTCTGAGGCCAGATTTGAACTCAGGGACATAAGGTCTTCCAGATTCCCTGTCTACTGTTCCTTCCATCAGTTATTCTACCTGGTTTCAATTCCACAGACAAAATGCCTCCCATCCCCCCCACCTCTGCGGTCCTGCCTTCTTTTATGTGTTGTCTCCTTCATCCTTTAGAGGAGAGCTCCTGAAAGGGCAGGAACTATCTTTCTTTCTATTAATTATATCTCCAGAGCTTAGCACAGTGCCTACCTTATTGTAGGTGCTTAATAGATTTTATTGGATTAGATTGGATTGAATTGACAAAAGGACAAATGAAGAAAAATAAGACTGTGAGTCAAATGCCAAAGTCATTGGAAAAGGTTCAGAGGAGAATCTGGGGCTTAGTAGATGAACAGCCAAAGAACTGGGAGAGTCCTACAGTGTGAACTTCAAAGCAGAAGAGTTATTGAGTAGGAACACAAGGAAAATGCTGACTCTACCTCTGCACCCTGTGAGTCCAGGGAGGGGGAGTGGAGCCAGGATTGGGGTGGGCAACTAGAGATGTCTGCAGGGGAAAGGCAAATTTGGGTTGATTTTGAGGAAGTGGCTGGACAGTAAGAGGAAAAGAGCAAAGATGAACACTTTATTAACAGTTGACTAGGGACTGACTAAGAAAGGGTTGGACAAGGAAGCCTAGAGACTTGGAGAAGAAGACTGGGATAAATGGGGATGAGAGCATTGGCAGGACCAACAGGAGGATGGGATTTGTCCTTACAATGTTACCTCTGGATGATAGTGTTTGGAGAGTAAAATGTTGGGAGATTAATGGGAGATGATTTATAGCCACAGGGAAAAGGAATATCCAACAGGAGGCTTTTGTAAAATTAAAATTAAATAAGGTTCCATTTTGAAGGTTGGTGCAGTGGCTCCTAGTAGCTAAGTCCCTCTTAAGTTTTCCTGTTGATCTCTTAAAAAGTTTGTCTCCATGGCAGAAAGTAGCAGCTTCCATAAGCTACTTCCATCTTCATAAAGTTGATAATATATCCTTTTCTTGCTTTGACTTTATGACATTCATTGAAAAAAAAGCTAGTGATAAAATTCTGAGAAGCTGGTGAAGCAATCTCCCGAGTACTTTATTTAACGAAGGTCAGTCGTCACAAGGTTGATACCAGGCCCAGGGAGCTGGCTATCCTTCTAAAGTCACTGGGTGTAAGACTTATTGTCAAGTTACATTTGTCTGTGAGATAATTCTGACCCTCCCTCCTGCCCTAGGGTGTGGCTGCCCAAAAGATTGACTCTATATCAACCACTTTATGATGACCAGATGACATCTGAAGTGAGAGAGGAGGGGAAGGGGAAAAATATCTCTTACTGTTGACTGACAACATTTTCCAAAGAAACTGCCAGGGAAATATGTGACATTCCTACCATGCACCTTGTCTCTGTCTGAGAAGTTGGAGAAATTCTTTGGATCACTAACTTCTACATGGTCTTCTACATGTTGTCTGAGTCAACTAACCAAGCTAGGACTTTCTTCATAGGCAGAGTTTCCTTGTCTTTTAAATGAATCGGATTGGATTTGATGATCCATAAGATCTCCTGACAGCAGAAATGATGTGCTTAGGCAACAGCTGCTGTCCAATCAGCTCCTACAACAGGAGTTCTTAAAACTTTCTGGGGTCCTGGACTCCTTTCACATAAAATTAACTACACAGGGGAACAAATTAACTGCATAGGGGTAGCTAGGTGATACAGTGAATAGAGTGCCAAGTCTGGAGTCAGGAATACTTACCCTTCTGAATTCTGGTCTCAGACACTTCCTAGCTGTGTGTCCCTGATCAAGTCACTTAACCCTGTTTGCTTCAGTTTCCTCATCTGTAAAATGAGCTGGAGAAGGAAATGGCAAACTATTCTGGTATCTTTTCCAAGAAAACCTCAAATGGGGTCACAAAAAGTTGGACATGACTGAAACAACTGAAAAACAAAGGAAACCAATTATATTGAAATAAAGATGTATTTTTTCCTATGCAAATTCATGGATTCACTAAAATCTCTCCAGAGAACTTTTAGAGGGACTCAGATTAAAAATCCCTATAATCCACTCTTTCAAGGCTTTTCTGATTCAACAAGAAACATTTACATAATTTACATCAGATACTTGCAATACTGTATTTACATGTAACATACTCTGCAGCCAAACCCTCAAAGCCACTGGCTAAAAGATCAGCAATCACTGATGGGTCTGTTACCAGAATGACTCCGATCTCCCTGGGGAAATAAGAATGATAATTCCTGACTTGGACGTAGTGCTTTTTGTAAAGTGCTTTACACTCTGAGCTTCACCACAGGGTTGTGAAGTAAAGCAAGTAAACGTCCCAGGCATTTCCAAGTGGCTCATAGTGAATGGAGGGTTGGACGTGAAGTCAGAAAGCCCTGAGTTTGAGTCCTGCCTCAGACACTTACTATTTATGTGCCTCCGAGCAAGGCACTAAAATGCTGCTTGCTTCAGGTCCTCATTTGTAAAAAAGGAATTCTGATAACACTTGACTCAGAGTTTTTGTGAGGATCAAATACATCAAATGCTTTGCAGACCTTAAATGCAACATACATGTTAACTGGGACTATTAGTATCATCCCCATTCTACAGATGAGAAAACTAAAGCAGAATGAGGTTAAATCACTTGTCTGAGGTTATAAAGCTAGTGCATGTCTGGGGGAGTTGAACCCACATTTTCTTGACTCCAAGATTAGCACTCTGTATGGTGCCCCCTTTCCTTTTCTTTCCACATTATAATATTATGAGGATATGAGATGTCATCGGCATTGAGATTCCTTCCACCAATGGACATGGCAAATCCTCTGTAACTTAGCACACAGGCTTCAAAAGTTGCTGTGGTAGAAAAAAATTCATTATTATTTACCTTTCTGAAGTTAGCTGAACTGGGCTGGGAACAAGGGCTGTGTCGTCTGTCACTGGCCCCACATTATAAACACCACCTAAAGAGCAAGTGATAATGAGGAAAAGGATCCTTTCAGAAACTTTTGCCTTGTGCTCTATGTTTCTAACCATGCTTATTAAAGCATGGCAATACTACTCACCTCCCAGAGAGGCTGTGCTTGCTTTCTCAAACTACATTAATGGGCACCTTACCAGTCTGCAGCTATAATTACACAGAGGTATCTATATCAAACTCTGAGGATGAAACAGGTACACAGACTGGAAGACATATTTGTGAATCTGAGGCAAGAGCTGAAAACCATATCCCCTGTGTATCATTGTTTAACCAAAGCTTCCAGCCTTCTCTATGATATGTACAACTTGGGTTATCAAAAAGAAATACTGAGATGGCATGGAGAGGGAATTTCTGTCATTAAAATATGTGGATTTGTAATATACATATATACATGTATACATACACACATATATATTTTTACATATGTATTGCATATGTATTTTTTAATCTCTACCATATATATGTATGTATATATGTATGTGTATATATGTATATGTATATATAAATATAAATATATACATATGTAATTTATCCTCAGCTATACTCTTCCCTTTACACATTGTAGCCAGGTGGCAAAATGCAAGGACCAGTAGACTTGGAGTCAGGAAGACTAGAATGAAAACCTTGCCTCAGGCATGACCCCAGGCAAGTCATTTAACCTCTTTCAGACTCAGTTTTCTCACCTGTAAAATGGGGATAATAATAGCATCTCTTTTATAGGCTTTTTATTAAGATCAAATGAGAGAGCATATGTGAGGCATTTCGTACATCTTAAAATGCTATATAAATACTAGCTATCATTATATTGCATCTCCCTACTTTGCCAACTTTGAGACTTGACTCTAAACAGATGGAGGTATGTGTTTGGGAGGAACAGCTGATCCAGACTGTTTTTGAGTGAGGAAAGATGTGATTTAATACTCTTTTCCCTTGTCCACTGACCCAATAATGGGTTCTATGGTAAGGGAAAGGAAGGGAGAAGTCTTACTGTATAGGCAGGTAAGGAGATGGAGATAACAGACTGTGGAGATTAAGTCATTATCAAGCCTGATGGCAGGGAAGACATGGCACCCAGTTCTTCTGAGTGCTTGGCTCCCATTTTGTTAAGTTACAGAAGCCATTTGGTAAATGATACTCTAGGGGTTGAGAGAGAATAAAAGCACATTCCAAGAGGAGCATTTTCTAGGAATCAAGTAAAGTTTAGATGAGGTGTTCCAGCCAGAGTAAATGATATTTTGTTGATCTCTGAGAAGAGATGCAAAAATTAAACTGAGTTAGAGTTCCTTAAAAAAATGAGGTTTCATATATTTTCAATTTATTTTTTGATCCCTACCATTACTATAAAAAAAAAGACAAATGATGTCGCATCAGATTCTGATGGGCACAAGGGAAGCCTATTCCAACAATTATTTATTCAGATCCTACTTAGTACAAACGCAAGACAGCTTGGTGGCTTCAGTGGATAGAGTGCTAGGTCTGGAGTCAGGAAGATTCATTTCATTAAGTTCAAATCTAGCCTTAGACACTTAGTAGGTGTGTGACTCTAAGTCACTTAACCCTATTTACCTCAGTTTCCTCATCTATAAAATGATCTGGAGGACATGGTAAACCACTCCAGTGTCTTTGCCAAGAAAACCTCAAATGGAATCAAGAAGAATCAGACATGACTAAAATGACAGAACAACCAAAAAATGTACAAACATGGTATTTAGTGCTAGGAATTAAAAGACAAAAGACAAAAGTCCTTACCCTTAAAGAGCTTACTTTCTACTGATGGAGAACCAACATGGTGAAACAACGAAAGTGACTAGATCATTGGGAATTTTTGCACAGGAACACTTCTAGCCCAGATGGTGCACCCCTCAGTTCTACCTGTTTTTATCTTAGAGTTCCCTAAACTTGCTGGATTAATAAGGATTTAAGGTCAACTGCAGAAAGAGTTCAGAAGGATTCCATGCAGTTCTTTGGACCCAGCCCTCAGGGCTGGCTAAAATCTTCTGTGGGTTAGCATCATTGTGAGAAATGTTTTCAAGTTTGAGTCCCTCTTGTTTCTTTTTTGCTGTAAGGCTGGGTCTGAATTGACGTGAAATGACACTTGTGTTAATCTTTACTTGGCCCTATTTTTAGGTTTGGCAGAAGCTTCTACTCCACCCTAACTCTCACCTCATTTGAGTTCAGTCCAAGCATTGATTTGCCCTTTTTATGAAGCCAAATCTACTTGGCATCCCATAATAGCTTGTTTGTATACTGTATGTAGGGAAGGATCTATAGAAAATCGTAGGATTTTACCATTCAAAGAGACCTTAGTTGAAGTCCATAATTTGACAGATAAGTAAACCAAGACCTGGAGCTGTGAAGTGATTTGCCCCAAATCACAAAGCCCAAATTAGATTTCTAGTGTTCTGGAGCAACCATGTTCCTTCCCTGTGTGCAACTAACCATGTAGGGATGGCACAGGGTCTTGATAAAAAAAAAAAAACAAGCAAAACCAAAGCATGCTATTTATTGTTGATAAAGAACAGTAAGTGACAAAATGTTCCCAGAAGAACTTTTTGTGGACCTAGAAACAGAATGCCATGTCCTGGGACCACAGAGACGGGATGATAGGTCCAGCACTAGAAGAGAGCTCAGATGCTATTTAAACCAACTCCCTCCCTTTACAAATGAGGAAGCTGAGGCAGATCACATAGGTAACAATAAGCATCAGAGGTGACAGAATTGCTTGAAGAAATGGTGCTACATGAATATGTTAAGAGTTTATTATACAGTCAGAAATGATGACTAAGGTATTCAAGGAAATGTAGGAAGATGTGTATAAACCATCCAGACTGAAAAAAAAAAAACAGAAAAAGAAGATGAATATACATGATACCTAGCAGCTAAGTGATGCAGCAGATAAAGTACTGGCCTGGACCCAGGAAGACTTGAGTTCAAATTCAGCCTCAGACACTTACTAGCGGTTTGATCTTGGGTAAGTCACTTAACCCTGTCTTCCTCAGTTTTCTCATTTGTGAAATGAGCTGGAGAAGGCAGGAAGATGATTCATTAGTTGCCTCCATGTACTCTGCGATTCTGTCCTGCTGGACATTTTTGCTTCTCACTGAAGACACTCTCATCTCTGTACCTTTGGGGTGGCTGTCCCTTGTGCCTATATTACTTCCACCTCTGTAGAGCTCCCTTGGTTTTCTTAGCTACCAGGGCCTTTCCTCCTAAGGTTACATGTATCTGGTTGAATTCTTTTTGCTACCTATGGAAATTCATGTTGTCTCCTCTCTCCTTTCCTTGCCTCAGAATGTAAGTTCCTGGAGGACAGGGGCCACCTGGCTTTTGGTTTTTTGGTCTCTTCTATGTCTTAAAAATTGCCTAGACTTTTAAGAAATGATTGTTGAATGATTGATAAAATAGACTGAGTCATGGCCAAATGGCATCTATGCAAGGCATCTGCTCTTGTCTGTGACAAGACTTTCCTATTTCCACATGTTTCCTGTGAGGTCTGCAATTCCACTACTATTCCCCAGACTGGAGAAAAGAGAACATTTTTTTTCTCTTGGGATTTTGGTATTTCATATATTTGTATTCTACTTTCCACCCTACAGTTCGGAGCAAATATAAAGAGTAACTCTGATTTCCCTGTAAAGCCAGGTGGCAACATTTTCCATCGAATTACTAAGCTGGGAAACTGGGAGTTGACTTTAAATCACATGTCCTTTTGTAAGACAAAGCTTTTCTCTGACTCATGGTATAATAATTGTGGCCTCAGAGTGGATTTGATTTATTTGGGGGATTTTTGTTTTTTTTAGAGAGCCAGAAGAATCTTTCCCTTTCAAATGCCAAAAGCAGACACCCGCAAAAGAACTTTCACTCTCCAGTTCTGGTTGGGCTATTTAAAGACATGGATGGCCATTTGGAACGAACTGTTAAGCTGTTGTCACAGGACGTATCTCCTCATGGAACATTTCCCTCAGATGGCTCAAACACAAGATCTGCAGGTCAACTTTAAAACTTCCATTAGGACTTCCTGTCCTTGAGCTGCTCATAAACTCTAAACCATCCATATCAGCCATTTCTAGATTTTGCAGAAAGGTTTCAATGTTTTGACTCCCCATGTAGTGTGTAGCAGATACTTGGAAACTCTTATCCTTTCTACATCTTGGGCGAGTTGAAGCAAATTTGCATCCAAGGTGGAGACTCCTTTCCTGCTTTCTTTTAGTTTTAGCTAACTGGTACTTTCTTCTGAATTTCCTAAGCCCTGGGAAATTGTGACCCCAGAGATGTAGGGTTGGAAAATGAGAGGAAAAGGGGGAAGAAAGATAGATTGCCTCAGAGAGAATTGCAAAGTCTGGGGTATGTTGACATCTTAGCTTTGTGTCGCAACAGCTTTATCTTGACCCTGCTTGGGTATCCTGAGTCACAACTGTTTTATGTATGTTTGTGTTTGCCTCCATTAGGCCATTCTGGACCTTTGACCTAAGATCCAGCATCCCATTATTTGCTGGAGAAAGAAGCTGGTTAACCATTTCGCTTTAATTTTAAATAACTTTAGCCTAATGATGTATCCTTAAACCTGGCATGAAGGAGTTAATGTATAAGACTTTTAAGATTATTGTAACCAAATGTTTTGCAAAAGAATTTTACCATAAATGTCAGAATCATTCTGTTGCCATGTAAAGCTGTGAGGTTCAGCCAAGTATATTCTATGTTGTGTTTCAGTTAATGTCCTATCAACTGGCTAACATCCATCAATGATAAGCAATTTTATAGATTGTACCAGTGTCAGCAATTCTGTTCTCTACCTAATAGCCTGTTATGCAACTATTCTTATTAGGGGTTCTTAGAACATCATAGCTATATGCATATATGTATATATACAGATAGACATGTGTGTATACACACACACACACACACACCAAAAGAGCATCACAAAATATGTCACTTTGTTGAGCTAAAAAAAGGAAAACCCCCAACAATAACTTGTAGTTGAATCTCTAGCAAAGAAAATAAACCAAGTTTAAATCCACCACTGAAAATTTCCCAAACTCCCCAAATGATAAATGGTGAAAGTATATAAAAAGGCAGTTTTCAGAAGAAAAAAATCAAAGCTATCAATTGTCACATGAAAAATGTTCTAAATAATTATTGATTAGAGAAAAACAAATTAAAACATCTTACACATATCAGTTTGACTAAGATAATAGAAAAGGAAGGCAAATGCTGGAGGGGATGTGTGGAAAAATAGGTACACTAAGGCAGTGTTGGTAGAGTTGTGAACTAGATCAACCATTTTGGAGAACAATTTGAAACAATTCCCCAAGGGCTATGAAACTACATGTCCTTTGACTCAGCAATACCACTACTATGTCTGTATCCCAAAGAGATGAAAGACATATTTATACAAAAAGGTTTATATCAGTTCTTTTTGTGGTGGCAAAGAACTGAAAAATGAGGGGATGCTCATCAATGAGCAACTGACCAAATAAGTCACAGTATAGGATTGTGATGAAATACGATTGTGCTGCAAAAAATGATGAGCAGGATAGGTTCAGAAAAGCCTGGGAAATCTTATATGAATTAATAGAAATTGAAATAAGCAGAACCAGGAGAACATTTTACACAGTAAATGGCAATATTATAAAGATGGTTAACTGTGAAAGACTTAGCTACTATGATCAAGACGATGATCCTAAACAATTCCAAAGAGTCCATCATGAAAAATGCTATCCATCTCCATAGAGGGAACTGATGAACAGTTTGAAACATACTTATTTCACTTTATTTCTCTTGGGTTTGTGTGTATGTGTTTGCTTTTGCAATATGGCTAATATTGTTTGCCTTCTGAAGGTGTGAGGGAAGAGTGGGACAGAAGGAGATAGTTTAGAATTTAAATTTTTAAAAAATTGTCCGTTAAAAATTTTTAATGTAATTGGAAAATATTTAGTGAAATAATTAAAAATATATTAAAAGAGAAAAAAAGCTTCCCCAAATTTTTCTTTTAAGCAGAAGTTGAGCTTTTAACCATTACCCCATTTCAATAGCCATGACTCTCCTCACTCCTATAATGTAAATTTTAGTGGGACTAAGTAATTTATCGTTATTACCACTAATAATAGCCACTTACATTTCTATGGCACTTTGTGATTACAAAGCACTTTATAAATCAGTATAAATTTGATGACCATACTTCTATATCTGAGTCCTTTTAATAGAAGAGGAAGCTGCGATCCAGAGAGATGAAATAATTTACTGCAGACCTTACATTTTCTAGGAGGCAGAGCCAGAACTTGAATGTAGGTCTTTTGGCTGCCAACCCAGTGTTCTGTCCACTAGACCATGCTGCCTATTCATTTTGGTGAACGTTTTCTGTTTTTTTCGATACTTCTCTTTGTTCTATGACTTCACTCTCTGATCAGTTGATACACACACACACACACACACACACACACACACACACATTTTACATGTATATGAGGGGGTGGCATGGAGAGCCTGCTATGTGCAACGTACTCTGCTAGCGTCTGAGTCTGAAATGCTTTACAATCAGCATGGAAATTGAAAACATCACTGACTTTAAATTCAGGAGCTAGGTTCAAATCCATCCTCTATGAAATGGAAATGAAAGTAACTGAGATTCCACCTCAGATGGGCCAAGGTGACAAAAAAGAAAAATGATAAATGTTGGAAGGGCTGTGGGAAACTAGGCACGTGGATGCACTGTTGACCACGCTGTGAATTGTTCCAGTCATTATGAAAAGCAGTTTAGAACTATACCCCTAGAGGTGCCAAACTATGTGCGCCCTTTGGCCCAGAATATCACTACTAGGTCTATACTCCAAAGAAATCAAAGAAAGAGGAAAAGGTCTTATATGGACAAAACCCAGCTCTTTTTTTATGTAGTGAAAAGGAATGGAAACCAAGGGAGGACCCGTCAATTGGGGAATGGCTGTGTTGTACATAGTTACGATGGAATACTGTTATTCTATAAGAAATAATGAAAGAGATGGTTTCAGAGACTTGTATGGATTAACCCAGAGTGTTAGAGTAGAACCAGAAAAAATTATATTATAAAAAATGTTAAAAAGAAAAAAAAAGGAAAATTTTGATAGACTTAAAAACTCTGATCAACACAATGGTCAATCCTGATTTCTGGGGGACCAGTGATAAAGCATGTAACCCACCTCTTAATAGAGAAATGGACTGATTTGTAGAATAAGATTCACACTTCTGGATATGCCCCCTTTTTTTTGCTTTTCTATATTTATTTGTTATAAAGGTTTTGTTTATTTTGGAGGGGCGGAGAGTTTGTAAGAAAATATTAATACTTGACAAATAATAAATAAATATAATTTTTAAAAATCCAGCCTTTATCACTTACTCTCAGTATGACCTTGGGCAGGCATTTTGGCTCTTTGGGTCTCAGTTTCCCCATCTGTGAAATGAGGGAGTTGGACTAGATAACCTAGGGTTCCCTTCTACCTCTTAACTGAAGGATCTATAATGGTAGATCATAATGTGGAATCAAGAAAAAGGAAGAAAAAGAAATGATTCCCCAGTTTGCATTTCAGATAAGTTGTGCTCCCAGTGGGGCTGTGTGAGGAATTAATGCATATTATCACCATCGCATTTTTGTACTTTGAGATGAGTTAGGAATCAAATTGAATTGCATTTTAAACAATGCAGTTCTAATTTTATCTGTTGCTTAGAAAATAGAATGGTTGGATTGAAAATCCAGAAAGAATGAAATAAAAGTGTTTACAGAAATAGCTAACCTTGAGTTTACTTCAGTTCAACACTGAAATAAAGATGATGATTCCACTGGGCATACGTCATGAGGAAATCAGAGACAGAAAGTTCCTCAATGTGCCCAAATATTCACTATATGTCCACTGCATGTGCTTTACTCAAGGTTAGTCAGTGTGTGGTAGATCAGAATTTGTAAAAAGCAGGTCTTCTAATTTCTTATCTGTCACCCACGATCGATGCTGAAGAGCTGCCTGGGGAGGTTTGTTACTATTTCTTTCTTTTGCTAGTGTTGCCATCTGATTTCCAACCTTTTTATACAATTATACAGCTTTTCATGTTCTGCTACCTGCGGTAGCTAACCACGATGCTTTTAGTAGATAGCTATTCCTCATCCTTCTGCACAAACATGACATCTTCTAGCTAATTATGCATTCATACTTGTCATCCATTGTAGTATACGAATGCCATTACCTGTCTTCCCCCATTAGCCACACTAATAGTGAGCCGAACCGAGTAAGCTTATTACCTATATCTGAGTAATAATTTGCATAATTACAGAGGAGAGAATGCACATAAGGGAAAATAGGTGTTTCCAGTTATTTAGGCCACAAGACACATTTTCAGCATTATTTTTCTTGTCTGGTTTTCATTTCATGTTCCTTCTCTAGCTATTATTAATCCATCCTGCGAGTCTTTTTCAGTAACATATGAAGGACTTAATCTTTCAAATGTCTTCAAGTATTACATTTGAGAAGTCCGAGAGCATATTATATCTTTTTCTATATAGATAGCTGAAAGCAAATAATAAATGCTCTTCTTTGGTGATCTGAGAGAAAGAACATGAAAAAGACAATGCTAAACAACCCAAAGATAGTTTATATTAGCGACTGATAAAGATAAATAGTATGAGACAACTGTATAAAAGAATTCTCAGTAACTACTGATCTATATAAGCTTTGGAGTCATTTTCGATAATATATAATCTCTAAAGTTTTCCAATCTGTCATTGTGGTGTGTGAGTGTGTGTGAGTGAGAGATGACCTTGTGTTCTTGAAGACCAAAGCAATGGATAAACTTTGGCAGAACCTACGAATTATAAAAGCTTCTAATATGTGCTGGTGAGAAACTGCACATCTGTGGTCCAAGAATGAGCCTGGTTAAATGAGGAGAGACCTGTCACCCAAAGGTTGGGTGATGATTTTTTTCAGTCATGAAAAATATTTGTTAAGACAGTAGATGAGTTGTGATCTGCACCAACGAAGATGGTATCTACCCCTGCAAAATCAGTTTTGAAGTATTAATGTAACAACTAAATAAAATTAAATGAAACAAGACAACTTTCAGGGATCATTTCTATAATATATTACTAAATTATAATTGTAGCTGAAGGCAGATTTTAGAAAAACCTGGAAAGACTTACATGAACTGATGCTGAGCGAAGTGAGCAGAACCAGGAGAACATCCTACGCAGCAATAACAACATCGTGCAATGATCAGCTATGATAGACTTAGCTCTTCTCAGCAATACAATGATCCAACACAATTCCAAGTCTCATGATGGAAAATGCTATCCATATTCAGAGAAAGAACCATGGAGTCTGAATGCAGATTGATGCATACTCTTTTAATTTCTTTGTTTTTTTGTATTTTATTCATGGTTTTCCCCTTCTATTTTATTTCTTCTTTCACAACACAACTAATGCAGAAATATGTTTAACATAATTGCACATATATAACTTATATCAGATTGCTTGCCATCTTGGGGAGGGGAGACAGGAGGGAGGGAGAAAAAATTGGAATTCAAAATCTTATTTTTGAAAACTACCTTTACGTGTAATTTGAAAAAAAGAAAATACTATTTACAAGAAAAAGGAATTGTGGCTGAAAGTATAACATGAGACATCTTGAACTGAATGTACAATAGAGAAATTAAACAAGCCCAAAATAGGACTCAATTATTTTTCACCTTATGCCCTCCCCCACGTCCATTTTCCTTATTAGTATAGAGGGCAAGATCTCCTCCCAATCCCTCAGGCTCACAACCTAAATCATCCTTCTTCTTTATCTCTCCCCCGCCCCTACCTCACCCCCAAGGTCTATTGCTTTCCCCTTTAAAGCATCTCTCAAATTCACTCCCTACTTTCTCTAACACTGCCACCACTCTAGTACTGGCCTTCATCACCTCTCACCTGGACTATTGGAATAGCTGCCAGAGGGCCTGCCTGTCTTAAGTGTCTCCCCACTGCAATCCAACCTCTATTCAGCCATGAAAGTGATTTCCCAAAGTTCAGGTCCATCCAAGTCATACTGCTCCCCACCCCCTTCAATGAACTCCAGTGACTTCCTGTGGCTAAAATTCTCTGGCATTCAAAGCCCTTTATAACTTGTCCTGAACCCCCTTTCAGTCTTCTTCTGCCTTACCTCTGCCATGTCTTTTCTGATCTAGTGACACTGGCTATTCCACACAGGAATGCTTTTCCAACTACTCTTAATTCTACACTTTCCCTCTGTTAATTATTCCCTATTTTTCCTGCATGTAGCTTATTTATATATATTTGTCTGCACATTGTCTCCGCATTCATTTCTGAGCTCCTTAAAGCAGACTGTCTTTTCCCTCTTTGTATTCTCAGCACTTAGCACAGTGCCTGGCACATTGATGAGTAACTCCTTTCTTATCATAAAAAAATGATAATCTGAATGACTTTGCTTTGGGTGCTGAAATAGATGGAAGTGTAGCTTCCAAAATGCTTCCAGTTGTGGAAATAAGAGTATTTCATAGAATCACAGAATATTCAAGCTGGAAGGAACTCCAGAAGCCATCTAGTTGAACTTAAATGAAATAAAACCTCTGCTCTTTAACATAACCAAGTGACCAGTGGGGCCAGCCAGGCTCTGCTAGACCTCTGGTTGGGGAAATTCATGACCTACCAAGTCATTCTATTCTATTTTTTGACAATATTAATTGTTCAGAAGCTTAATCTTATATCAAACTTAGCCATGTTTGCCTCAGTTTGCCTCATCTGTAAAGTCATCTCCAGTATCTTTGCCAAAGAAAATCCCAAAAGGGATCATGAAATATCAGACATGATTGAAAATGAATAAACAGCAACAATATTTAAAGCTGGAATGAATTTAGGAGTGAATGAGGCCGCTCCCTTCACTTTACAGGTGAGAAAACTGAGGTCCAGTAAAGTTAGATGACTTGTCTAAGCACATACAGATAATAAATAGCAGAAATGAAATTTGAACACTGATCCTCTGATGTTAAATCCACAGTGATTCTTTCCATTGTGCCAACTTGCCACCTTCCCCATTCTTGGAAAAAACTGATGGCAAAGAATTATTAGATCAATTTTCTGGGCATCTTTCAAAGTCTTTGAGAGAACTGTGACCTGATAGCCACAAAGTTGAGATCCTTCATGGAAGAGTCTTGCCAAAAACAACTTGATCATGCCTAGAAGTAATTTAAATTACCCCTTACAACATCTTGGTTAGCTTCATTTCATACCACCATGGAACCCTCTAATGAAGCCAAATGGAACATGAGACACTGCGTAATAATAGCAATTATTTTTTTTTTGCAAAGAGTAAATATTTTGGCAACCTTCATTTAAACAGGAAGACTGTTCATCCTATTGCAAGGATTGTCCTAAAGTGATGGAAAGGATGTCCTTCTTGTTAGGCCTCCATGTTCATCTTAGCTGTAAAGCCTTTAAGTAAGAGACTCCATCTTTTAGTCCAATACACTGAAGATTTCATTGAAACAGCCTTTGTTAATGTATTTATGTCCTATTGTTTTTAAATTGAAAGATGATAGACTATGTAGTTTTTTCAGTAAACATATAAAAAAGCAACAAACACTTGCGATTGGGATTTTTTTAACATGTGAAAATCTAGTCAGGCCAAAGTAAGGTTAAAGGAACGATAATGTATAGTAAGGGCCTTGGAGTTAAAAGTAAACTGAGTCCTACTTGATCCTAGTTGTCTGAAACAGAAAGTTAAACTAAAAGTAGTAGTGGATGGGAAGGTTTCCTTAAGCCAGTGTTTGGATTTGTGAATTCACAGACTAACGGTCATGCTCTTGACCTATCGCTTTTTTCCACGCTTATTGTTCAGCCTTGTCTCCCTCTTCCTGGAAAGTGAGTGGTTTTGCTCTGTTCAAACAAAAATATTTCAATTTCTCTCATTAAAGACAAGCTCTGAAGCATATGCTGTTTTAAGTTTGAAAATACACAGCTTATTAGTTGCTGACAGAATGCTTCAGCGACTCAGCTCATGAAAGAAATCTGATAGACTTATTGATTTGTATTCAAGCTTTGAAATGAAGGCAAAAGGTTCTCCCTTTCCTGTGAGTAATGGAGAGATGAAGGGCAGAAGTGGTCCCAGCTATTATCGTCTGGTATTGACGAGTCAGTCTTTGTTGTTGCTGCCGTCCCTGTAGACACGAGTGAATTGTTTCTTACCTACCTGCTCCCACCTCCCACTTCCATTTGTTGTCATCAAAGCATATGGATGGTCAGACAACTTTTAAAATGCAAACAAAATAGACCTGATAAGCATGGACCTAGAAGTATATTCACACTTTCACCACAGAGTCTGAATTGAGGAAAAAAAAGGGAGGAACCTAGAACGATTTCCAACACTAGTCCCCCAGATTTATGGAAATGAGAGATTCTGAATGTCTTCACGGAAAAATTCATTATGAATTATCCACTTTTATTAGTTAAACTTTGACACATCCTGGAGCATATATTTATCATTTGGAATGTTATTTTAGCATCATCCATGGCACTTAATTTAGTACTTTGCATGTTGCAAATTAGAGCTGTCCACAAGTGGAATGGGATTCTTCAAGAGTGATGGGTTCTCCCTCCTTGGAGATCTTTAGGCAGAGGTCGGATGACTAGTTGTCAGATATGATGTCTTTGGGATGTCTTTTGTAGTGTTGGACTAACAGGCTGCTGAGGTCTTCTTCACCTCTTAAATTCTTTGATTCTGCGAAGGATTTAACATCACCAAGAAACACATAAAAAGTGTTCAATAAACATTTGTTCATTTTATTCAGGATTTTTAAATGGACAAATGAAAGTTTTAGAAGGAAGCACTAGACTCCATAAAACTGTCATTTTCTGAAAATCTTTATCAGCGTCTCATAAAAGTATAGATAAGAAGACAAAGATTTTCAAGTCAGCTTTTTTTCAAGTTTTCAAGAATGTTTATGGTTTAACTCTTACAATTTGGATTATAGTTAATGACCAAAATTGAGCTTCCAACCGAGACCAGAACGTTTCCTCTGTCACTTGGAGATATGACTCCATGTTCATGGATGTAATTAGATGAAGCCAGCCTGACAGTTCAGAGTAATGGCCACAATAGAGAGAATGCTGAGCTCAGTTGAGAACCCACAAAGATGTGGAGTTGGTTCCAGATCCTCTTTGAGGATAGATACGCAGGCCTGGTTCCAGATACCATTCAGCAGAAACTTGTGGAAAGAGAAAACCCTCCAGGGAGTAGAATGGAAAGGAATATGGAAGCTGCAGATATGGAAAGGTCTCAGAACTGTCCCTTCTATTCAAAGTCTTTTCCTCTTCACCCTCTGGTGTGTTCTCTTTCCATGGGTCTCTGCCAAGGAATATCTGAAATCAAACTTGTGTATCTCTTTCTGAAGAACCACTGGCACCCACTCTTTCACTCATGTTTATACAACATCATGCTGCATTTAACATTCTTTCCACCAATTAGCTTTTATATCTCCTTGGAGCAGAAATGAACAAGCACCCCAGGCTTGGGTGAAGGCTCCTTATATTCACATTGTAATGGAAAGATTACAAGAGACCTGGGTCCATATCTGTTCTGCTCAGACAAATCATTTAACCCCTGCCCCTGTTATTTGAGAGGGAGGGATGATTTCATTGCTCAGCATCTAGGTGGCATGGTGGATAGAGTGCCAGGCCTGGAGTTGGAAAGACTTATCTTCCTCAGACACTTACTAGTTATGTGACCCTGGACAAGTCACTTAACCCTGTTTGCCTTGACTTCCTCATGTGTAAAACAATCTGGAGAAGGAATTGGCAAACCACTCCATTATCTTTGCCAAGAAAACCCCAGAATAGGGTCAATGAGGTTATTGTGAAGATCACAGTAGACCATGCTATTTGTAGAAGTAATAGAAAATAAATTACGGCCATGTAAATCACAACTCCCCCAAGCAAGATGTTTGTCTTCTTAAGTACCCATGGATTGCTCCCAAGTCATTCTGGAACTTTTTTTGCTGTTGAATGCCTCCCTGAAAAGCATTTACCTTTTCATTAGTGTTAGAAAAATGATGGTATAAGCAGTTATAATTGACCATCATCCTAAGCTCCCACACTACTCCCTTGATCACTTCTGTGCAAAAAAATGTAGGAAGAAATGGATTTTACGTTCCAAAATTTTGTGAGGAGTGCTTGAAACAGTCACTTTGCCATAGGAGAAAATGTAGGAATAGTGGGAGGTCAGCCCCTGGTTAATCCAACCTCAAGTCAATCCCAAGCAGGTGGCCTTCCAACATTGACCCTAACACCATCATTAAAATAACACCAGAAGCTGCATTCACTGCCAGCAGCTTAGAGCATCTGTGTGTATATATTATGAAGGGGCTCTAGGTTAATAACTTCAGCAGTATTCATGGTAGAAGAAGTAAAATAAAGGCTTTACTAACTGTGTTTTTCTGCCAGTTTGGTTTGGAAGATATTAGGATTACCGTTGATTGACATTCATCTAGGCCACTTTGGGCCTGTTACCATGAAAAATAAAGACCTCTATAAATAATGGAAATGATGCAGTACTTACCTTAACTTTGAAGCACTTTGTTTTAAAATTTCATATTGAAAATGAGTTTAAATACAGCTTTCCTCTGTATTTTCGTTAAATATATGTGTGTATAAACACACATATATGCACACACACATATATGTATATATATACACATATGTGTGACAGAAGGTTGTCATGGAGACTGTGAACACCCAGTAATTGCCTCCTTATCGAGAGAGTTCCCAGCTCTATAAACCTTCAAATCCAGCTCATCTTTCTTCGGAGCTTTTCAGTGAATGGGAGGGCTCCTGTCTCTGCCTTCAAATTAAAGGCAGTGTGTGGAGCTGCCACATTGGGTGCTAATGAATTCTGTCAGACTAATCTCCACAGTAATAAGAACTGGAATCTGCCACTCACTTTCCCAGGAGGTAATAGTTCACACACCATTATGTTACTCCATTAAAATAACTTCTTAGCCGGGTGGATTGTCTGCTACTAGTCATTAGGGAGGTGTGACCAAAGAGACAGAGTTGAGCAAATGATGCAATTTCATTTTAATTGTTTTCCATTTTATTTTTATGGCTGAATATGTACCCACTGTGTAGAACTCAGACATTTTATAGAGATCCTGTGTATAATATTAGTAGGAAAGGATGAATGAAATGATGAGTTTCGGTGATTAAGGGAATTTTTTAAGAGGTGGGACCCACAAACATCCTGATTCATGAGTCTGAAAAAAATGGAACCTTATTATTGCTTTCCTTCCTTCTCCGGCCTCCCATCATCCTTACCTCAGAAATATTTTACTTGTGACATTTGACTTTTATGTCAAAGCCTCATGCCAGAAGAAACACTGATGAGTCTCATAAGGGTGGCATTTGGGAGGGAAACTCTGGAGACTCTGAAGAGTCATGGGGTAGCTACCTTGGCATCTGAGCCACTGAATCAATGTTACAACCAGTTACCGATCATTTTGACAACACCTCTGTGAATATGCCACCCTTTGCATACAGAAATGAAGCTTGCTCCCCATCCACGTCTGGCGTGCTTTTCCAGCGGTGGTGATGGATTCATGCTGAGCCATTCACACACTCTTCCTAGGCCTTCTTTGTGTTCAAGGTCATGCATTTGGGAGATTGATGGCTGAGAGTAGGCTTGTAGTATCTGGCTCCTGGACAAAATTTTTCTCTTTGTGAAGTTAACTGATCCACAAGGAAACTGAGCCCATAACTTTGGCCTCATTAGCACTGCCTCATTAGCACCATGTTCTAGCCAACTGTGTTAATTGACCCAGACTAGTGGCCTAATTATGAATAGTGGTAGGTCCTCAACTTGATTAGCTCGTGTTGTTAGGAGAGCTATCTCTCCAGTAAAACTTTGAATATATACTGGCAATAAACAATGAAAGCAGACTTTAAAACCTTACATAACTATTTGAATATCATTTCCCAGAATTAGAATTCACCAGTTAATCGCCAATTAGAAAAGAGTAGTGAATTATAAAATTTCAAGTTATATAATGAGAGTTTCTTTTTAGACGTAATAAGGGAAATAGCTTTAGAGAGTTCAGTTTTTTCATAACAAAATTATTCATTATTGATAATTAACAAATTTATGTACAAATTTGAATTTGAACTAAAAAAATACAATTACACTTTCGTTCCTCTGTTCTGGGTATTGTAGCTTTCAAGTATGGAGAAGGTATGTATGAAAAAGTTTAGTAGTACATGGAGCATTTAGTAGGCTCCACAGGTTTTCCCTTATTTTTTTTTTTAACAAACAACAGCTTTTTTGATTCACAGATTACAGTTATAAGTAGTACATTTTTCATTTAGGGCAAGCCGGTCAGAATTGAGTTTCTGCCTCTCCTCCACCTTGGGGTGTGACTTCTTAAGGGAAGAGTCAACCCAAGGATACACCGCTAAAGGACTGGCCAGGGTGCAGGAAAGGGGTGCAGACAGCAAAAGGAAGGTTACTCTGAGACATTACTCCCCTAGACCAAGATACCAGTGGCCCTATGACAGCACTAACCAAGTTCCCTATGTGCTTTGTAAGAACGAGAATATTAACTGACATTTAGATAGTATTTGAACACTTTTAAGTCCTTTATATACATTATCTCATTTCATCCTTGCAACAGCCCTGTGAGATAAAGGCATTAGACATTATCATTAGTATCTCTACTTCAGCTAATATCAGATGAAAAATTTGAATCCATGTCTAACACTGGATCCACTATATCAGGGGTTCAGGAGCATACACAACTGAAGTATTTGGCCATTTGGATCTGATAGTCTGCCTTGCTTTATGTTGAGCTCAAAAGCTGATACCAGGCATAACAATTTTGGTCAACTTTTCCACCTTTTTTAATGTCATAGTCCAGGGGAACTTGGCAATGAAGAAGAAAAGAAGGAAGAAAGGGAGGAAGGGGGAAAAGAGGGAAGGAGGATGAAGGAAAGAAGAAAGGAAAAATGAATGAAGAAGGGAGAGAAGAGGAAGGAAGAAAAGAAAGAAGAATGGAAAGAAAGAAAGAAAGAAAGAAGGAAAGAAAGGGAGGAAGGAAGAAAGAAGGAAAGAAAGAAAGAAAGAAAGAAAGAAAGAAAGGAGGAAAGAAAGAAAGGAAGGAAGAAAGAAAGGAAGGAAGAAAGAAAGAAAGACAGGAAGAAAGAAAGAAAGAAAGAAAGAAAGAAAAGAAGGAAGAAAGAAAGAAAGAAAGAAAGAAAGAAAGAAAGAAAGAAAGAAAGAAAGAAAGAAAGAAAGAAAGAAAGAAAGAAAGAAAGGAGGAAAGGAAGAAAGGAAGAAAGGAAGAAAGAAAGGAAGAAAGAAAGAAAGAAAGAAAAAGAAAGAAGGAAGGAAGGAAAGAAAGAAAGAAAAAGAAAGAAAGAAAGAGAAAGAAAGAAAGAGAAAGAAAGGAGGAAAGGAGGAAAGGAAGAAAGCATAGTTTTGAAGTTCTGAAAGGCAGCATGGCAGAGTGGAGAGAGGGTTAACCACTTGTTATTTTCTCTTATTTCTTGTCATCTGTTTGCTATTTTCACATAGCAAATCACATTCTATGCAGAGGCTTTGTATTTAAAATTCCTTGATTCAATTCACAGATAACAGATTTCAATTACAAAGCAGAAAAACACATATTGCATCTTGATAATTTTTAGGATGCCAGATAAAAATAAGATAATTTTGCAAAAAATAAGGTAGTCGGTCATCTTACATATATAAAACTACCAACTAAATTTTAGTAGTTGACGAAACAAATATGTTCTCAGTGCATTGAATCATAAAAACAAAACATAAATTAGCCTAGATTTAGAAACTTCAACACCCAAAGATGAGATTAAAGTACACAAACTTAGGAATACATATTTTTAATTGAATTGCACAAATGTTTGTGTATATGTATACACATACATTACACAGTCTAATATACAATACCTACCTCTGAACATATATGTAGTTGTGTACATATATGGATGCAAATCTATAACACACATATATGAACATATATACAAGGTATCCCAAAAGTCTTAGCACAGTTTAAAGTTAAAGCACTAAAACTTTTGAGACACCCTATATGTATGTACACATATGGATGACACTGGACATTAATTCCGTGGAGCAAAAATATATAGGGATAGGGCATTACCTATTGATGAAAAAGCATACAAAACCATAAGCACCCATGTATGCCAACCTTCCCCCATCATGATGGTCAAAGAAAACTGACCTCTGGGCAGAAAGAACCTCTCAGTTTACATTAAAGGGAAAGAGAGCTTCCACTGTTGCTGTCTTGCCTTTCTTCTGAACTTGTAGTTTGGGAGTCCAACAATTTTTCTTGGGATTCCTGTGATGGGGGAGAGGGGGAAGAAGAGACTAGAGACATCTCTTCCTCAGTGGCTGTATCAACTGCTCCCACATGGCAATGAGAGCATGTACTTATCTGAGGAAAACTGAGTCTGAATTTTAGGGCTCGAGATGCCTCTTCTTCTTTGTATTGCTTTACCTTAGCACAGGTGATCAAGTAGCAATCCCAGGATGAATGCTTCCAGCTTCAGTGGCCATCTTTTGATTTGGAGAAGTTAGGAGTTCCTGGGTTCACCTGCTAGCTTCCCAGAGGAGATACCCTCTGAAAGAACTCAGAGGATGTGACCACTGATGGTCCACAGAGTGAGAGAATCCTCCTGCTCAGGGACCGTTCCTCTTTGACCCAACTCCTCAAGTTAGATGGGGGGAGAAAAAGGGCAACCAACCAGGAACCTTTATTCAGACATGCCCTTTTTAAAGGGGTAAGGGCCAATGCTCTTGCTTGTTCCATTGAATGGCTACTGCAATGTGCACATGTTTATGCATATCTGTATATATATATATATATGTATATACTAATATGTGTATACACAAAATATGTAAACATAAAATAGAAACATACATGCATCTATGTTAGTCATATGAGTGTTTATCTGTATGCGTGTGCCAAATGTGTCTCTACTGTGTAATCTTGAGCAAGTTATCCAACTCCTTTTTTTAAAGAAAAAATTCTAGCTTTGGTTTTTCTGTCTGCTGTTGAGGTGCTAGACAAGAGATAAAGAAATTAGGCTTTTCTTTTTTTTTTTTTTGCCAAGTTCTTCAGGCTCCCTGCCTTTCATTCAATCAAGTTTTGTGTCCAAGACATTGTCAATGCAAAAGTGCTGAGGATCCCACCATCACAAGAAGGAACTTGTGGTGCAGAAATCACACAAGATAAAGTCAATTACTGACTGAACTAAAGCTGAATTTTAGAAGGGGAGAATCTGGGGAGACAAGCGGTGATAACAAAGTAAGGTCCCATTATCGATCTGTGCTAGAGACTGGAAGTGGGGCTGTGTGGGAACACAAATTAGAGAGAAAAGCTGAGATTTTCTTTTGTTTTGCAACAACAAAAAAGTGTTTGTTCAGGGGAAGCCTGTGTTTGTGGGGAAGGAACAGTGAAGGGGAAAGCTGGAGTGAGGTTGCTCTGTGGCTGGAGGGGGCAGAAAAGCACGTACCACAAGTTCAAAGGATGCTTGTGGATGTACAGTATTACTGAGTCAACTGAAAAGATTTCCACACAGAATATTTCCTCAGAAGGGGTGGAAAGAGAGAAATGCTGACTGCTGCTGAATTATCGGCTCACAAAGGACTTAATTTTCCTTTATTCCTGACAAGTCGTCAGGCTTATTCATTATGGGGGGAGGGGCTTCCTCCTTGTTTCCCACTCTCTTAAAATTCCTTCTTTCCATTAATAACCTATCCCTAGAAGCATTAAGGGTAAGCTGCCTAAATAAGCATCCTAATTCCAGACTGAGGTAGAAATTTAGGGGAAAATACAACGACCACTCAGTCTCTTAGATTAATTTTCAAGGTGGCTGATCTAAGAATAAGAAATGTATTTTTATGAGACAAGTGACTAAGAAACCCAAAGTAATATATAAGTAGTGCGTAATCACTAATATAGACAACTTGGCCTTGAGATTGCTCAAGATTGGGTCCATCCTAATTCAATCTAATTCAACAGGCATTTTTAATCAAAATTTTATTGATACCTTATATTTTCATAGCACAATTATTTCTGAATATACTCTACCCCTGGACAGCCAAGTGGCATAGTGCCTGAAACCAGGAAGACCTGAGTTCAAATCTGGTCTCAGACACTTACTAGCTGTGTAATCCTGGGCAAATCACTTAACTCTGTTTGCCTCAGTTTCCTCATCTGTAAAATGAACTGGAGGAGATGGAAAATCACTCTAGTGTCTTTGCCAAGAAAACCCCAAACGGGGTCATGAAGATTCAGATATGACAAAGACAACTGAACAACTGAACATCCTTCCCCTACTTGACGAGTTTTTCCTTGTGTAATATATGTCAATAGGAAGTACAAGGTGGTGAGGAGGGGCACGGTTTGTATTTTCTTCACTTTTCACTCCCAGACAGAAAGGAGGTGGAGTGGAAACCCTCACATACTAGGTCTAACTCTGTCAACTGGACTGGCTAAGACTTCACCTCCTTGCCTCTTCTAGATCCCACCTTTCCTCCAAGAAAAGGGAGGAAGGGGATTATATCTCTCCAAAAGAACTAAACCTTAGTCAGTGAGTTCTTTATTTTAGTGGAAATCTGAAGGAATTCTTAATTCCAAGTTATAAGGTTCAGTTTATTGGGATATTCATAGAATCCTTCATAAGATTAAAATATAGCTGAGTGACCCAGGGGTCATTTGCTTCCTAAACCAGAAACCCATCAGCAGTCTGATCTCAAATAAAGATATACCCAAAGAAAATGGGATCAAACTCATTTATAAAAGTTCTATCAGTTTATTACCAATAGCAATGGTGGGCACTGGGGAGGGAAATAGGAATTCGCATTTGTTTTTTTTAACTCCAACTAAGAGAAGATTTGAGATAAAGAGAGAATGGTGGATTCCATGGCCTAGGAATGTTTACCCAGATTTACCCTACCTCCTAAGGCTGGTTACTGACTCTGGTGAGTCTGTTGTGTGCTGAACATCAATCACATCACTCATCTGCACAATTCTCTCTGTGCCATTTCTCTACCATCTTCCCTGTTTACCTTCAATGCCCCATAAAGAAGTGAGTGCACCTTCTCATGGCTAAGAAGGGAAAAGGCTGCATTTCCCATGATGCTCAGGTATCAGCCAAAATATTTGCCCCATCAGGCGATCTTTGCCACTGGCTGCCCATGTGGAGAGTTGTACATTCCTGAGACAGAATAACAAAGGGAAAAAAGAAGGAAATTTAACAAAATCAATCAACCTATCAACTGTATCTCTCAGTTCATGCAATATTCCATACACACAGGGTACCACCACTACAAAGAAGGGAGTACATTTTCTCAGCCATCCTCTGTAGCCAGGCTTGGTCATGATAATTTTGTAACATTCAGTTTTTTTTTTAATGTTCTTTCTATTTATATTTTTATAGTCTTGCTTTTGTATTCCTGGTTCTGTTTACTTCTTTCTGCGTAAGTTCACATATCTTCCCAGGCTTCTCTGAACTTTTCATCTTTGTTATTTTTCATAAGGCTATAGTATTCCAATATGTTCATGTAATCAATTTAAGCCATTTCCCAACTGATAGGCACCCACTTCATTTTCAATTCTTTCAAAAAACATTTGAAGTGCTTATTATATGCAAGGTACTGAGCTAGTCATTAGGTATATAAAGATAAAATCAGTACTTGTCTTTGGGGAATTTGCATTCCATTGAGTAATGTGTGTTCATCGTCCTTCCTTGCCGAAGAAGACCATGCCGTCAGAGAAAAAATGACATGACTTGCATTTGACTTTGTTTTGAGTAAGGGAGGGTTGTTGAGAAGCTAGATGGTACAGTGGAAAAAACTCTTGGCTTGGTATCAAAAAGACTCTTCTTCATGAGTTCAAATTCCATTGGGACTATATTAATGGAGGAGGAGGGAGAAAAAAAATGGCAAATAAGAAGACCAGGAAAGGGTTCCAATTCCAAGCGACTCCTGAGCAGAGCCTCAGGCAATTTATTGTTGTCTATCCTGCATTTTTGAAGAGGACAATAACACATCACAGAGTCATGTCTTGTCTCATGTGTGATTTAATTGAGGCAGTGTTGCTCTAAGTCATCAGCCTCACTTTCTCTTTCAAAGTCATGGAAGTCCAGTGGCAAGATGAAAATCAAGACAAGTGGCAAATGGCCCAGGATGTGGTAGATGACCTTGGCATCTCCAATTTCTGATTAAGCTCTATGCATTGTGGGAACAAATTGTTCTCATCTGCCTATTCCACCAGGGATGCCTTCATGTGCTTGGGATAGACGCCTCTGGCCCACAACTCACTGATAAGTTTGTGGTTGATCACTTATGCTCAACTTGGTTTAGCCACTTGATGAGATGGTTTATGGGAGTGTGGTCACTGCATATGCTACAACTTCTTGGAACCACAGGTGAGAGTTGAGTGGCAGGTAGACACCAAAAGTGGATGAATAGCTCTGAAAAAAGCTTGACAAACCCTCATATCAAAGGTACTAGTCTTTTGTGAGGTAGATGATACTATCTGCATTTTACGGTCGAAGAAACTGAAGCATATAGAAGTTAAGTGACTTGCCCAGGATCATATAACTAGGGACTATCCAAGGCTGCATTTGCACTTGGGTCTTCTGATTCTAGGCCCAGCACTCTAACCACCTTGCTGCCCTATAAAAAGATACAGAAATTTAGTGTGCTCAACTTTTCCAAAACAATCCACTAGACTGACTGGTTCCTCAGTGATTTATAAGACAACTTTCAGAAGTTTTCCCTCAACTTCTACCCTATGTGTGTTTGAACACTTCTTTGTTTGTGTATTTTCAGGTCGACACATGGGAAGCATGCAGAGTAAAGAATGAAGTGACATTTGAATTATTTCAGAGAAGCCATTATTGTCAAAATACAGTGTGCTTTCACACTTTCAGTAAAAACAAATGAAAGCTGAGCTTTGTATAGATTATATAGATTATTATTTTAAATCACCAAAGGCCTGGAATTCTTTTTAATATTTTTATTTTAAAAAGAATCATCTTAGAAGAAAGTCTAAGTGTTCTCAAGCATACATAACAAACATTCATTTTTTGTGAAAATAAAATCATCTAGACACGCTTGGGTGGACGGAGGGGAGCGGGGTGTCTCCGTGGCTCGGGCCCCCTCGGAAGGAAGCGGCGGAGGCAGAGGCGGGGGTGGCGGTGGAGGCAGTGGTGGCCCGGGACTCCCCCAGCAGCAGGCAGGATCTTCATTACTGAAAGTCTCTGCATAAACCACCTGAAGGAGCTGAGCCTGGGAGATGGCCCTGCCCCCACCCCAGCACCAGAACTAAAGCTCCCATTGAATAGCAGCAGCGCCTGCCGCGGAAAGCCCATTTGAATCTCAGACCCCAAGCACTAGCTGGGTGGATCTAGGCGGGGGTGGACAGGAATCTCAGAAGTCAAGTAACTGGCTGGGAAAATGCCTAGAAAAGGGAAGAAAAATAAGGCTATAGAGAGTTTTTTCGAACAGATGCAAATGATCCCGACTTTCGGATCTGACGAGGACATATTCTTGCCTTCAGGGAAAGATGTGGAGGGCGGGGCCTCGGTACCCCAGACATCCCAGGGGGATGTCGGGTGGGTTCAGGCCTTGGAAGAGCTCAAAAAGGATTTTGAAAAGCAAGTTAGACAGGTGGAAGAAAAACTGGGAAGAGAAATGAGAGAGATGCAAGAAAAGTATGAAAAACGGGTCAATACCTTGGTAAAGGAGACCCAAAAAAATGCTGAAGAAAATATCACCTCGAAAAATAGGCTCACTCAGTTGGCAAAAGAGGTTCAGAAAGCCAATGAGGAGAAGAATGCTTTCAAAAGCAGAATTAGCCAAATGGAAAAAAGAGGTTCAAAAGCTCACTGAAGATAATAGTTCTCTCAAAATTAGAATGGAACAGATGGAGTCTAATGACTTTCTGAGAAACCAAGAAATCACCAAACAAAACCAAAAGAATGAAAAAATGGAAGAGAATGTGAAATATCTCATGGGAAAACCAACTGACCTGGAAAATAGATCCAGGAGAGACAATTTAAAAATTATGGGACTACCTGAAAGTCATGATCAAAAAAAGAGCCTAGACATCATCTTCCATGAAATTATCAAGGAAAACTGCCCTGACATTCTACAATCAGAGGGCAAAATAAGTATTGAAAGAATCCATCGATCACCACCTGAAAGAGATCCAAAAAGAGAAACTTCTAGGAACATTGTGGCCAAATTCCAGAACTCCCAGCTCACAGAGAAAATCTTGCAAGCAGCTAGAAAGAAACAATTCCAGTACTGTGGAAATACAATCAGCATAACTCAAGATCTAGCAGCTTCTACATTAAGGGATCGAAGGGCGTGGAATAGGATATTCCAGAAGTCAAAGGAACTAGGACTCAAACCAAGAATCACCTACCCAGCAAAACTGAGTATAATACTTCAGGGGAAAATATGGTCTTTCAATGAAACAGAGGACTTTCAATCATTCCTGATGAAAAGACCAGAGCTGAAAAGAAAATGTGATTTTCAAACACAAGAATGAGAAGAAGCATGAAAAAGTAAACAGCAAAGGGAAGTCTTAAGGGACTTACCATAAGTGAACTGTTTACATTCCTACATGGAAAGACAATATTGGTAACTCTTAAAACTTTTCTGTGTCTGGGTAGTTGGTGGGACCACACACACACATGTACATGCATGCACGCGCACACACACACATGCACACACAGAGTGAATTGAATAGGATGAGACCATACCTTAAAAGAAACTAAGGTAAATGGTGAGAGAGAAATGTAGTGGGAGGAAAGAGGGTGAAATAGAATGGGGTAATTATATGTCATTTAAGAGGCAAGTAGGAGAATTTTAGTGGAGGGAAAAAGAGGAGAGCTGATAAAAAAAAAAAAAAACAAGAAGTTTACCCTCATCACATTTGACTAAAGGAAGGAATAAAGTGCATACTCATTTTGATATGAAAACCTATCTTACAGTATAAGAAAGTGGGGGAGAAGGAGATAAGCAAGGGGGGGATGATGGAAGGGAGGGCAAAGGGAGGAGGGAGCAATTTGAAGTCAACACTTGGGGAGGGACAGGATCAAAAGACAGAAGAGAAACAATGAGGGGCAGGATAGGATGGAGGGCAATTCAGTTAGTCTTACGGAACATGACTATCAGGGAAGTCATTTGCAGAACTACACAGATAGGGCCTATACTGAATTGCCTGCCTTCCCAAAGGGAATGGGTGGGGAGGGAGGGATGGGGAGAATTTGGAACTCCAAATTTTAGAAACAACTGTTTAGTATTGTTTTTGCTACTAGGAAAGAAGACATACAGTTAATGAGGAATAGAAAGTTATCTGGCCCTACAGGAGAAAGGAGGGATGACAGAAGAGAGGGCAGATTGGAGATAGGGAAAATTAGATTGCTTGGGGTATTGGGGTGGGGGGAGGGGATAAAAGGGGAGAAAATTTGGAACCCAAAATTTTGTGAAAATGAATGTAAAAAAAAAGTTAAATAAATAAATAAATATAAAGAATTAGAAAGAAAAAGAAAAGAAAAGAAAATCATCTTTTCCCATTCAAAAACACCAACTGAACCTCCAAGTGTTATCAACATTTGCTTCTATGCCAAAGTCAATGTATTAAGCTTGTGGATATTAACCACAGTACAGGTTTCGCCTCTTGGTAGAAGAGCAATGATGCATGAATACACAATGAGGTTTTTCAGACATGGCCAGTGTGTTGATTTGTTTTGTATATCTATATTAGTTACAAGGCAGAGTTCTCTATGGGAGGGATTGGGAGACTTTAGGGGGTTATGGTGATACATAAAAAAAGAACACAAACAAAATATTAATCCATCAATCATCCATCAATAATCCTTCCAATCCAATAATCCAATACATCTCAGGCAACTTTATTGTTGTCTGTCCTGCATTTTTGAAGAGGACAATGAAATATCACAGAGTCATGTCTTGTCTCATGTGTAATTTACTTGAGGCAGGGTTGCTCTAAGTCATCAGCCTCACTTTCTCTTCCAAAGTCATGGAAGTCCAGTGCTAGAAGTCCAGGCCTAGAATCAGGAAGACCTGAGTGCAAATGCAGCCTTGGATAGTCCTTAGCTCTTCTCAGAGCTAGTCATCCACTTTTGGTGTCTACCTGCCACTCAACTCTCACCTATGGTTCCAAGAGGTTGTAGCATATGCAGTGACCACACTCCCATAAACCATCTCAGCAAATAGGCTAAACCAGGTTGAGCATAAGTGATCAATCCATCAATCTATAAGTACTTACTATGCACCTACTGTAGTGTGCCAGGTCTTGTGCTGGGCTCAGGGATCACAAAGACAAAGATGAAACAGGCTTTGCCCTCAAGTAGCTTAATTCTATTAGAAGTAGTGACAGGCATCCTTATGTGGCCTTTGAACCTCTGCAGGTGGATATCTCCACTTGTACTCTCACTGGCAAGTTGGGTCCTCAGAGGAGGAAGCTAGTTCTAATCTCCATCGCTCTGCCTGGAAAGATAGTTTCCTAGATCAAAGCTTCTTCTTCCGATCAGGGTTTTAGGGTTATCCCCTGACAAACTGGGGGAATTGTTTTAAATGGTCATGTCTAGACCCCATTCTAGTGTGACCTCTTCAATCTCAATCACCAGAGCCAGTTAATATATCCTCATTATCTTTGATTAGTATTATTTACCCAATTCATATCAACTAGCCTTTACCAAAAAATATATACTGAAAAACTAGAGCAAGTACAGAAGCTACAAAGCATTTTTCCCCAACATCTATCAACCTACTCTGTTTATATAAAACATTATATAAAACATTTGCCCCACCAAGTCACTTCCAAATTCAATATAGTCATGGATAAGTTACTTCTTCATTTGTAGCGAGCAGCATGAGAATGTCAATCCAATGCTGAGTTATATGGAGGAAACCAATTGAATCTTTACTCCTCTTTGGACTTAGCCATCCACAAACTCTGGCAGGAACTTCAGTTCTTGGACCCTTGGTGTTCTCCTGACCTCTCTCCAGACCTCAAAGTTCCCAAGGCTGAAGCCTCCTCCATTCTATCTGTAATAGTGTTTCATCTAAGTCAGAAAAGAAAAGATAGTAGGACTAAGAGTCATGGCTTCAGATCACCTGGGTGGGGTGTAGCCATTGGTGTTCTTCCCATTCAAAGGCTTGCCACAGTTATTGCTTCCTCCCAATATAGTGGAAAGAAAGCAAGGTAGAGTTTTTGAGGTCTTGTGGGCATGCTCAGTGATCTTTCTTCACCACATGGTAAGTGGTAAGTGAATCTAAAACAGAAGGAAGTAAATAGAAAACAGTCACAGAAGGAAAGAAAGAAGGAAGAAAAGAAAGAAGGAAGGAAAGAAGGAAAGGAAGAGAAGGAAAAGAAGGAAGAAAAAAAGAAGAAAGAAAAAGAAAGAGGATGGGAAGGAAATAATATATTTATGAAGCTCCTACTATGTACCAGGCACTGGGCTAAACATAGTACAAATATTATCCTCATTTAATACTCACAACAAGACTGTGAAGTAGGGGTTATTGTCATTCTCTTTTTACAGTTGAGGAAATTGAAGCAGAGGTTAAGTGACTTGCCCACTTATACAGGATATCTGAGGCAGGATCCGAACTCAGTTCAGTGCCCTATGCACTGAATCACTCAGCTACCTCTACAGGTATCTTGACCACACTTTAAAAATCTGTATTTCTGGACCCTCTATCAGCCTGAGAATACTATGTTTGTTCATAAAGATTGGACTAGTCCTTCAATTACACATAAATGCAAGGTAATTTATTTTTATGTTTTTGGTGAGAAGCGGGATGAGATGGGGAGTGAGGACAGCACTAACGACTGAAATGGTCAGGAAAGTTTTTATGTGTGAGGCGGTGACATCGGAGTTCAGCTTTGAAGGCATTTATTTAGGCTAGCAGGAAGCAAAGGTACTTTCTAGTCATGGCAGGCTAGCCTGTGCAAGAGCTGAAGGTAGGAACTGTAATGTCATGCGCAAGGACATCGGGGAGGCCAGTTTGGCTGTCCTGGAGAGTGTGTAGAGGAAAAGTATACAATTATCCTAGAAAGATAGGTGGGAGCCAGATCATCAAGCACTCTCAATACCAAACCAAAGCATTTGCGTGTGGTTTTCCAGGTAATGAAGAGCTAATGAAGTTTACAGAGCAAGGGAAGGATGTGACCAGGCCAGTGCTTCAGGAATATCACTTCTATAGCTATGTGGAGCATGAAGTAGAGAGGGATGAGACTGGAAGTAAGGAAACCAATTTGAACCAAATGATAATAGTCTGGATGAGAGGTAATAAGACCTAAACTAGCCATGGAAAGGGATGTGGAGCTAGAGATGTAAGATTTGACAACTGATGTGTGGTGAGTTGACAATGATTATTAATTTTTTGATTTAAAATTTAGATTTGAATAAAAATTAAATTTACATGGCTGGAAGGATTGAGGTGGCCTCAACAGAAAAAGGGAAGTTTATTAAAAGGATGTGTTTTAGGGGGGAAAATAATGAATTTTGTTTTAGACACTGTTTTAGATGTCAATGGGACATATCATTCAAAATGTTCAATAAGGAGCTGATAAAGGACGTCTGGAACTCAGGGGAGAAACCAAAAGAATAAAAAGCATTTAATAAATGCTTTCTGTATGCTAAACTAGGGGGACACAATACAGAAGCAAGATAGGACCTAGCCTTAAGGAACTTACATTCTAATAAAGGAGGAAACACATATAGAGGAGTGGGAGCCAAGGAAGAGAACTGTGGTCTTTGAAGTCACAAAGATGGTGAACAGAAGAGTAGGAGAGTGAATTAATACATCCTTTGCAGAGTGGTAGTGCCGATTTGATTACAATTTTTAGAGCAAGACCTGGAAGAGAGAGAAGTTATGTAGAGTAAGATATTAGATAATATCTAGGCTAGGGTTAGATGTATAGATTTAGAAAGCATCTGATTGAAGGTGGTCATCAGATTCAGGGGACTTGCTGTGATTGGTGATGACGTATAGAATGAGAAGAGGATAGATCTTTGGTGTTCCTATATAGTTGGGGGTAGTGGTGGTGGATATATGTGTTGATGAGTCATCAGAGGAGATGGAGAAAGAGTGATGAGGTTGGTAGGAGAATGGAGAGGGCTGTCATGAAAACTGAGAGGAGAGAGTATAAGGAAGACAATAGTTAGCAAATACCACAAAGAGGTCGTGAATGATGAAGATAGTGAAAGGGCCACTGGATTGGGCAATTCGAAGAGATTTTGTAACTTTGGAGGGAACTGTTGCAGTTGACTGCTGAGGTTAGAAAGTCATATTGCAAAAGATTTAGAAGTGACAGGAAAGGAAGTAGAAACAGCCAAGAAAAGCAGCCTTTTCTATGAATTTGGCTATGATGGGGAGGAGAGATGTTGTTTGATGGCTCGAGGAGATGGTAGTGTCAAAGAAAACTTTTGCTTCTTTAATACTGAGGAGACATGGATGTGTTTTTATGCAGCAGGAAATGAGTTCGAAAAGAATAGAAAGATTGAATATTAGAGAGAAAGTTGAATGATAATGGGAGCAAACTCCAAGAGAAACGCTGATGGGATGGGGTCCAGGGCACAATCGGAGGGAAGGGTGTTGGTAAGGAAAGCTTACCATGACTACCATGACAGCATGACTGCTGCACAGAGTACAAGAGAGTAGGCGATGATGTCAGGAGCTTTGGCGATAATGGGAAGGGGACAAGAGGAAGAAAGGGGGCGAGTGCTGTGGGTGGCTTGAGAGATAAAGAGATTTGTAATGGTTACTATGGAGAGAGGATAGGACATCCATAGAGGAATAAATTAAGCAAGACATTAAAAGTATATATTCAGAGTAGGGTTCAATCAAAAGTGCTAAGAAATGCGAGGAGGCACCTTCTTAATGTAAAAGGCCCTTAAAGTGTATATTGCTTCTCCAGATGTTTCCTGGTTTCTTGTCACACTTGAACAACCAATTCAAAATATTACAGCCTCCTCATAGAAGGACCTGAAGTACAAGAACAGATAAGTTATTTAATGAAGCATAAGTTTATATTCAATTGGAGACAAAGATCTCTTTACAATTAAATCCAACGTGAAGAGGAAAAGGCTTCCATTCATCAGCCTTCAGAAGTTTTCTCCTTCATTTGATATAAGATCAGCCCTTTTAATGAATTTTTCAAAGAGTCTTTCCTGCAAAACAGAGATCTTGAAAATAGACTATAATGGAGGTCAGCATTGTCGTGGGCTAGCCAGCCTGCAATGGGCTGGCTTATTTGGAGCCAAGAAACACAGCAGCCCCAAATAGATTTAAAAATTAAAAGCAAAAAAAGTGTGTCACAAGCATTGGAAAAAGTGTTTGAAAGACAAAGAAAAAACTTACTATAAGAGAGAGGCTACACCCGGCATTGACATGAGCACAGGCAGACCAGCCATGGCATTTGCCTAAAGAGCAGCTACTTTTAACTGTCTAAAAGTCAGAACCATAACTGGGGTGTGGTAACTGGTGCTTTGATTCCAGGGCTATCATGGGGTGAGGAGGCTAGAGAGAGGTGGTTTAAGTTTCCTCTTTAGCTGGAGTTACAGTGCCTGAAAGTCTTCGGTAAATTCTCCTCTGGGTGCTTTCATGAGTGTCCTCCTCTCCTTCCCTACAACCACAGCAGCATCTTCCACCTTACTACTCCTGACCCCGTAGCCCATATTCTCCCAGTAGTTGCTTATATCTTCCATTTTTCACCTTTTTACTTCCTCTGGAGGCTGCTCATGGGGCTGCACTCAACAGGTAAAGACTGTTTTCCATGGGTCCCAAAGGGCCTCTGCCCCTTTCAATTTTTCCCAGGGTTGCCCCAATGTGATTATACTGTGAAGATCCCATTTCTTACTGTTTCCTACCTTACCGTGTAACCCTCCAACCACTTTTTACTCCCCTCCTCCTAGGGAAGTTTAAGATGCCAATGGGACATAGAGTTCAAAATGTTCAATAAGCAATTGGTAGTGAATTGGAATTCAAGAGAAAGACTAAATGAATAACAGGAATTTATTAAACACTTACTATGTTCTAACCTCTGGAGATGCAAAAACAGAAACAAGACAGTCCCTATCCTCAAGGAGCTTATATTTTAATGGGGGAGAAAACACATAAATGGGAATGCAACCAACCAAGGGGAACTGTCATTGCCCTGGTCCTCCCCCAAGCCCTGAAAATGAGTTGGGAACACTGTAGAACCTCAATGGCCATTTTTCTCTTTCCTTCTCCCCTGCCCCTCTCCCCACCCTACACCCTGCCTCAAAGACCAGGATTCTGAGTTCCAGTTCTGTCTTCAGTTTTATATCACTACCAGTACTGGAGTTGGTGTGTCATGTCATGTGAAATCTACTGACTCAGGGACAGTACTTCCGAGTAAATTTGCCCTGCCTTCCGAGACTTGCCAGGAGTTAAAGGGAGGGGAGCATCATCATGGTAATTGACTTGTAGTTTTCCTATACTGATACCTTGAGAGCCACCAGTAGATTTCTATCCACATTGAGGGACATCATGGGCTATATGAGTATTCAAATGTAAAGAGCAATAGAGCACAGAATTATAAATGACCTAGTTGTTGAGTCAGGGGACTTGGATTTTAGTACCAGGTGTGCCAGCTGCCTAGTTAGATTGGATTGTAGGCCTCAATTTTCTCAACTGTAAAATCAGACAGATAGATGAAGGGGTGTTTGGGTTGCTTCCAGCTCTAACTTTCTATTATACCATGAACATGAGCTATTGTCTCCCCTTGTGCTGATGGTCACCAAGTTTCTAAAGTCCTTAAATGTCAACAGAGGGTTATCAATGACTTTGGCTAGGGTTCATCTTAGCGATGAGTCAGATATGATCTATTATCTGAATTGCCATTACCCAATTAAGTCTCTCACTGAATAACCATTCTGTTTTTATGAAGGATACTCAATTTGCTAAAATATGCAAGGCAGAGTATATATAGTAATCTCTGATCCTTACAAAAGGTAGGTAGGATTTTCCTTTGGAGGGGGAAGAATGAAGGGGGTTCAGATGTATAATTTCATCACTCCCAGCATGGAAATTCCCTTTTCTGATTCAGATTGGCAATTTATAAAGTCTTAGAAAGTTGTCTGGGAGGTCTGCAAAATTAAGTGACTTGCCTGTTGTTGCTACCACTAGTACTCATGTTTTCCTGAGTCCGAGACTAACTCCCTATCCACTATACTAAGCTTCCTTTCTAGATCCTTAGTATATAAAAAGACCAAATCTTTCATAAACTAAAATTTTTTTTATATTTTAAAAAATCGATACCTTTTGTTTTTACACACAATTATTCTAGATGTACTCATTCTACCCACGAATTGAAACTTCCCCGCTCCTTGTAAAAAGAATTGGCAAAAATAAATGGTGAGTACATTTAATGATGTTCACAACATTCTGACCCTGTAAGCCCCCATTTCTCTCACAGTTATGAGGTATGAGAAACCCATTATTATTGAAAAATTATTTTTATTAAATTTTAATATCCAAACCCATTAAAGAATAGACAGTGTCCCGCAAGGTTTTAGAATACTTGGGGGACAAAATTTTCCTTTAATGTTTTTTAGCTGCCCAGTTTGGAGCAGAACTGTTTCTTACCTTATTCCCTGTCCTCCCCCAAACCCACCTTCCAACCCCAGAAGATACAGGCTGCTACCTTACAAATAAGATCAGTCACCTATGTTCATTTGACGACCCGGACCAAAAATATCTCTCGTGACACCCAATTACTCATCTGCAACAGCTGTCTATTAATCATGAGAATTGGCTATTTCCAAATTCTAGCTTGTGAGTTACTTCTGTAACTTTCCCAATCTCTAAGTATTGACTTAAATTCCTCAGGGAAAGACTCTTTGGTTTTAGTCTTGAGGTAAGCTCACAGACCCAATTTTTATATCATTAGTAATGACGGAAGAAGAAAGAATGACATTTCTATATCCCCTAACTCATGTCATTTAGATCAAAGGCATCACTTATCACTTAGAGACAGTTATACCTTTCTCTGCATTACTACAGCAGACTGATGATAGAAACTCCTACAAATTCTCTCCACAAGGCATTTATCAAGCATGTGGCTTAGCTGTTTTATAAACTTGTCCCTATGGCCATCTATTTCTTTTTGATTTATGCAGATACAGATAGTCATAGTCAAATATTATCAAAAGACATTTTGTCCATGATGGAAAAGAGACAGACTCACACCTAGCTGAGAAAAGTGGAAGGACAAGTCAATACATTTTTTATAATAAATTTTTCCACAACAAAAGTGTGGTGACTTGACTAGTTAAAATGATTGTGGAAAGGAAGGGTTTTGCCTAACTTCTGCCAACAGATATGTCCTTGGAAGACTTTTGTAAATCAAATCAGTTTTTAAGGAAGGTAGCTATCTTAAGAATCCCCATTGGTGAATCTTTTTTTAAAAGTAACCTGTGTGTGTGACATGAATAAACACCTCCTAATGGATCTGTTTTGTAAATTCGGTTTGTGTGTGTGTGTGTGTGTGTGTGTGTGTGTGTATTGCTTTCTTAAAGTGACATACCCTTATCAGATGTGGGTGGGTGGGGTGGAGAGGGGAGATGTCTCATCCACAACTTTAGTGATCTGAGGTCTCACAGCTATGAGGCTGTATTTTGTTTTGATCTGGGCCTGTGATTTCATTCAGATAAGGAGAATCTTTCTATCAAGGTAAATTAGCAATTGTTCGTGACTATAAAGAGTCTTTAGAGGGATGCTGGAGGGGACTTGCCAATTAATTTCAAAGGAGACACTGAACCTCCTAACTCTATGTCTGTCTCTCTATTCATTACACCACACTGTCTCCCTACCAGGTTGCACAGGGAAACTCAAGTCACCATTACAGGAAAGTTGTTCTTGCTGTTCATACTTTGTTTTAAAAGATTGGCTAAACCAGGTCAAGGGTAACTGCCAGACCTCAAACCTGTCTGAGGTAAGGGGATGCCTCGCCCAAGCACTTGACAACATCCTCCAGTGGAATAGTCAGATGAGAACAATTTGTTTTAATGACCATGAAAGAGGATGTCGAAGGCAAGCACTTAAAACTTGGTCAGACATAGAAGACACCAAATTCACCCGCTGCATGCTGGGCCATCACCAGGTCTTTTGTCTTACCAACAGGAAAGTCATCTCTGATGGGCTGATCATCTATAAAATTGGTCCTCAGTCAGAATATTTTGCCACTAGACATCAGCCTCTATTCCCCATGCAGTAGGATGGTGTCTTTTCTGAGCCATCTTTGAAAGGAAATGGTTTGAATTATGTCCTCAAACACACACACACACATGTGAGTGTGTATATAGATATACATATATTTTATATATATACATATATGTATATATACACACATACCTGTTTACAATAAGTATTCTCTTTATTATTATGCTTCAAAAATCAAACAAGAAATGAAGGATACTGAAACGAGATAATATTTATAAGGCACTTAGTACAATGCTTGGCACATAGTAGGTGCTATATAAATGTTTGTTATTTTTATCATGATTACTGATATAATTACTATATTTAAGTATATTGCTACAGTTAACAAAATTAAAACATTTTCATAAGAACTAGTCTATATTTGCAAATATAAATTATTTTGTTAAAAATAGCATAAAACCAAACTTTTTTGATAATCTTCATTGTATTTCTTAAGATAAAATCATAACCAAGCATTTAAAAATAACTATTTATATACTTCAAAATATTGCTCCTCAGTTTAAGTGTATTTCCTTTAAGTCACTTCTTTCTTTCAAGTACTAATTATTCTCAGATACCAAGAACCTTATATATGCATCTAATAGATTCTGATAGAATGATAGTGTTAATGCCTCATATTTGTGTCACACTTTCAAATTTGTCAAAAAAATTTTACCTCTCATTAAGATTCTTAACTTATTAAGAACCTCACAATCTACTAAGAGCAAACATTTTGACAGTTGAGAAAGGAGAGGCACCAGTGGATAAGCTAACACAATTTGTTAGATTCAGAGGTGAAACTTGAATTTGGGTTTTCTGACTCCTGCCCTAGGTTTATTTCATTAGATCAGACATCTTTCAGAAATTCAGATTTGCTTTTTTATTTTTTGTTATTATGATGTGAAATTTATCAAAGCACTATGCAAACATTTTAGACTCTCCAGGATGAAAAATACATTTAGTAAAATTCCCTCTCTTTCCTCTCCAACAAGACTTTGCAAAGTTTTTGTTCCTCATTATGGATACTTAATCTACTGAGTTCACTTGTACAATCAGATTCTTGCTTTCTAAGAACTATTAGATCGACAAGAAACATTGCAGAAGCTTTCAGAGGTTAATAACAGCCTCTGTTCTTAGAAACAGGAAGCAAAGCTCTGCCAAGATTAAACAAGTCCAAATGCCAAAAGGTTCAAGGTCAGTTTGCAGCAGCAACCACAAACTTTGATTGGTCCTAACATTGGCAGTGTCAAAATTGAATGAACCATTTCTTGTATGTTACACAACCATTAAATATACATAGGAAGCCCTAAAGCCAGACAATATAAGGAGTCCTGTTTCAACTGGTAAGAAACCAGGTTCAAAATAAACAACTTAAGTCTGGTAGATTGAACAATGGATTTCAAACACCTGAATTTTCTTGCTTCCTGATGCTAACATACCTGAGGCAAGTCAACATTGGGTCAGGTATTGGAGGGCAAGTTAATTCATTTTTCCTGAAGTGACTAAATTGAGTATTATAGTATGTCATGTATACCTTTTTCAAATGAGACCTTAAAAACTAAAGAAAAAAGAGTCTTGGCATAAGACTCAAGAAAAATATTACACAATTTCTTCTTGTATATAGTGGGATAATTGTATCAGTTATAATAAACATTCTCAAATGTCCAACGTACTATGTTGTAAGATGAGTACAGTTTCCTACCCATGGAAATTGTTTTAGAACCACAAATATGGTATTTGTGAATGCTTTCAAAGGACTTAGAAAAAAATGCTATGCAAGGCTAACTTATACAGACCAAACTCATTGGGAAACATGACTGATTTAACAACTGGCTCTCAATAGGCCTTGAAGTATCATATAGATTGTAAAATGTGAATGGTAATGTTTCCTTGATTTGGGCATTAAATATATTTGTAGTTTTATTTGGAAAAAAAATATTAAAGGTCTCATGTTTTTCTGAAGATGAAATGAGATTGGAAAGTGTATCTGTAAAAGTTAATAGCCCAAGAACATGAAATAGTCCACGTTAGTTTAAGCAATAATGAGAATGTTAAGGCAACAACAGGCTGATATATTTTACTTTATGTGGCAAATTTTAGATAATATTGCCAAAGTTGAGTAGGAAAATTTGTACACAGAAAATCTTTGAAATATAATGATATAGAAAAACCTCATTTTCACCAAAATAAATCAAGAAATAATAAAAATAAGTTGAGTGAACAATAGGTTTAAAAAAACTGATTTTCCCCCCACTTTCTGTCAGTAACTTAACTAATAAAATTCAACAATAAGTCAAACATTTTGTTTATATGGTACTATGAGGTCCAGGTGACAGGAATACAAACTGCAGGTGACAGGAATACAAGTAGGTATGTTATTATTATTTTTTTTAATCATTGCTCTCTATTGAGTGTAGGAGCTGATTCTGAACAATAAGGAAGAACTGTTTGTTTTAAAAAAAATCATGGTAGCCTTGGAAAGATGTGAGAACTCTATATTTAAGACACAGAAGGAAAGAAATGATCAGTGCCTCAAATTTAGGTAAGTAGATTTCAAATGGTTTAGAGAAAGGTTTTAGGTATGTTTATAAGCAATACAGTAGTCAGTGGATAACAGGAGATTAAAAACCAGAAAAATCTTTTTGAAGAAAATTTATATATCTAAGCACTTTTATCAAGAAAAATAGAATTTGGGGCATTGAGTGTGCGATTTTTAAAAACTTAGCAAAACAATAAATTGAAATTCACAAGTTAACATAAAAATAAATATTCTGAAAATCATGAATCAGAGAACTTTAAAACAATCTTGAATTGATAAATAAAAATAAGCTTATTTTGGAAAGATTACAAAACCAGACCATTAATTTGATTTTTGAAAGAAAAACATCTAAGTGTGGCAGTACATGCCTATAATATCTGCTACTAAGAAACACTGAGGCTGGTGGCTTGATTAGGCATGGGTGATGTGAGCTGCAGAAGAATTAAAGTGAGATGGTAAATGTAATGAGTTGAATAATAGCCTGTATGAGGAGGGTCACCAAACTGTCTGTGGAGAGGTGAGTTGGATCAGGTCAGAAAGTCCAAGCTAGCTGAAGCTTTGATGCTCATCAATTTTGCAGTTGGGCTTTTGAGTTCCTGTTGCAGACAGAGACAGAGAAACAGAGAGATAGGGAGAGATACAAAGGGAGACAGAGAAACAGAGAGAAAATGAAGAAGAAGAAGAAGAAGAAGAAGAAGAAGAAGAAGAAGGAGAAGGAGAAGGAGAAGGAGAAGGAGAAGGAGAAGAAGAAGAAGAAGAAGGAGAAGGAGGAGGAGGAGGAGGAGGAGGAGGAGAAGGAGAAGGAGAAGGAGAAGGAGAAGGAGAAGAAGAAGGAGAAGGAAGAGAAGGAGAAGGAGAAGAAGATGGTAGGGGAGGAGGAGGAATAGGATAGGAAAAGGAGAGGGAGAAGATAAGGGAAAGGGAGGACAGAAAGGGGGAAAGAAAAAAAAGAAAGAAAATAAAAGAAAACCAAATTATCAACATTTTTAAAAATGAGAAAGGGGGAATTTAAAGCAGTTGAAGAGAAAGTAAAGGAAGCTATTAGAAACTGCTATGCTCCAAAACAAACCCAGGGGCTATATGAACACGATTACAAGACATTTTTTGCACAAATAAAGTCAGATTTAAGTAAGTGGAAAAACTTCAGTTGCTCACGGGTAGGCCAAACTAATATAATAAAAATGACAATTCTACCTAAATTAATTTACTTACTTAGTGCCATACCAATTAAACGATCAGATAATTATTTTCTAGAGCTGGATAAAATAATATCAAAATTCATCTGGAAGAACAAAAGGTCCAGAATATCAAAGGGACTTATGAAAAGAAATGCTAGGGGAAGTGGCCCAGCGCTACCAGATCTCACATTGTACTATAAAGCAGCAATTATGAAAACCACTTGGTATTGGCAAAGAAACAGAAGGGTAGACAAGTGAAATAGACTTGGCACTCAAGACACAGTAGGCAAGGAATTTAGCAACTTCCTGTTTGATAAACCTAAGGATCTCAGTTTCTGGGATAAGAACTCACTGTTCAACAAAAATTGCTGGGAAAACTGGATAACAGTGTGGTGGAAACTAGGCATAGACTCATGCCTGATACTGTACTCAAGAATAAAGTCCAAATGGGTATATGATCTAGGTATAAAGATTGAGACCATGGACAAACTCGAGGAGCAAGGAATAGTGTATTTATCAGATTTATGGAGAAGGGAAGATTTTTTTTTTTACTAAAGAAGAGATAGAAAGCATTATGAAATGCAAGATGAATAATTTTGATTACATTAAGCTGAAAAGTTTTTGCACAACCAAACCCAATGCAACCAAAATTCTGAGGGATGTAGTAAATTGGGAAAGAATTTTTGCAGCTAATCTCAGGGATAAAGTCCTCATTTCTAGAATATATAGAGAACTGACTCAAATGTATAACCATACAAGTCATTCCCCAATTGATAAATGGTCAAAGGATATGAACAGGCAGTTTTCAGAGGAAGAAATTAAAGATATCTATAATCATATGAAAAAATGCTCTAAATCACTTTTGATTAGAGAGATGCAAATCAAAACAACTCCAAAGTACCACATCACTCCTATAAGATTGGCAAACATGACAGAACAGGAAAATGATAAATGTTGGAGAGGATGTGGGAGAACTAATGTGGAACATTAATTCATTGTTGGTGGAGCTGTGAGCTCATCCAACCATTCTGGAGAGCAATTTGGAACTATGCCCAAAGGGCTACAAAAATGTGCATATCCTTTGACCCAGCAATATCACTACTAGGACTGTATCACCAGGAGATCATAAAAATGGGAAAGGGTCCCACATGTACTAAAATATTTATAGCAGCCCTCTATGTAGTTGCCAAAAACTGGGAGTCAAGGGGATGCCCATCAATTGGGGAATGACTGAATAAATTATGGTATATGAATGTAATGGAGTACTATTGTGCCATAAGAAATGATGAACAAGAAGACTTCAGGGAGGCCTGGAAGGACTTATATGATCTGATGCTGAGCTAAAGGAGCAGAACCAGGAGAACTTCTTTGTGCACAGCAATGACCACAGTGTGCAAGAGTTTTTTCTGGTAGACTTGGAACTTTGTAATACGCAAGAACTTAAAGAACTTAAAAAAAATCTTAATGGTTTTCTAAGGCAAAATGCCTTCCACTCTCAGAGAAAGAACTATGGAATTCATTCGCAGAATGTAGCAGATTATATTTGTGTGTGTGTGTGTGTGTTTCTGTGTGTGTGTGTATTATGTTTTGATTTGTTATATGATTTTTTCCATTTATTTTAGTTTGTCTACATAGCATGACTATAGTGAAAATGTATTCAATAGGAAAGTATATGTAGATCCTGTAAAGAATTGTATGCCATCTTGGAGAGGGAGGGGGGGGTGGGGGAGTAGGTGTCAGGGGTTAAAATCTAAATTTTATGGTAGTGATTGTAGAACATTAAAAAAAATAAATTAAAATAAATTAAAAAAAAAGAAAACGACTCAAAATTAGAGAGTAATTCAATCTTGTAGACCAGTATTTCTAAAACAGTATTTCATATAATATGAATGGGATTAAAGAGTTGAGGAAAAGTCCTTGAGAGAATTTCAGTGACAACAGTACTTTCTTATTTAAAGTATTAATGATTTTAGATCTATGGATATAGAGGTCAATGTTTATATTGTGCGGCAATTCTTTCAATTACAAAAATAAACTTATTTTCCTCTGGGAAAAAAAAAGAAACTGCTATGCTTACTATATACTGTCTTTTCCTTTAGATTGTGAGCTCTTTGAAGGCAGAGATGGCTTTTGTTTGCTTTTGTGTTCCTAGTTTTTTTAATAGGACATGACACATAATATGCCTGTTAATTGGTTGGTTGAAAAATGAACTGTGAATAAAGACAAATTATTGGATCCAGAAAGCTTAGAAAAGAGAATGGAAAACCTTACACCAAAAATGGACTTCCTGAAAACTAGAACTGACGAAAAAGAAGTCAACAACTCCCTGATTTATTAAGAACTATTAGAACAAAAATCAAGAGATTAAAAAATGGAAGAAAATATGAGATATCTAATATCAACAGCAATTTACCTGGAAAATGGTTTGAGGAAAAATAATTTGAGTCATCAGAGTCTCTGAAAGCCATGATTAAAAATTAAATTGAAAGTTTTTAATTTATAACAAACCATTAAATTTTTTTAATAAATTTATTTATTTAACTTTTTACATTCATTTTCACAAAATTTTGGGTTGCAATTTTTCTCCCTGTTTGTCCCCTACCCCCACCCCAATACACCGAGCATTCTAATTTCCCCTATCACCAATCTGTCCTCTCTTCTATCATCCCTCCCTTCCCTTGTCCCTATCTTCCCTTATGTCCTGTAGGGCCAGATAACTTTCTATTCCCCATTACCTGTATTTCTTATTTCCTAGTAGCAAGAACAATACTTGACAGTTGTTCCTAAAACCTTGAGTTCCAACTTTTCCCTATCCTTCCTTCCCATCCCATTCCCTTTGGGAAGGCAGGCAATTCAATATAGGCCATATCTGTGTGGTTTTGCAAATGACTTCGATAATAGTTGTGTTGTGTAAGACTAACTCTATTTCCCTCCATCCTATCCTGCCCCTCATTGCTTCTATTCTCTCTTTTGATCTGGTCCCTCCCCAAGAGTGTTGATTTCCAATTGCTCCCTCCTCCCATTGCCCTCCCTTCCATCACCCCCGCAACCCTGCTTATCCCCTTCTCCCCCACTTTCCTGTATTGTAAGATAGGTTTTCCTACCAAAATGAGTGTGCATTTTATTCCTTCCTTTAGTTAAATGTGATGAGAGTAAACTTCATGTTTTTCTCTCAGCTCCCCTCTTTTTCCCTCCACTAAAAGTTTCCTGCCTGCCTCTTCTATGAGAGATTATTTGCCCCATTCCATTTCTCCCTCTGTCCTCCCAATACATTTCTCTCTCACTGATTAACTTCATTTTTTAAAGCTATGATCCCATCCTATTCAATTCACTCTGTGCTCTCTGTCTCTGTGTGTGTGTGCACATGTGTATGCGTGTGTGTCTGTGTGTGTATGTGTGTGTGTGATCCCACCAACTACCCAGATACTGAAAAGTTTTAAGAGTTACAAATATTGTCTTTCCATGTAGGAATGTAAACAGTTCAACTTTGGTCAGTCCCTTATGACTTCTCTTTGCTGTATACTTTTTCATGCTTCTTCTCATTCTTGTGTTTGAAAGTCAAATTTTCTTTTCAGCTCTGGTCTTTTCATCAAGAATTCTTGAAAGTCCTCTGTTTCATTGAAAGACCATATTTTCCCCTGAAGTATTATACTCAGTTTTGCTGGGTAGGTGATTCTTGGTTTGAGTCCTAGTTCCTTTGACTTCTGGAATATCCTATTCCATGCCCTTTGATCCCTTAATGTAGAAGCTGCTAGATCTTTTGTTATCCTGATTGTATTTCCACAATGCTGGAATTGTTTCTTTCTATCTGCTTGCAATATTTTCTCCTTGACCTGGGCATTCTGGAATTTGGCCACAATGTTCCTAGGAGTTTCTCTTTTTGGATCTCTTTCAGGTGGTGATTGATGGATTCCTTCAATACTTATTTTGCCCTCTGTTTCTAGAATTATCAGGGCAGTTTTCCTTGATAATTTCATGAAAGGTGATGTCTAGGCTCTTTTTTTGATCATGGCTTTCAGGTAGTCCCATAATTTTTAAATTGTCTCTCCTGGATCTATTTTCCAGGTCAGTTGTTTTTCCAATGAGATATTTCATATTCTCTTCCATTTTTTCATTCTTTTGGTTTTGTTTTGTGATTTCTTGGTTTCTCTTAAACTGATTAGCCTCCATCTGTTCCATTCTAATTTTGAAAGAACTATTTTCTTCAGTGAGCTTTTGAACCTCTTTTTCCATTTGGCTAATTCTGCTTTTGAAAGCATTCTTCTCCTCATTGGCTTTTTGAACCTCTTTTGGCAATTGAGTTAGCCTATTTTTTAAGGTATTAAACTTCAATATTTTTTTGGGTCTCCTTTAGCAAGGTGTTGACCTGCTTTTCATACTTTTCTTGCATCTCTCTTATTTCTCTTCCCAGTTTTTCCTCCACCTGTCTAACTTGATTTTCAAAATCCTTTTTGAGCTCTTCCATGCCCTGAGCCCATTGAATATTTATTTTGGATGTTTGGGATACAGAAGCCTTGACTTACTGATGGTAAGCATTGTTCTTCCTCATCAGAAAGGAAGGGAGGAGATATCTGTTTACCAAGAAAGTAACATTCTATGGTCTTATTTTTTCCCCCTTTTCTGGGCATTTTCCCAGCCAGTTACTTGACTTCTGAGATTCCTCTCCACCCCCACCTTGCCTCCAGATCTGCCCAGCTAGTGCTTGGGGTCTGAGATTCAAATGCTGCTTCCCAGCCTCAAGACTTTCAGTGGGGGCAGGGCTACTATTCAGTGTAAGATTAAATTCTGGTGCTCAGGTGTGGGCAGGGCTGCTATTCAATGTGAGATTAAGTTCAGCTGCTGGGGTTGGGGCAGGGCTGCTGCACAGGGCTCAGTTCCCTCGGGGGTTTTTATGGAGACTGTCAATAATGGATCTGAGCTCTTGCCTTCTTTGGGAGCCCCTGCCTGCTGCTGCCTCTGCTGCTGCCTCCCAGGGGGGCCTGAGTTATGGAGACACCCTGCTCCCTTCTCAGCCAGTCAAACAGTCTCTCTCACTGACCTTTCCTCCTGCGGGTGGAGGGACTTGTACGGCCACTGGAGATTCTGTCCCTGAAGCCTGCTCGGATCTCCTCCTCTCAGTGCCATGAGGCCAAGGCAGGGCTGGGCCATGCTCTGGGTCCAGTGCGTGACAGACCTTTGATGTCAGTTTTTCAGGTCTTTCTGGAACAGAAATCTCCTCCACTTCATTGTTGTGTTGCTTCCGCTGCTCCAGAATTTGCTGGGAGTTCTTTTTTACAGGTATTTTATGGGTTGTGTGTTAGGAGCTAGCATATGTGTGTCTTTCTACTCTGCCATCTTGGCTCCTCCCCTCCCCATTAAATTTTTTAAAAAAATATTTTAAAGAAATCATTTATGAAACCTTTCCAGATCTAATGAAATAAGATGGAAAAGTGAAGCTAGAATCCACCAATGACCTTTTAAAAGAAACCTCCAAAGGAAATGCCTCAGAAATATAAAAATAAAAAGTAAAAAATCCAGTGTTCCATAGAAAAAAAAAATTATATTTTAGGCCAGAGTTGTCAAACATCCAGCCCACAGGTCACATGCAGTCCACAACACTACGTAATATGGTCTGAACTAAATTAAAATATAATTGAGAAATATTTAACAAAATAAATAAAAATACAATAAAGCATAGATAATATTACATTTTTAAAATTGTCAATATGTGGCTGTAGGGATTTCGTAGTAGTTCCCATTTCTGTTTGAGTTTGATGCTATGCTGTAGGCATCCAGAAATAAATAGTTCCAGATACCAAGAGACCATACTCAGAATCACACAGGACCTAGTAACTACTACCAAAAATGAGAGGAGATCTTGGAATGTAAAATTTCAAATATACATATATATATATATATATATATATATATATATATATATATATACACATACACACATACATAGTGTGTGTATGTATATATGTGTGTGTATAGACACACACATATATACATATATGTACATATGTATATACACACACACATACACAGACAGGCACATACACACATTGGTTTGATTCTTCTCTGTTCTGAAGATTTTGAGAAAAAAAGAGAGAGGGGAGTAAAATAAGGAATGCATTAGTGTAGGA